>OZ023218.1:11351067-11946067 GCA_963995525.1 Escarpia spicata
AACTTGTGTGATTAATTACACAGAGATTAGATATTTCACAAATGTACCACACTATATGTCTATACACAAATAACAGTCGGAGAAGAGCAATGCCTGCTCCCGAAGCTGTCAGCGTAGAAACGTCGACTCGAGCGAGTCGGTCCAGCTTGTCAATACACGTTGCTTGCATTGCGGCTATTGTGATGAATTTAGGTTCCTCTTACCGAACATGGGGTCGCCTAATCATCTCTGGATGACATCATCGCAGCAGCTCAACCAAATTATTAAAGTGTTTTTAAAAATCGAGTAACTGAAATCTCTGAATCACTCAATGACATTGTCATTGACAGTGACAGCGTCAGTGAAATCACTGAATCGGTGAATGGCTGACTTGCACAATTCTGTCAGTTGCGCGCATCATATTAATACTATTACACTACGATACAGTTAATTATACGTATAGACGTTATATTTGACGTTGAAAATAATCCGTGTGATTCTGTATAATGTCATGAATGTATTGTCCGTTTCCAATAAAACTTGATGTTCGGTCCGTGAATCTGAAATTGTCGTGTGTCACCGGCGACAACGACAGTTTCAAAATGTTCCTTTTTACATCGTCGTCATTATCGTACATGTCATAAACTTTCCTGAGAGACGTCTATTGTCAATGGTTCATCGCTGTATGCGGCAACAGTCCTTACAAGTCTTCACATTTGCGACACAACGCAATTCCAAAGCCGAATTACAAGAATCTTACGCCGTGTCTTCCATGTTTCCAGTGAGACAGATTTTGGCTATGGCGCATATTACGTCACAGTACTTTTCCAAGCGGCAGTCACGCACACTATTTCATTCGGAATTTCATTCGGAAATCGGTCAGATAGACTGATTTCTACACATTAAACAGTGTGTGTACATTAACTAAGAAACCAGTCAGGTATTACATCTGTCTAAATAGCAGCATGTTAGTATGTTATTTACGTGGTTAAATAGAAAAGTTATGTTCATGTCACCTTTAAGAGTATACAGGAGACAGATCAACGTCGGTCTGTGTGAAGGTTTGCGTAGGTGGATCATACGCAATGTTTAAAACATGAGTTGGCCGTGCGATGACGTTGAGTGCTTGGAACAATGACTACTCAGGGATTAGTTCTGTCGTCCACAGTTTGAACCCAGTCACACAGCTTCGGGGTAGAGGGATTATTTAAATTTCCCAAAAAATTAGTTTATACTTCATGCCCCTGGCAAATATGTGTTGCACTACCCGTATATAAACTGGGTGGGCGGTGCTTTGGCTGGCACAACGTATCGCGAGGCGTGTGTGTGTGTGTGTGTGTGTGTGTGTGTGGTGTGTGTGTGTGTGTGTGTGTGTGTGTGTGTGTGTGTGTGTGTGTGTGTGTGTGTGTGTGTGTGTGTGTGTGTGTGTGTGTGTGTGTGTGTGTGTGTGTGTGTGTGTGTGTGTGTGTGTGTGTGTGTGTGTGTGTGTGTGTGTGTGTGTGTGTGTGTGTGTGTGTGTGTGTGTGTGTGTGTGTGTGTGTGTGTGTGTGTGTGTGTGTGTGTGTGTGTGTGTGTGTGTGTGTGTGTGTGTGTGTGTGTGTGTGTGTGTGTGTGTGTGTGTGTGTGTGTGTGTGTGTGTGTGTGTGTGTGTGTGTGTGTGTGTGTGTCATTCGTTGCAATCGTACTTATTGGGTTATCCAGAATTTACTATATCATTTTGTCAACACATAAGTCTGTATCTTTCCACTGGATGCCATACGATTGTAATTTGGAAACATTATGGTGGTCAGATCCGTAGTTTGCTTGATTTTTCGGGGGTGGGCGTTTTTCGTCCAACGACTGCAGTCTCTCCAAAAAACCTCCAACTGCTCCCGAGACCTCGAGAGGAACTCTTTCCCTAAGCGGGTGGTGGGGTGAGTACGCACCTATAGCACCCCAGCATACCGCCCTAGTTGTGGTATATATAGCCCATGACCCAGATCGAAACGGTTTCTTTCAACATCCACATCACAGTTGGGTTTTCGCTTCGGGCTACATTTCGAGAATATGTCTAGGCTTGACATACATTTGAACAGTATCAGTAAACACAGCCGATACACGCGTTGGCGTGGTCTCGGCTACCGATACAACGTACTGCTTTTCGCTGATAAGTTCGATTTACGGGCGTTGTCAGGGCGCTGGATGACTGTCAGTTGTTGACGCTACCGAGGGGAAAAGCCGTTCGATTTCCCGGCCGCATTCGCTCACTCGAAAACATTCCAGTTGCGAGATTACGCCGCGCGTTTCCAACTGGTAAGCAACGTGTCCGTCCATGGTGGTGTCACGCCCACAAAGGCGGGGAGGATGTGGGTATTTGCCGAGTCACTTCGTTACGCCCGACACACGGTGGCTTGTACAAAGGCATTAATATTGTATTGGCCAAGTACATGACCATCGCGCCACATAAACCATTCGATAGAAAACGCCGTTATTCTTAAGGCGCGGAGAGCGTTAAGGTTCACGCCTGGGACAATCTCACGCATTAGTGCTAGATTCGATGTGATTCGGCGCCGATATAAACGGACAGGGGAGAGAGTGTCTGGTCACTCTTGTGGATGATCGGCATCTGTGCGGCTCGCAGGTTCCGGTGTGGGGCAAACACGATCTACGGCATTGGATGTCGATTGACTAGGGACAGTCGCCGTGAAGTCTCCACGTCAGAGTGCAGTGACGCGAGATAGGTCGTCACGCAGGAACAAGTGACACATAGTACTGGGCGTTGTCACGCGATCGTCACATGACGTCACCGTCGTCACGCGATACGCTGTCATGGAGTCATCACGAAGCATCTAGACACGAGGTACTCAGCCAGGTGTGTAAGCCGTGTCGGCCGAGATAGTAAGTCAGCGTTCGTAACAGCTTCGTGAGAAGGTGGGCGTCAAGTACGTACCGTGTTACATTCCGGCTCGACTGTTGCCACGCAAGTCGAGTCGTATGAACAACGATCGCTCAGGAACATCTACCAAAAACTTCTGCTCACACGAAGGAGAGAATGAAATAAGTGACCAAATCAACCACAGTCGGTGGGCTTTGGTGGAGATGACGCTGGATTATGACAAAGCTGCAGCAGTTGTAAAAAGCAGCGACGGAACGCAAAAGTAACTAATTTTTGTGTACGGGAGACGGGGCGCGACACGCGAGATTCGAGGATTGTAATTTCGGCCGCATGTTCTCGACTTTATGCGACATCGGCTTGTAGTTTGTTTATTATAAATCAGTTCGTGATTACATCAGTCGATTCCCTCTCGCCTGCTCTCCAAACGGCCTCGTGTCGTCTTTGGCGCCTTGACCAACCATCGACCATGTTCGTTCGGAGGCCGGCTGAGTTGCTCAACGTGTCGATACGTGCGATGGTGGACAACGGACGTTGGTCGGGTGATAACTGGACAACCGGCGCTATCAATGCGACTGTCCATCGCGCGTGCCCGCAGACAAAGCTGGACGCCTTCAGTCTCCGGTTCGTGTGTGACGTCATCCTCGCGACGCCGCTAGTGGTACTGGGGATCGGCGCCAACATCGTCGCGTTCATCGTGTTGTGTCGCCAGAAGAATCGGATGACGACAACGGTACTGCTGCAGGCGCTTGCCGTGTGCGACACACTCGTCTTGCTGGCCTTCCTCCTGCTTCGCTGCCTGGTCAACATCCATCTACTGGCCGGAAATGACACGCTCACCACCTACATCAACGTGCACTACGCCGGTATGTTCGTCTACCTATTTCCGTTCGTCTACGTCCTGCGCCTCGCCGACACTTGGCTCACGACGCTGCTTACCATCGACCGCTACATCGCCGTGTGTCATCCCCTCCATGTGCACCGCCTGTGCACGCTGTCGCGCGCTTACAAGAACATGGCGATCGTCGGGGTGCTCTCCCTCGTCTTCTCGGCTCCGCGATTCTTCGAACACCGCCTCGCGGACACATGTCGCGGCCTCGGACCAACCTCGCTGCTCCTCAACCACACGTACACAATTGTCTACCAGGTGGCACTCTTCTCCGTCGTCATGTACATCGTGCCGATGAGCCTTCTGGTCGGAATGAATGGCCGACTGTTGTGGGAGCTACGGCGGGCCAACAACTTCCGGGCGATGTTGCCGCAGACGAGCCAGTCGGCGCGCCAGGTGATGTCGGCGAAGAAGAGCATCACTCTGATCGTCGTCACCGTCGTGCTCGTGTGCATCGCGTGCAACCTCACCGCCGTCGTCGTACACCTCTTCTGGTCTCTCTCCAGGTGCTTCCAGTCGTTCAGTTACCTGGATGTGCCCCGTCGCCGGCTAGCGCACATCAGTAACGTCATGGTGACGCTCAACTCGGCCGTCAACTTCTTCATATACTGCCTGTTCAGTCGCAACTTCCGTGCAGAATTCGTCCGCGTTTTCCACTGTCGGCGCATGCGCTGGAGCAATGGCGGATCGGCCGGTTCCGGTCGTAGTATCGATGCTACGCAGCTTTCGACGATGTGCAGCGCGTGCGGTAAGCGTAGTTCCGCAGCCTCCGTCAATGGCGCTATCTGTCGCACATGCTCTCACAAGACAACCGATATGGCGGCGTTTCAGAAGAGTGCAAAGAACAGGAACGAAACGCACTACGAACGCGCTCGGTGCTAGAACTAACGTTGCTACCTGATGGCCTAGACATGCAACTATTGTATTGCCACAGATACGAACAAATGAGAGATTCGCGTATTTTAGTTTGACCTCGATAACATGTTCACTGCACTGTATGCAAATTACACAGGGTAAGAAGTCTATCGCCAGGGTGCGCCAATTGCTTCCGGGGTAATACATAACCTGTAATCCAAGTTTAGTTGCAAGTGTTCATCATTGTAAAAAACAAAAGGACGCAGTTATTGATATGCATGAACACAATTAATAGTCCCTCGGTCTAACTTGTCACGGAAATAGCCCTGACCTAGAATGCATGTACGAACCATCGGCGTACCGAATCGTAACCATACATTACAGAGCCTTCAGCATGTATGATTTGGTCGAGCGGTTTTTGCTCACACGGTACAGAAAACGCATGGAGGCACGGCTCGTTTGGCATTGACTGAAAGCTACCGGTATACCGGGTCTGACAGAACGCCTGGCTTAAGACTCTGCCAGGTACTTATTCGTGTTATAGCGCCGAATGTCAAGTAGCATACTGCGTAGACATTGTTGCATATATTTATTATTTATTAACGACACCCGCAATATGACACAGCAAGGTAATTTGATGCACTCACCAAATAACGATTCTATTTGTATATGCGTACAAAGAGCTCGATAAATATTTATTGCGATGCATAGTTAATTCAATGTTTCCTTGTTGTAATTGTATCGTAATTGAGTTAAATTGTTGGCAGTTATCACGTATTTTACTTGCTTCTATTCAGAACATGCTGCAATCGCAGACTAGACACAGATGCTAGAATGATGTCATATCTCAAGCTGGCCTGGATATTTCATATTTGTACTTATTTAGTCAAGCTTCCATAGTATGCACACGTGAATAAATAACAACTGTTCACCGAAATATTGGCCTTTGCGTTTCTTCCCTGACTATTTCCAGTTACTAAATGCTCCATATTTCTAAAAAATAAAGAAAACGATTCGTTTGCTTCAGTGGTTCTTAACCTTTTTGGATGCGACCCAAATTCAGGTCGTGGAACTTGCATGGCGGCCTATGCCTTCAGACAGTTAACTTGTAATAAATGATAACATGAATAATTAGATAATAAATAGGCATAGTATAGATAAATGACAACACACGTGCTTGCTGAACACGAATGAATTACAAAATCAGCGCCGTTCTTTTGTTTATCGAAGTAGAAAGAGGATACCCCTTGCAAATCGAAAGCAAACTTGGCTGACGAACTCGAGCAGATCATGATTTCAAATTTTGTTGAAGGTACAACGCTAATTTGCGTCACAATGATACGGAGGCAGACAATCTAGGGACAGTAATATAAAATGCCCTGACACGCTGATTAAAGCGATGTTTGTACGTGAAAGCCTACCTTGAAGGATTTGGACATGCAGTGAATCGAAAATGTCACCGATTTTGCCCAGCGCGCAAATGACGGATTTTCGGCGTCATCATACATAATTTGATTTGCTCATACCAGATGCATGAGAGATAAACAATTTGATAAATGAACAATACATGAAAACAATAGTGTTGCCTTTCACTCAGTAGAGATCGATTGTCGTAAAGTCGTCGTCGCTGGAAAAAAAATCTGAGTCCCAGAGAAAGACACGTGGTGCAATAATAAACTAGTTTAACGTATTGTAGATACGACGAATTATAATCGTCCATGGAAGAGTTTCGTTTAATTCACCGATCTGCGTGCAATGAACGATCATTGGAAAGTTCGATCATTATGAATGGTAACGTTTACGCGAGGCTTTGCGTCATCACAGACGATCATGTCACATGAACAGTCATAGTACAATTATGTAAAGAAAACCGTTTTCTGCCGTGACGTCCCGCCTCGCCTCGCTTCGCCTCGGCTCGGCTCGCCTCGGGCTTGTCTAAACTCACCGTAACAGGAAATGTCGTTGCCATTTCGCATCACCGCGCCAGCGCTGCGTACTGATTTCCCTAACCAAAAACAATTGCCGCTTTAAATCAACTGATGTTATAAATATACTTGCTTTCCTCTCTGTGTGTTGCTTAAAATTTCTTCATGAGTTAATGTTGTGATTACCAGTCCGACGTGAAAGCAATTCAGTTCAGCTCAGTGCTTCTAGACATACTGACATACTTTTTGCGGCAGGACACAGACGCGTACACATAATAACTAGTCTTGATTTACAGCATGTTGTCACACAAAACGATCGTTGTTTTTCAATTCGTGTTGCACTTTTCTGACTTCATGTTCATTTATGATATATGAACTTGTGAAATGATCGGGAGAGACGCAGTGAATGAGATGGATTAACATGCTTCGCCATACATGCATGCACGAAACATACATACGCACAAGCACACATTCGCGGCCAAGCACGCACGCACGAACACTCACAAATACACACAAACAAACACACACACACACAGATACACATACACACATTCACATACACTCTATCTCGCACACAAGCGCGCAAACGCACGCATGCACATACACACACAACGGCGCATGACGGAATGTCATACTGCATGTATTAACATTTGTCTGAAAAAGCACAATGTTATAAGTCGGCTTCCTACAACATAATAATAGAGCGTCGTTTGATATGTAGAGTCGATTCGTTTGTATAGGATGAGCGCTCAATGGCAGTGAAGCGGCTCGCACAAAAGCCGATAGAATGCATTAGTGTTTACATAACGAGACAACGCACGTCTACCGTCAGAGGGGAGCCAATCCTCTCCGTCTCGTAAATAAACGTGATTGGCTTTGCAAAGCGATCACGGCTCGTTACGGTGGAGTGAAGAAAAGAGGAATGAAGACGCAACACGCAAAACAAAAACACTGTTACATTGATGGGCATTAAGGATGCGTGCTTTGTTCGACTCGAACATTCGAAGCTGTCATGAATTCGGCACGTTTGGATTACAACTGTATTGACTGAAAATTAGATAAACACGTCTTATCTCTATCCAAATAATTATCTTGAATATCACATGAACTGGATGTACATTTGCAAAAACCGTGCTGCGTGTGTGCACGCGCGCGTGCGTGCGTGCGTGCGTGCAAACATTATATATATATATATATTCATATAGATATTCTGCGGCATTAGCATTTAAAAAAAATTTGTTACAGTATATTTACCATCAACATTAAAAAACCGACAATTTGACAGGCCAATAAATCTTCCTGTGAAAAACGTGATAAGTCACCTTTAAAGGTGAAGATTTATTGACAGGTTTTAATTACAGGAAAACAGTCTCAGTGTGTCGTAAAACAAGCATATCACGATTCTTTTTTTAATAAACAACGTGTCACGGTACTCAAATGTATAAACTTTCAAATTAAGCAAATAGAGGTCACAGTATTAAACGTATGGTGGTTTTTTTTAACACACATGGGCATTCAATATGACATCAGCGGTTAATTGTTTAATTAAACATAATAAAACACTGTGTAATCTGTTCAAGTGTTGTAAGCGTCGTCGTCGTTGTAGTTGTTTTGTTGTTGTTGTTGTTGTTGTTGTCGTTGATGATGATGATGATCATCATCATCATCATGATTATGATGATGATGATGCTGTGGTTGCTGCTGCTGATGTTACAGGTGTTGTTTTTGTTGTTGCTGCTGCATATTTTGTTTTTGCATCTTCTGCTGCCGTTGCTATTACTGCTGCTGTTGCTTCTGCTGCTTCTGCGGCTGTTGTTGTCGTTGCTGTTGATACTTCTGCGTCTGCTACTGCTGCTGCTGCTACTACTAGTGTTGCTGCTGCAGCTGCTGCTGCTATTGCTGCTACTAATGTTGCTGCTGCAGCTGCTGCTGCTACTGGTGTTGCTACTACGGCTGTTGTTATCAATTTCTCGTAATAAGTGAGCTTCCTACCGACTGGTATGTCTGAACGCGATCAACCGGCGACAGTGTCGTCCTTTTTATTGTTAGACCAATGGTACGGGTTCGCCGTCTGTCCCTCTTGTTACGTCGGTCTCTTGTGAACGCACATACGCACACACACACGTATACAGAAATACACACAAACACACCTACACGCGCGCACACACGCACGTACACACACACATACACATACACACACGCACACTTGCAAAAACATACACACACGCACAACGAACACACGTGGAAGACTTTCCTCGAATTCAAATTGATTGACTACCGACACAATAATACATAATATACAAATAATGTTGTATAACATTCTTCCAAGAGAAGTCGAGATGGTGTTCGATTGAACAGATGTACCAGGTAAAAAAGTGTAAAGCGCCTTGAGGAGTCCTACGGACTGGATACTGCGCTATATAAGAAATTACCTTTTTCACATCATCGTTATTAAAGGAAAAAATCATTCAACATATGGTTATAACTTCATGACATGTGACCTCCTGTTTCATACTCCTACAGTAAATGACCATCACGCCAATACAAAGAATGCCCATTCTGTACATTATATTCCCTAACGTAATAAACCGATTTATGTTCAAATACAAAACCTAATTAACCTCCTAACAATTTCAAGACCACCCGAAACGAAACAGAATTATACACGGGTGACACCTACGGTATCTACTGACCGTATGACTAGTGCAGTTCGGACAATCGGAACTAAACATTTTATTTCACTCACGAATGCCCGAGGCTTTATTTATTGTCGCTGTAATCGGGTCCGAGTAGCTCCAGTCGTTAGAAGCCATCCTTTGAGTGATTTGTCACACGTCAACTCCGGGCAACGCAACCGCGTGTTCCATCTGATGTTTATTGGATGGTACTCCGCTCGCAATTAATTGTTTTCTTCAGAGGGATTGTTGATCACGTCGGCTGATGACCGTGCGTTCGAAGAGACCACTCCCTCCTCCCCCCGAGAAGTCACGCAGAGGGTGACCGAACGGTACTAAAATGCCGGACAATACGTATCGCTGACGTGTATCTAAATCACATCCCACGTCGCTTTGAAAAACAAAGCTGTTTTGCATCATATGTAGATTCGGCCGTCAGGCTCAGCGGTGGTACCGAATAAATACAATTGTTGCCTGATTTCGCGATGTGCCATGCGACATTCAATCAGTATTTATGACCTTTCTCTGTTTTTATTATGGTTTCCACAGGCTGTTCCATGTGGGTTTTCTAATAAGGGAAGATGTATGTTGGCTTCAGTGAAATAATTATGCGCCACAGGACTGTCAGATGTTTGCAAAAATGCTTGTGTGTGTTTGTTGTTTAGCTCTACTTAACGCTACTGTTCTTGTGGTTGCCTGGTAAAGTCGTGTTGATTAAGCAACCATTTCTGTTCCGATTCAGAAATCTGCACAACGTTCACAGTCGAGACCTGAACACGCTTCGCGCAGTACTGAACAAAGAACCGACCAAATCCACCAAGAAGTACAGGTACTTAGGGAGAACGCCGGGATCACAAGAGGAGTCTCCGAGAGTCGGCGGACATCAACGACTGCCGACGGATTCTGTACATAGTATTGTGCTGTTCCCGCCGAAAGTAGATGTCAGTCTCCTGTGTGATTGCTGTCTCTAGTAAATTATAACAATGACAAACTGAAATTACTAAAAACGAACGAAACCATCATGGCGGACGCACCCTCGCAGTTCCATACGTGGCTCAACAATACAATCAATGACACATGCGCGACCTCTGGCGAATGCGTCGGCAACGTGACCGTTGAGGACACGGCGCAATTGATCAACTTCCGGATCATCTGCGAGGTGGTCATCTCGATCCCGATCGTCGTGTTGGGAATTGTTGCCAACGTCGTGTCGTTTGTTGTTCTGTGCCACCAGAAGCACCGCCTCACGACGACGGTGATGCTCCAGGGCCTCGCCGTGGCCGACACGCTCATCCTTCTATGTGCCCTCCTCGTGCGCTGCCTCATTGTCGTACAAACGCAACTCTACAGCCTCGGCCGCTATCAGGATGTCTACCCGTACATCTTCATCTACCTATTTCCGGTCATCTACTTCCTGCGACTCGCCGACACGTGGCTCACGACGATGCTCACAGTCGATCGTTACATCGCCGTGTGTCACCCGCTGCGCGCGCAGCGGATCTGCACACTTATGCGCACCTACAAGAACATGGCGGTCGTCGTCGCCCTGGCGCTCGTCTTCTCCATTCCCCGTTTCTTCGAGTACCGTCTCGCCGACAACCGCTATGGTTTCGGCCAGACAGACCTGCTTAAGAAGCAGGTGTACATCATTGTATATCGCATCTTCTTCTTCTTCGTCTTCATGTACCTCGTGCCCGTCGCAACGCTCGTCTATCTCAACACGCGTCTGCTGTGGGAGCTGCGCATGTCCGATCGGTTCCGCGCCGTGCTGCGCCAGGCCAGTGGCGCCACCGGGCGGCACAAGAAGCAACCAGCGCCGGCGTCACGAAAGAGCGTGACGGTGATCGTCGTCACGGTCGTGCTCGTGTGCATCGCGTGCAACGTGACGGCGCTGATTTCGCACCTTCTCTGGTCGCTGCACGTGTGCTTCCAGTCGTTCAAACACCTGGAGACGGCGCGACGCTACACGTCTCATATCAGTAATGTCATGGTCACTTTCAACTCGGCCGTCAACTTCTTCATCTACTGCCTTTGTAGTCGCAACTTCCGGGCCGAGCTGCGTCGCGTGTTCGGCTGTCGGCGCATGCGCAGACAGACGACGGCGGTGTCGACCGGAAGGAGTCCGACGGGGACCATGGTATCCCAGATATCGATGTGCCAGAAGTGCGGCAATCGCAACTCGTGCGCATCGATACAGGAAGCTGTCTGTCGGAGGTGCACCTATAACGCGAAAGTGCCGCCGAAGGAGAAACGCTGGCGGTTTAGTGCCAGTAGTAATGACCGAATCGCCGAGAATAAATATGAAATGACGCGGTTTAGTTAAGTTAGGTTTATTATAACAAACATTGCTTTACAGTCGTCTTTATATACTTGACAATTGACCACGATTGAATTGAGATTATTTATGTTGTTGTGATTGTGTGTGTGTGTGTGTGTGTGTGTGTGTGTGTGTGTGTGTGTGTGTGTGTGTGTGTGTGTGTGTGTGTGTGTGTGTGTGTGTGTGTGTGTGTGTGTGTGTGTGTGTGTGTGTGTGTGTGTGTGTGTGTGTGTGTGTGTGTGTGTGTGTGTGTGTGTGTGTGTGTGTGTGTGTGTGTGTGTGTGTGTGTGTGTGTGTGTGTGTGTTTATGTGTGTGAGTGCGTGCGTGTGTGTGTGTATGTATGTATGTACTTATATATATATATATATGATATGATATGATATATGCATATATATATATATACAGTATATATGTAATTGTAATATGTATATGTAATTATACTGTAAGTAAAATTAATAAGCATAAGAATAATACATTATATAGATATTTTAATTAGTAGCCGGTTTTGTAAATATAATTACCGAGGATTATATCCCACGATAACAGGTATACGGACAACGTTATTGACTAAACGCCCGCACGAATGAATGTGTCAGTCATTAAAGGGATGGCACAACCATTTTCATTTGATGAATTGGTCTATCAATAATCTTCATAAAAAAGTCATGTGTCGTAAAACTTACTTCTTTTAATCATCACGCATAATTATAAACATTACATGGTCAAAATGTTACACGATTTGTTTTGGATAATATTTTAACTTACAGGATTTTTTTTAATATAAATTCGGATAAATTCAGTGTCACTAAATTCCGTAAGACAGTCGTCGCTCGACCTAAAAACAGATGACGTCGATCGACTAGCGAGGAAAGGGTGAGTAAATGCACTAATGTAATACATAACATAATATGAACTTTAACGTTGTTAATTTTCTTGCTTACTGTATACTTTGAAACTGGAAAATCCACAGAAGTGTGACATCATAGGAAAACCCCAACACGCGTCATGTCAGCCAACCAATGGAATTGTTGTACATTCTCTATAAATAAACGATGGTTTCGAGTCACATGGGGCACTATCCCCCTGAAAATTCTTCAATCGGAAGCAACATGTGCAACATGGTCGTTTGTATGCGTTTACTAATTGGTGTTGTATATGGGGGTCCGAGTATATACCGTCTTTCCCTATTTCGTTTTCAAATTTGAAACCGAAATATAAAAGGACGGTACATACAGGGACCACCGTGGCGTAACGTCGAGATACACGGAGTCGTCAGGTTGTGAACTTACAGAACATCCGCCGACGATTCATGTACGATTGATGTGCTCACAGACCTAGCTGTGTGGATATGTAAAAACGTCAACAATGTGCATCATTATAATAATAAATTACAGCATCTGTGTGATTCCAAGCAATAGGATACTCGGGGCAACAAAATGTGTATGGTTGAAAACGTACAAGAACAAATGTATAGGCAGCTTGACAGAGACAACGAAACACATTGACTGTTGTGTCTGCATATGATGGCTGTTCACAATCGATATATGTTTGTTTTACAGAGGACCAAACTGCACTGCTGTTTATATTGTTATAATGCGAAGGCATTAACTTGACAGTTCGTCGTACGAAATGTCATAATTCAATGGAAATGTTCACATGTAAAATACATTGATGTTCTCGAGTGTGTAGTAGTAATACCGTGACAATAGTAGGGCCTAATAACAATAAAGCCGTCGTTAAAATGTGTCATGTGGTATTCCGTACTCGAGATTCTTACATGCTAACTGATATAGAGCTGTCATGCGATAGGCGTTTTTGTCCAGCTGTGGATTAAAGATACAAAACATGGTCGATATATAATAGCAAATAATATAATATAATGTAATATGTATTTATGTCAATAAGGTGACAGCCCAAATGAGTTTAATGAACTACATTTTAAATGGTGACTGGTTTGAATCGATTCCATGTTCACACGGAACAGTCTAAAGGAGGGATAGAGAGGACGGGGCTTGCTCGTACAACTAAAGGAGGGATAGAGAGGACGGGGATAACGCGTACAACTATTCTGTTCCTATTTATGCTATTTATTACCATGCTTGTTTAATTGATATTTTATGTTTCGCAGTAATTGCAGTAGGTCTACATAGCTTTGAGGACTCGCTCTATCTTTCTCCCTCCTTTCCTTCCCTTTCTCCCTCTCTCGCTTTCTCTCTCTCTCTCTCTCTCTCTCTCTCTCTCTCTCTCTCTCTCTCTCTCTCTCTCTCTCTCTCTCTCTCTCTCTCTCTCTCTCTCTCTCCCCTCTCTCCCTCCCTTCCTTCCCCTTCACTCTCACCCGCGTCTTCTTGGAACCGTATATATGTGTGCGTCTAATGGGTTCTGTACATGGTCCTATAACAAAACTGGGCAAGTGACATCTAAACACATGTTCTTCCTCAACAACCTAAACATAAATAACCATAGATCTTTTTCACTCATTCATTATGATGTTATAACTAAGCCACACTTCTGGTTGATATGGCATAATACCGAGAACGTTAGCAACGAGCGGGCCATTTGGACATTTCGTATAAGACGCGGAAATACCAAAGTGTTCGACAAGCTCGCCAGGTGGCGAACGCAGCTCAACGAGAAGTCACGCGGTGACATGTCGCAATCCATGGATATTGATGACACTTTTGTTATTGATGTCACTGCGAAGCCATTATGAGTGTTGGTTATTAGTGTTATTTATTGCTTGTAGGTGAAAGTAGAAGGTTTGCAGCTGTTGGTGTCGTGCCCCTGAAAGACATTGATGTCAGTATACGCACTGGGCTTGTTGCAACATGGGAGTGGATTGTGCCCCTTCGGCATTTTGTTAATGACTTTTCCCATGTAATTATAATAATAATTATGATTATTATACATGTGCAACGTTATTCCGCAAATGGAACGTCGCTTCGTTTATATCAATAATAGTAAATGAAAGAAAGTATAAATTGTGCTGTCATTTCCCTCCCAGATTGCTCGGTTATCGATTGACATTAAGACACAGTAACATCTCATTCAGTCACAATTACAGCGGATGCAAGGTCAGCGTGACCGTGAAAGATTCGCTACATTGATATCCCCTAAGTGATGCTTTCGCAATAATACATAAAAGTGCCTTTTAGCCGCCTTTCTCAAATCAATGTTGCCATGTTGTAAGTGTTAAATGCAACAAACCCGATCACAATCAAAAGGTGTCTTCCACGATGACAATAATTATCTGATCAGATTGATACAGACGTTTCGCAGACTTTCTGTATTGTTGACTTGTTTCAGCTTAACATTACTTAACATTACTTAACATTACTTGACTTCCTGCATTTGTACTCTCTTTCAGTGCATAGGCTATTTGGTAGATATTTGGAAACTGTTATATTTACGACACACACACACCACACACACACGCACACACACACACACACACACACACACACACACACACACACACACACACACACACACACACACACATACACACACACACCATACATGTATATACATGTATAAATATATATATATATATATATAATGTCATAAAATTACCACTATAAATCATTAACACAATTGTAATAATTGTCTTTCCAAAGTGGACATTAGTTAGTCAATAATTGGTCGTTTCCACCGGGTATGCCTGGATTTGCCCGTCTGTGGGACCACTAAATGTGAAAATTCCGCTAAATGTGACAGGTCCGCTAAACGTGAAAAGAATCTACGCTAAATGTGACAATTCGCTATATGTGAAAAAATTACACTAAATGTGAAAAAGTAGGCCCGGTAAATGTGAAAAGTATCAACGGTAAGTGTGAAACATGGTGAGGCCCGCTAAAGGTGAAAACACTTCCTACGCTAAAGGTGAAAACAACATTCATATTCAGTTCCCCATCATAATGGAGTGTGTGTGTGTGTGTGTGTGTGTGTGTGTGTGTGTGTGTGTGTGTGTGTGTGTGTGTGTGTGTGTGTGTGTGCGTGCGTGCGTGCGTGCGTGCGTGCGTGCGTGCGCATAGATTGAAACTGTGACCACCTGCATGCCAGTCACACACTAGGCTACACGGCCGTCCATGCTGTGGACAGTTTGTGACAATGCCCTCCCTAGTCATGGGAGATACTACGGAACAGACATGAGTTAATTGTAATTGTTAATTGGTTGATTAAATTCACGCAAAGTAATTAATTTAATTAATTAATTGCCCAAACTGATAGCATGGGTTAATTTTAATTGTTTGTGAATACTTGCGGTAGATTGAAATATTCTTAACCTCTAGATTATGCGCATAGCTCATTGTGTCAACTTCTGGTCCGGGTGCATGTCCGCTGTTATCAAATTCTTGTTCAGGCGAACTATTCCACGTTATTTGATCTCTAGCTACGACAACCTCTCGTGCATCATCACTACTTGCGACTAAGCTCACGTAATGCTCGCCGGTACCCTCATGGAAATGCTCTAAGATAACACAAGGTTGATCATTTGTCACCTGAGAAAGTCCATCAGGTCGAATGAGAGTCGTTCCTTGATTCAGAGTAGACACTACAATTATTTGGAGATCGAACAATTGAGACATTGCTTGCAAAGTTATTTGATCCCCAAATTCATTTTGTATGTTCATACGATGTAAATACTGAACTCTCCATGGTACACCCTGCTCGGAGCTTCCCAATGCCCTATGGGTATCCGGATAGTTCACTACTTCTCGTCGCAGTGTATCTGTGCTTCTGTGAATTCCCAGCTTTGCCAAATGATACGCCATTGCAGCGAACTGACAACTGCCGTCACCTGGCGGATTGTAGCTGATAGGAAGACCGAATTCTGACATATGATTCCGTCGGTTACTATCCGTGGTCATATAGGTATGTAATACTTGGACCGATGGGAATGTTTACCACGTGACGTGAGAGTATTGTTCGGTGTCGATGTCAATTCTGTCACGTTACACCATTTCCTATAGAGTGCTTTGCACTTGGAGGGAATAACCTCACACCGTATATGTTTCTCTTTTTTGCATTCTACTATGATACCACGCAGTGCCCATATCTTCTTTGGTACCTTGTGTTTTTGCAATTTGTAACTAACACCCGTGCTACCAGTTTGTATACAGGGGTTTTCAGACTCCGCATCAACGCTTTATTGTTGCACTCATTGCAATGACGAGTGGCTTCCTCGGCTACTTTCCGCACCGCGTTGCATGTTTTTAATAGACTCTTGACATTACCTTCACGAATTTGATCAGCAGCCACACGGGTATTGAAATTACGTTGTCGTTCAAAATAAACATGGAATGGGTTTTGTCATTTCAAACATTCCCCTGATCTGTCATTTATTTATTTCTCATAAGAAGCCAGCTGGCGTACCGAACTGACACCGAGCTGATTGTATTTCACTATGTAAAATGCAATTTGCTTTTTCAGTATTTGGTTCATTCGTTCAATATTGCCCTGACTTTGAGGATGGTGCGGTCTACTGGTTCTGATGGTTACATGTTTGTTCTTTAGCCATCTTTTCACGTTTCCGGAATTCGGTACCACAATCGTGCTGTACGAGACGGGGGTACCCATGCAATTCTAAGATGTCATTGAGCCTGACCAATACTGTCGACGATTTTTTTTATCAGGTAAGGGTCTTAACCAAGTGTATCTACTGAACACATAACGAACGAACAGCAGTGTCAGCATAGAGTATTTTAATTCCTTGTCATGTCTGCAAGATTTGTTTGGAGTTTTTCCTGTACTTCTCTTCTTCGAATGCTTGTGTGCGGTGCTTTATTCACGAAGCGCGCCGTCATTTTCTGGTGTCGCGTGTCTTGGGAAAGCACATGACTTACTGCATGTTCCAATAAACACGTCTCATTCTTAAGTGAATGATGCATGCGCCGTGGTCCAATTCCTCTCCGGCGATCATATTGCTCCTTGACCAACTTAGTGACATCAGATGTTTTAACAATTTTCTTGTTGTCGTATACAGGTCTGTGCCGACTAACTTGTAGCTGAGCCTATCCCTGTAGTATTTGGTCAACGCGCTCCTTTCAGCAGTCGTCCGATCGCAAACAGGGGCAAACGCTTTCCACTCAACAGTTGTTGTATGATCTCGAAGTGAGTGTCGGGTATCACCGAACAAGTTGTTTTTACTCTCGCAGCGACGCACACACAAGCCAGAAGGGACAAAATTAGCAACCTGCGGAAAAAAACCGAGAACATGTACCTATCGCTTGAAATATAAGCATAGTTTCTCTCCGAACTGATAATTATGCGCTACAAGTGCATGGTGAAATTACGGTTAGTGTAAGGTTTTAGATTAGGGTTTGGGTTAGGGCTAAGATCAGGTAAGGTTTGGATTACATTCAGGTTAGGGTCCAGGTTAGGGTGTGTTACAACTGTTAATGTAATAATTAACTAATAATGTAATGTGTGCCCGATAATGTATTGGAATTAATTAATAATGTAATAAAATTGACCAATAACGTATTGTCTGATACTGTAATAACAACGACCCTTAAGGTAATAAACCTTTTGTCCGATATGTAATATTTTTTATTGATAGTGTAATACCTTTTTCTGCGCATAATGTAATAACTGTTGACTGATAATGTAATAACATGGACATTTCAAGTCCAAATCGTGTAAAAGTCACACTAAGGTCATTTTGGGGGTTTACTGTGTTAAAAACAAGGTCACATCAGAAAAGAAACGAAACCACGCCAAGGTCAAGTTAACGACATAAAGATATTGCGAAGTTCACACCACATTTGTCTAATAATATTGCCACGACGATATCATCAATTTTAAATAGGCCCCCTCCTCAGCCTTCACAATCACGGCCTACTAACCACCCTCTGTCATGGGGGTCACTGCCCTCCTTTCATCAGGGCCACCATGGGCCTCATTCGCATTCATGTGCGTGCATGTCCGTGTGTGTGTGTCACTAGTAGACGCACTTATCTACATATGTGATTCCTTAAAACTTCACAACAACCTATCGCTAAATGTCAATGATCATCATTATTATTACAATAGCTCACCAAGCACAAGCAAGCATCTTTATAACGAGAATGAACAAGTCGCTGCGTTAACGTTCTCTATTCTATCTGGCACCTCACTTATATTCAATTATCAACCTACATCTATCAAGTCGTCGCCATCCTCGACAATATTCCAAAAAACATTCTTTAAAATACATCCTCCAAGCAGATAATGATCCAGCCGTGCACTTCGCAGCACAGTAAGCTGTGTTATCATGATGCTATTCATATCATGAATAACATCCCTGGTTATAATTCAGTTGCATCCTACTAGATTAGAAATTGTGGTGTCACCTAGCGATCTCGTTTGAATTGGACTAGCACCAGCGTTGTTCTTTGTTAATAACATTGGGATGCAAAATTTAAAAAATAATAATTAAATTAATTTATTACAATCACTCGTTACGTACAGCGCACACATAGGCTTTATCAAACACCGTGCAGCTTGAGCATTTGCCTACGATTATACAACCAAATTGGGTGTCAGTGCAGCACGTTAACATGTTATTGTGACGGATCGTTTACATTTAACACAGCCACACACTGTTTTGTACAAGTCAAAAGTAAGTATACTATCGAGCAGAAGGTTTATTAGATTATCCGTACAGCGGCGGCGGCGTCGAGTGAGTTTCACAAAAAATGTCCGTGTCATGTGTAACGTTGTCACTTATTAAATTTAATAAATTCATAATACGAAGTTCCGACTACCCAGTGGAAAATCGACTAGATAAATTGCTTTGGCCTGAACCATCGTGCAACCTGATCGTAGTCCATTAATTAATCATCTTGCCTGGCAACTATCATTTTGCATCCTTGTGTTCATATATTAATAGGCATTAACCATCAAGTACATTGTGAATGATGACATTTTCGTTGCCCTGTCACCTCTTGGCCTTGGGCTGTAGCCTGCTGGATGCTTATCGCCTACGGCAGAAGCGGCCGATTCCTCCACTTTGGGTAACTTAATCCCATTTAAATGATGATAAATGTCTTTGCCAAAGGCTAGGACTGGGAAGTCCTACAAAGGCACCCCTATAATCTTTGTACCTTGTCACTCTGTGAATTAGGCAACCAGTTACAGGTCCCCATGCAGTCCCCTAACCTCCACATTTTCCGGGATTGGGGGCATGTCCCCCTTGGCTCCCTCTCCCTCTGGCTACGCCACTGTGCCGAACACGACTCAATATTTTAGTTTCGTCTGCCCTGCACTGATTAACGCCCACTAAAATGTATTAAATTGCACATTGTACACGTGCTTCTAATTTAACACAATTAATATATTACCAGCGAAGTATGACTGTTTGATATTTCGCTGGCTAACACAATGGCAAGCGTGGTTTACTACAAACGCAGCGTGGCTATTTGTTCGCGTGAATGCACGCTAGTTGCGCCAGTTGGTACAACTAGATATTTTATTTTTATTTCATATTTTAAAACATTGTTTAGTGATACAGTATAGTCGGTGATGTTTGTGAATACGTCGTTCGTACGTAGTTGGTTAGACTATAGTCAGACGAGCATTTCTCATCTAGCGAACTGCTCATGTCCAGTTGATTAATGTCCGACGCGGAAGCGTGATATGTCTAGTTGATGACAGTCAATTAATCTAACACCAATCGTCGACACCAGTGTATCAGCCGGACAGGAAACCGTTTAACAGCACTCGCCAGCATTGAGGCGTAGCGCTAAACAAAGTAGGCCTATACGACGTGTGGTGCTTTTGCGAGTGCACCAACAAAAACAGGAAAAGACGGGCAAACATTGACATTCGGACGAGGCTATTCGCAGAGCCCAGCTCTGCGAATAAGATTTAATTTCTTATTCGCAGAGCTGGGCTCTGCGAAATAGAATTCGTTTCTTATTGTGGAGCGAATGTGGTCGCTCTTTAGCGTAGTTCGCAGACCACAGCCCTGCAAATCAGATTTAATTTCTTATTTGCAGAGCCCAGCCAGCCAGCCGACTCTGCCATTTGCGGTGCTAGGCGTAGTTGGCAGAGCCTAGCTCTGCAAATTAGACTCCACTCCTTATTCGCAGAGCGAGCATAGCCAACCGGCTCTGCGTTTGGCTCGGCCTTTTGCAAACTTGGCCCGAATGATACGTTACTGGGTACATGGTTTTTCTGTATAGAAACAAAGGTATTTGTACTATTTCTGTATAAAGTTTCATTGTATGCGTATGAATGTTGTAGTACTTCCTTCCTAAAAAATCATACTATACACAGATGGTACATATAATACACAACATGCTTGCCTACATATCAACACATGGAACATAGTAATGCAGAACACACTAAATCCTAGCAACGTCCATCACATACATACACAACTTATTTAACGCACTAATACCCTGTCCACTTTTGACTTATGAAGAGGAAAAAGCCTAAGTGAAACCTTGTATACGGAACAGAGAAAATCGTCAAAAGATGGTCATAATATCTACGTAGGAAGCATAAATCTGATTGATTGTATTAAAATCATTAACACGGGATGTACTATATACTTGTCTAAACTACTAACGACTGAAATGCTGCCACAGCTTACTAACACACTATTAACTAAAATGTTAAATACTTTTCTATATTGAATGTCTAATCATCTGGCAGAGATACATGTCACAGAACATTTCCTACACACGCACGCACATACACATACACGCACAAACACATCGAACAATTTTGTATCTACAATGTCTCTGTGTTAGAACACCTTTTACACACAACTCATTGCGTCCATAGAATGGCTGGCGAAAAACTGAACCAAAATAAGTAAATATACCACAAAAGTGAACAATTATCCGACCATGGAGCGATTCTATTCCCCCTGCATTCCACCTAGCGACTGCAAGCGCGAGGCTTGAAGCGTCAGATCGTCATCTATCACCAACACATCATGAAAAGCGGCAGAACTACCGTTTTTGTGTGCAATATTACTTGGCAACTCTGCAGTTAGCACCTTTGCTATCACGGACGTCATTCTTCTTAAGTTTGTCCAACACATGACACCTGTACATGTCTGCATGACAATGTATGGTGGCTGGGTGGCTTGCCATGACAAGTGGCATCAGCATTCTGGAAAGAAGCATCAGTATCATGTTTAACCTCCATGACAAACACTAATGTATGACCTACATGATCACAGAAAGGTCCTTTCACAATGCCATTATGCTGCTCATCGAGATACCTGATGAATAATAAATGTCAGAAGGTTATTCTGGGCTTGTTCACCCGTATCAGTTATTGTGTTCTTGCATTGTGTAAATATAGTAATGCGAATCCATTGCATAGTAATTTTTACGTGAGGCAACAACAACACTAATTCCCAGAGCCCGCCTGCAGAGTGGGACAAACAGGAGAACAATACTTTGACTAGATCAGAGTCCAGTGGGTAACAAAGGCCTTCCCACGCTTTAGTGTAGGTACACAGCAGAATAAAGAGGAAAAAATATGTTGTTGTGTTGTTGCATTGCATAAATGGAACTAATTTATGATCGATTGATACAAGCTGGTGTGTTTGTACAAAGCTATTAATTATTTTTAGCGAAATCAATTTTGTCATTTTATTCTCACTTATATTTTATCATGAGCACATGTACTCCGCAGTTGTGGCAATCGGACTGCACGTTGTTTTTGATATCCACAACTTGCCAACATCCCAGACATTCCGATGCAATTTCGTCACGCTTCTGCATGTAATTCCTGTAACATATACATGTTATATTTATAAACAAATTTTACATTGAGTAGCTATTATTCTGTTCGACAATGAGGCTAAAGAAGACATAGTCGTGTCTAGTGTGGACCTTTTCCACCTGCAGAAGAACATGCATTGTTATACAGAAACAACACTCGCTTGATGTGTCTGCTTTCCCAAGGAAGCCGAGTTGGTGTTGGAAAGAACATGTCCGCCAGGGGATTAAGTGTAAAATTTCAGTTCTGCTCATGCAGAACTTTTACATTACCTCCACATGGTCAGACATTTGATCTTCCTGTCATCATTTGGAACAGAGTCTAGGATAGAGACAGATCTGTCGTCAACGTCTGCTGCAAGAAGAAGCCAATGCTTGTCAATGCAAATGGGAAGCAGCAACCACTTTTACTTCTGAAATGAAACCTAAAACACACGCGAGAAATTATAGTATTTGCATATGTATTTAAATAAGGATGTAGATATAAATAAATATACAATCAGATTTTCAGTACAGAACGTTGAGGTAACTGATCAATGTTTTTCTTATATATTTACTACTTTGGATATTACAAATAAATTGATAGAATAACTAGTCATATTTTTAATTGTTGCACACCAAATAATGTTAGTGATATACTCACAACATTTCACCTGCAAGTTACTGCAAGTTAACACACTGTAATTATTATTCACTCTCAAATTTCACTATATGTGTACACACAGCATTGTCATTTCCCACTGTTCAGGCAAGTATGATGGCAAAATGTACGCGTTGCTGTTCGTCTCCAATGCCAGCAAAGACAAATATGCATGGATCACCTGCAAAATATATAACACATTTAGTACCATTATAAAAGCATAGTTTAACCTGAAACTAATATTCGTTGTTAAATAAAAATTTGCATTATTACAAATATTTAATCATCACGCAGTGTCATCCACTGATTGTGTAATGTTATATTGAATCAAATCTGATCGTGGATATCCTGGTCTGTACCCAATGATGCAAAGTCTGCGGGTGAGATTGTGGTGTTGCACACTGTCAGCTTCGAGTGTCTCGACATCTTCACGCAGGACAGATCTTCCACAGTCACAATGCGGCCTGGGAGTGGTTCGATCGTACCAATAACATATATTGGCGATCAGTCATTCACATATGCTAGTATGACCACTGCCGACATAATCTGCACCTGATCAATCATGCGTCCAGGGAACATGTCAGACACCTTTGGCGATGTTGTTATTAGCCATTCAGTCAGTTCATCCATCATGTCAGGGTGATCGCTGGACATGTCGACTACAAGGGCATATGCTGGACTACTACGATTTGCACGTACGAAGCTCCCCGGTGAAAGTGGACGTGGGAACGACACTTGAAGAACTTTCTCTTTCATCATCACCACGTCGCTGTCCGGAATGTTCTTCACGATCGATGAAACTTCCGATGCTCCAACATCTGACAGAGCATATTTGCTTAAGTGGACCTTTCTTCGCTTTTTGGGTCGTTTCGGTGTGTCTGGAATGTTTTTCGTTTTGGCGTTCCTATTGCATTCCGCCTCTTTCCCTTCGGACGTCGTTTCGTCAAAGGCACAATGCACAACTGAAATGTTGGCCATTCCTTACGTGGCTTCGGTGTTGCGTCAAATGTCGCGGCAGGTGCCCTCATGCCATCTGCTGTTGTACATGCAGCAGGTGGTCTAGCCTTGCTTGCGTTTTGTTTTCTGTCATATCCGTTCAAATGCTTCGCTAGCGTTAAGCCCAATATTATTTATGCATCAACATTTCTCAAGGACTGTAGCCTGTGCTACATTATGTTTTGCATAGTAGCCATATGGATTAATCACCATTTTCCCTTGAATAGTAAATTTTGTTTATATTATTCTTTTTCAGTCACCGCCAGAAACACGCGAGAAGAGCTGAAACGGTAAAATATAGCAAAATATCAGTGATCGTAACCGTTGAAACGCAAGCAAAACCTCGCGAGATTTTCGTACGCAAGTTGCGAATTTCTTAGTTACTAAAATTCGTAAGCGTTTTGAGAATACAAACTTACGAAATTTCGCAGCTAAATAATTATCCTCCATATTTGTGCAACTTCGTACGTACGAAATCTGTTTTTTTACGGGGATATGGGCCCTGCGAATTAAAATCCATTTCTTATTCGCAAAGCTGGGCTCTGCCTCTGTGAATTAGAATTCGTTTCTTTATTCGCAGAATGTGCGCACTATAGGATATAGGCTTATAGCGTAGTTCGCATATTCCAGCTGGGCTCTGCTGAAAACAGTCACGTTTATTTTCGCCAGGCATTAAACAGACATCATCGCATCTTGTGGCGAGATCTAACGATACTTCAAGGGACAATAACAGTAGAGAGTAAGAGGGACGACAACTGGCCTATCTAATAACTTGTTCCTTCAATAATTTACAGTTTTGTAAAGAATATGATCCATTTTTGCACTGTAAACGATGTGGATGGATGAAGTATACAAATGCATACATGTTGTCAACAAGTAAACATTAAGCATGGTAATCTATCCCAAAACGTACATTTTATCACAACATTTACCTCGTGGCGTCCATCTTTGCTGGTTGGTCGGCTCTGCGCTGAAAGGCGCTATCTAATTGGTTGATCGCGGGCTCTGCGAATAAGATTTCATTTCTTATTCGCAGAGCTGGGCTCTGCGAATACCTTTCAACTGAATACGAACAACGTTTATTTATGTTAGATAATGTTAATTATTTCACAATTAAGACAACTTTTAAACAGTTTGTTTGTACTCAATCGATGAAATAACTAAATAATTAGTAATTAAAAATATTAATTCTTCACACGAAGGTTTCCTCAGATTTGTGTAAAAACAACATAATTATATTAATGTAATTTAAGATAGTAAGCCTACACACACACACACACACACACACACACACACACACACACACACACACACACACACACACACACACACACACACACACACACACACACACACACACACACACACACACATAATAATAATAAACTTCTAATTGTATAATGCCGTGTATCCAGATCAAAAAATATGTCCATATTAAAATACATCAATGGTAAAACATAATCACTATCATAATAATTTAAGAAAGAATAAAAATATTATATGTAATATAAAATACGCCTTTGTAAAGAAATGACTTACGTTATGTGAAATAAAGTATGGGACAAATAAGTATATACAGTTGTACTGACTAAAGTGCCTATTTAACTAGTATAATATAATTTATGCAGCACCATATCCATCAATGTTCATAGTGATGTACATAAAACTAATAGATACAATTAGTCACTGCTTTAAAATAAATAATACAAATACATAATTAAAATACAAAAACATTACGTCAATGAGTTACAGTGTGTATTATAATAAGTATCAGGCATAATTATTGAAAATGCAAATTGCTGGTCATATCGTTGTTGCAGGCATAACAAACTAGACGACCACATTTCGGCTGGTTTCAAACAAACTTTGCTCGAATGAAGGCCGCGATACTGCAGCCACTGTATTAACTATGTATTCGAGAATCTTTCTACATTTGCAGGAAACAGTTTCGCCACTGGGACGTCATTTTCTAATAGCTTATTTTTTGGAAAAGGCGGGGTCCCGCTATTTTTATTGTTGTGCGACGCATTTGTTTGCTCGTGCTTTCGGCGTTGCAGCGCGCTTGCTAAAAATAGAATGATGTCATGCAGTTGTGACGCGTTACTGGCGAGGGTGTTATCATATGGCGAGGGTTTCGGCCAGTTTGTCGACAACCAATACTAACCAACCAGACGTCGAAAGCAATTAATAATAAACTCGAGTCCGAATGTTCATAATCGTATTGACAGTGATCGAATACCCAGACCCCAAAGTTGGAGGAAAACTCTTATATGGAACTGTTGTTTTTACATTTAGCGTAGGAAGTTTTTCACATTTACCGTTGATATTTTTCACGTTTACCGGACCTACTTTTTCACATTTAGTGTAATATTTTTACACAGAACGGAATTTTCGTATTTAGCGTAAAATGTTTTCTCTTTTAACGGACTTGTCACATTTAGCGGAATTTTCACATTTAGTGGTGCCACAGGCGTGCGTGTCAAGTTGTTCCCAAATGCATCCTGCTTGTTTTATTTCTGCTTCCACACTTTTGCGCCAGTTATTTATCGCATTCCTGTTTTTGTTGTCGTTCGTGTTCCATTTGAGTGCCTGTCTTGTAGTGTGACATGATAGCTTCCTGGGAGAATGGACTATCTAGGTCAATTTCCTCCTACTAATGTGACGCTCGTTCGATTCTTGATTTGTTATTTCCCATAGCGCTTTATTACTAATTGTTTCTGGCTACCGTTCTGCTTGGAGTTCTCCTTAGACGCTTGTAATGGAGTCGTTTAAGTCCAATTTTTAGTGAAATCGTGACATGCTGGAACAAAGCACCAAATTTGGCACTAATGTACTTTAGGACCATAAAAAACTTTTTTGAGCGGGGCCTTACCGATTTAAAATGTCAACATGAAGGTCAGGTGAATGTCGTTGAATTCAATTTCTACTAATGCCCAATATCTCGACATAAAAAAAATATTTTTGAATGTTTTGAAAGACTGCTTTATATTTTGAAAACACGCCTTTCCACAGGATGATTTAATAATTTGCATAAATTCAAAATGGCCGCCAACTGAGCAAATACATATATATATATATATATATATATATATATTGTCTTCTTTTCATCAGGGCAATTTCCACAGAGGCCCAAACAAAATATTTCGTACCCATATACATTATGATAATACGTAACTTTGGTGAGGTGGCTGCCCGGTTTTGAAGGCCAAGATCAAGGTCAAGTCAGGATAAAAAATATGTGTTTATCAGGATTTTTTTTTCAAGCTTATGTTCAACCCAGAAACATGCTTATGATGTACAAACCAACATTTGTAGGATCTAGGAATCCACTTCTGTTATGAGAATACCCTCAAGTGTCGGCCATATTGGATTTAAAGATGGCCGCGATACGAACATTGATTTTCTTTTGATTTTTAGAATGAACGTATACTCGGCACCCAAATCTAGCATCGGCTACAGTAATACATGGATTTCTATTCCATGTAATGCTGTCATCTGTCCACTACCAGCTACCCTAAGTGTTGTCACCTGGTGGATGTTAAAGGAACAATATAAAATGCAGGACAGTTTGGTACACGATGCTAACGTCTAAAGTTATCAGCTTCACAACAATCAAACAATGTGTCTACATGTGTTTAGAAGATAACACTAACTATAGTATAACTATTGTTTTATTCTGATATCATCGCTTTAGTGTTTGAGTGTTATACAAAAATTAGTGTAACATACATGATTATCGAATATCATAAAACACGCTTCACGACAAGGCTCCATTGCTCAAGTATGTCTAGCATATGGTTAGTGTGGACATTTAAGGAATAGTTCAACTGTTGATGCTTTATGTTAATATGTATATACTTAATTGCGACAATGAGAAATCCATTTATGGATTCATCCAACGAATTAATTAAGTATATTACGTATATGTCACTGCCTCTATTAATGTAGATGTGCACCACGTATCAGTGTTCAGTGTTATATTATACGCCTGCAGCTGCATGTCTTGTTTGAAATTTTTCTTGTGTTAATCTGATGGTAGAAATTATGCATGCGCTTGCTCTTTGAATATCACTTGTGGAATTTTAAGTGATAATGCTTAAATAAATAGTAGCTGTGTGTGTTCTGGATAAGCAAGTTTGAAATGTATATTTAGTTTATCTTTATGTGAAAGGTATATGTGAAACTACCAGCAAACGTAATTCGTTTAGCGCACCATGGCAGCCATTTTTGATTTATGCAAATTTGATAAAGTATGCGATGGGAAGTATATTTTTGCACACATATTGTAAACTTCCGAAACAATTTATTGTTTGAGTGTTACTATATGGTAGAAATGGAATTATGACATTATTTGACTTTTGACCTTCATCAGACCTTGACCTTGGCTTTCAAAACTGAGCAGCCTCCTCTCAAAAGTTATATAGTATACGTGTGTAAAATAGTTTGTTTGGGGCCTCTATGGAAATTGCCCTGATAAAAAGAAGACGATATATATGTTTTGCTCATTTGGTGGCCATTTTAAATTGATGCAAATTAGTAAATCGTCCTGTGGAAGGAAGTGATTCAATACATAAAGAATCCTTTGAAAACATTTTTAAATATCATTTAAATCTCGAGATATTGGACAATTGGTAGAAGAGGGATTATAACATTATAAATCTTTGACCTTGACCTTTAAAATTGGGCAGTCCCCTCTTTAAAAATGTGTATGGTCCTAAAGTACAACTGTGCCAAATTTGGTTCTTTGTTCCAGCATGTCACGATCATTCCCCTAAGCGACTCCACTGTTGTGCACTAATGATGTTTTGGTGCATGCAAGTTGTGATACGCCGATTCGCTGGTCCATTTGATAATATAATTGTTGAGCTTTTCTGGACTACAACGTTATTGTTCACTCGATGAAATCTGCTTCCGTATGCTATCTCTTACATATTTCTATGTTCATATGTTTCCTTCACTTCGTTTCCTATACATGTGAAGCCATTTAAGCTTGTAATGTAATTGGATAATTGTTGTTGTTGTTACTGTGGATTATCGTAACCTTGCTGTGTCTTTAACTTGTGAACATAGCGTAGATACAGTAGTTTCCTTTTGTAATGTCACTTGAAGGCGTGGCCATGTTTTTATTTTGGTTCTGCGAAATAAAAACAACAAGTTGACCCCGTGGGCCACTTTCTCTTCTACTGGAACTCTTCTCGTTATCCCGTCCACGGGCACCAGAAAGAGAAATGGCAACGTGGTGCAACCTTCTGTCTCGTGTTTGTCGTATATGTCTTACCTTACCTACCCTCGTCGTGCCCTGGTATACATAAGGCTTCTGTGCAACTCCGCCATCTTGTCCTGTCAATGGCAACGCGTCTAGCTTCGCTCCATGTTGTCCTTCCCAGTTGGTCTCATTCGTTTTCCACATTGGTTCGCCATGTTGTTTTGGGCGACCCACTTTTCTTGTTCCTTCGGGCATCTACGTCAGTGTTGTCAGGCAGTGGTTGTTGCCGTTTTTCCTCAGCACGTGCCCGATCAGCACGTAAATGTCGGCATGTAGTTATTCACTATACAAGTAGGACTCCACTTTTCATTCATTTTATTTGCTTCTTATCATTGTGATGGACTTCTCCGGGAGTCCATAATGTCTTACTAACTTTCAGATGGATTCATGGTCTAATGTGTACATAGCCAACACAATTTACATGAAAACAGGCGAATTCTTTTCTATTAAGTGCTCAGTTATTGTGCGAATTGCTGCAATCTGATCGGTGCATAATCTTTCCCGCCGGAAGCCTGCATAGTGGTCCTTTAATTCTGAGTCGACTGCCATTTGTTTTCAACCTCTCCAGAAATATTATGTTTCGGACAGGGCCTGATACTGAGAAAAGCATAATTCCTGCACTTCGTGAATTGTTAACCTCTTTTTGAGTTTGAGTGGAACTCCACAATTTGTTATGTGCTCGTGTTCAGAATACCGTGATTTTTGTTAGTTTTCTTGAACATACTAAATATCCATCAAAACGTCAGTTACGAGTAAACACTCAATAGATTTTTTGGACACTACGATCTTTAAAGGCGAACGCTTTAATTCGACGGGGCATCTTCACAGCAAGGTTTACTTTAAACCAACAGATACACATCAACTACTGTACAAAGACTCGTTCCATCTGAAACATACCTTCTCTGGTATCCTCAAGTCGCAACTATTACGATTTCACAGGATTTGCGACAATAAATCAGACTTTGAGGAAGCCGTACAAACACTTTTTCATAGCCTGAGCAAAGGAATTATACATCGCATTTTTAAGGCACATTAAAAGCACTACCCTAGCGGACATTAAAAATCAGTACAAGAAAGAACAAGCCGTGAAATGTCAGGTGAAAAGGTGTCTAGCCTGTACGGTATGTGTAAACTTCACACCAATTAACAACACAAGTAGGCCCCCACAGGGCAAAATCAACAATTACGGTACATCCAGCGTGTTTTACCTAATTACCTGCAACGCCTGCCCCGCAAGATAAGTGGGTGAGACTGGCAATCAACTCCGAACACGTCTAAATAATCACAGATCGGACATACGACATCACAACGACACACAAGTGGCCAAGCATTTTAACGGAGCCGGTCACTCAATATCCGATTTGCGTATTACAATCTTGGAATCAGGACCATTTTCTGGCGTCGCCTCACTGAAAACCATTTACAGACGGAATTGTGAATCAAAATGGATTACAAGACTTAAAACTACGCAGCCAGGGGGACTGAATGTTAGAGAGGACTATTTTGATAGTATACCTTTTGTGATTCGCTTCTCCCACCAGGGACGAACAACTGCTAAACTAGCTAAAGCCACATATAAACTGCTACAAACCGCGTATCCAGAAATATACACGCCGAGATTTATAACAGCATTCTCAAAGAACAAGAACCTGAAAGATATGCTGGTGGCCACCAAATTACAATGAACAATGGACTTCTACAGAACAATGACATTAGCGCTCAGGACACTGTGAGACGTCGTAGTGTTAGTGCAATTGTGTAGTTGTTAGGGGGATTAGGCAGCATGTGGGGTTGTCGGGTTGCAGCAGTGCTGGCTCGTACGGCTTCACATATTTCCGTCTCCTATACAACTATGATAGGATAGATATACTTCATATACAATGTAATGGCTTATTTTGTTTTTACAGGTTTACCGTCCGAAATAATTACTGAATACCCATGTATTAATTTTTAATAACAGGACACGTGTTTGTGGAGGTGTGGGGTGGTCAACAGTAGCGGCTCTGTGGACAGCACCACAACTTCGCAACCCCGTGTTTACTTTAATTTCAGCGCATACCTTCGTACGGCCACCGTAGGTTTATTTAAATACAGCATCGTCCCCCTCTGATTCAGATGAACACCATCGTGTCGCAAATACGTTTTCTATCTTGTAGCGAACCCTCTGTGTTTACATATGTATATGTGTATTTTTTTAAACAAAAAACAAAACAAAAATATGTATTCATCTATGTTATTTAACAGGACAGAGGATGTTAACCTCCGGTTACTATCCTCAGCCTTGTCCAATTGGTCATTGTTTAATGTTCAGTGGGATGGGAATGTAACGGCTGAATGCATCCCTGTGCCATGACTGGATAATCACGCATTCTCGCCTCCGTTGTAGACCGATAGTTGTTATTTGGATGTACCATTAATCATACATGTTTTTCTTTTTTAGGTTTTATTTACAAACTTTTTTTTGCAGAGAAGACCATCTACCCGAAATGATTAAATTGATTTTATCAGATGTTTGGGTTCGACACTTATACTCCGTTGCCAGTGCATTAGGGTCTTCGTTTATGTTCCAAATCCTTAACAGAGGATACTTGAGCCCAGTACACCCATTTTCCTAAACAACAACAACTACTACTACTACTATTACTGCTGCTACTACTACTACTACTAATTATACTACTACTACTATTACTACTACTGCTTCTACTAGTACTACTACTAGTATTACTACTACTGCTACTACTACTACTACTGCTACTACTACTACTGCCGCTGCTGCTGCTGCTGTTGCTGTTATTACTACTTTTACTACTACTAATAATAATACTAATACTACAACTACTACTACTACTACTGCTACTACTACTACTGCCGCTGCTGCTGCTGCTGTTGCTGTTATTACTACTTTTACTACTACTACTAATAATAATAATACTACAACTACTACTACTACTACTGCTACTACTACTACTACTGCTACTACTACTTCTATTATTACTACTACTACTACTTTTACTACTACTACTACTAGTAGTAGTAGTACTACTAGTACTAGTTCTACTACTATTAATTCTACTACTACTACTAATAACAATAATACTATTACTGCTACTACTACTACTACTACTACTACTACTACTACTACTACTACTACTACTACTACTACTACTACTACTACTACTACTATTACAACCAACAATAACAACAACAACGTCGACCGATATTTCAGTTATGAAACAAACCACTGATATTACCATGTGATCGCCGCTTCACACTTCGTATTAAATATCCTAAGTCCCGCCGCAACAAAGGTCGCGATAGAGCTAATCAGCCCGCTGGCCATGCGTGTACAGGCTCCATCAGGTTACACGTCTCACGTTCTTCGATTGACCACAGACGGCCGCACGCCACCGGGTGTCAGCTTTTCCGGGCTGTGACATTAATCCCGAGTCAATCAGAACTAACTCCCACGGGAGCCATGCAGATCAATGACTGATTTTATTTTGCGATGACGCCCGTTATTTGCCGCGAGATCGCTAGCCTTTACCTACCGGTACGTCTGAGACCAACATGGACCACAGCGTGACACCTACTCGATAAACGTGCGCAATAACCAGGCAGCGCAATAAATTAACAAGGTGCGAGATCATTATATCCGTCGTAAGACCACCTGTAATGGGTGCCCGAAGGAACGCCACCTTGCCGTGGTAGGGGGGCTTGAGAGCCACTGCGAGCCTTAGAGCTCCACTGGCGGGAGCTTAGCTCCTGGAAGGGTCACGTAAGTCGGACAGGTCAAAGGGGTGTAGTAGACTCCAAGTTGGGGGTTGGGCGTGGTGTTAGCAACAACATCCTGTAAAACAGTCTATGCTACAGAAACGTCAACAAAATCTCAAGGAAGAGAACATATCTTCACCAAGAAGAAGTATGAAGCCGTGTGGTGAAAGCCGGGGACCCCCGGAAGCCACCAGGCCGACCAACCTTCTATCAACCGGGAGCGTCATCAACAGGAAACAGGAAAGACCTCACGGAGACAGGAAAGACCTCACAAGGGCAGATACAACTGATGACATTCGAGTGCTACTATATTCAGGACACGAAGGGGACAACGCCCCCACACAAAAGGACTGATGCTGTCCATACATGCACAGAAGTCGTTGATGGGCTTGGAAGCCCATGGACCACATATCATCATAGCTTCCTTCAGGTCAAAGAAGAAACGGATTCAAATTAACTTTGTCCAGTGCTATGCTCCAACAAATGGAAGCAGTGACGATAACAAAGACTACTTCTACGACAGGTTGCAGAACATCCTAGAGAGCCTACCACAGAAAGACATGAACATCCTCATGGGTGATTTCAACGCCAAGGTGATTTCAACGCAAATCTTCTGTCAACCGGGAGCGCCATCAACATAGGAACATGTAATGGAAGGACCATGTTCGAGACAGGAAATACCTCACAAGTTGCAGCAGAGATGCGAACCTACAACCTTAGCATCCTGGGAATTGGCGAGATACGTTGGACGCAATCAGGGCAGAGGCAATTGATGACAAGCGAGATGATACTCTATTCAGGACACGAAGGGGACAACGCCACACAGAAGGAGTAGCACTGATGCTGTCCGGACACGCACAGAAGGCACTGATAGGCTGGGAAACCCATGTGCCACATATCATCATAGCTTCCTTCAGGACAAAGAAGAAATGAATTAAAATGAATATCGTCCAGTGCTATGCTCCCACAAACGGAAGCAGTTACGATAACAAAGACTGCTTCTACGACAGGTTGCAGAACATCCTAGAGAGCCCACCACAGAAAGACATCAACATCCTCATGGGTGATTTCAACTCCAAGATCGGCACAGACAACACATGCTACGAAGACATCATGGGACACCAGGGATTGGGAGACATGAGTAACAATGGAGAACGATTCGCGGACATGTGCGCCCAGAACAGACTGGTGATAGGAGGCAGCATCTTCCCCACAAGTGTATACACAAGGCAACTTGGGTGTCACCGGATCATCGGACGGAAAACCAGATAGACCACTTCTGCATCAGCAAGAAATTCCGACGATCACTGCAAGACGTGAAAGTGAGAAGAAGAGCCGATGCAGCATCGGACCACCATCTGTTGGTGGCGAGGTTGAAGATGAAGCTCAAGAGAAACTGGACGGGAACATCAGGCGTGAGGCAGAACATTCAAACCAAGAGCACAGGAATATACTCAGAAGCAAACAGGGAGGCGAAAAGAAGTGCTAGGTCTGACAAACGGCACTACATAGACGACCTTGCTGAAGAAGCAGAAGAGGCAGCAAGAAATGGCAACATGACTGTAATAGTTTGTCAGACAGAGGTGGTTTGTATACTTTATTGATGGCAACGCAAACAGAAACATGCTCCACTCCGCCATTATACGGGGGCTGTCCTACTGTAATAATTGTCCTCGTAAATATTATAGCAGCTAAGTATTATAGGTGGCGACACTTTACTGTCACGATAGTACATCCCTCCCTAAAATAAGAAATGTCACAAACACGGACTGTTACTAATAAATTAAAGAAGTATTAATGTATAATAAAGGCATAGTCAGTGATGTACGCGAGTGTCTACATAAGTTCGAGCAGCCGTTTTGGCGGCTTACGAAGACGCGACGATCTTCTCGGTTCGCCTACCACGACAGGCGACATCGGGATGTCGTCATCCGCCACAGGCAGCGTTGCCTCTGGAATGCCTGCCAACTCGCTCTCGTCATCAAAGTCGTCTTCGACGTTGTCTTCAAGTAACGGTGACTCGAACGGAAGTAGGCGAAACATCGACGTGTTTCTCGTCACTCGCGATCCGTTAGCGCGACGAGCAGTTACCATTGTACCCTTCCGACTGGTCACAACCAACGGATTTGGGTCAAACGGTGTGGACAGTTTGCCCTTCTTGTGTCGTCGTACGAGCACAACGTCGCCCTCGTTGAGGTTTGACGTTTTCGCTTTCGATCTCTTGTCCGCTCGTGTTTGCATGCGGCGCTTTGCGGCTGCATCCTTCTCTCTCGCGGCCTTGTCGTCAGCAGACATGTGTTGCCTGACTTCGGGCAGTTTGGTGCGAGGATTTCGTCCGAACATTAGTCGATGCGGAGTGAACGCTGTCGTCACATGGGGAGTGCATCGATAAGCTCGCAGAAACTGTCGCATCTCTTTCCTCCATGCTCTGCCGCTGATGTTGGCTGCCTTCAGTGCTTTCATGAGTGGTTTGTTGAAAGCCTCTGCCTGAGCGTTTGCCTGAGGCCAGAGTGGCGTTATCTTGCGATGACGTACGTTGTTCTCCTGCAGGAATGACTTCCAGGCGTGTCCGTTGAACGGCGGCCCGTTGTCTGACTTCACGACCTCTGGGTAGCCAAGAAGGCTAAACACATCGTCGACCACAGGGATCACCGTCTCTGCGGAGATACTCCTCACGACCTTTACTACCGGGAAGCGCGAGAACTCATCCACCATTACTAGTAGATATTCTCCAGTGGGAAGTGGCCCGCAGAAGTCTATGCTGATCTCCAGCCAAGGACCTCTTGGTAGTGTCGACATCGTCAGTGGTTGTGTATCTCGACGTGTAGTATTCGCCTGACACGTTTAACTGCTTCTTCTACCGCCGCGTCGATTCCGGGGAACCACACTTTCGAGCGTAGTAAAGCCTTTGTTTTGGACATTCCTTGGTGTCCCTCATGCGCTAGTTCGATGACGCGTTTCTGTAGAGTGCTAGGAATGACAATCTGGTAGTCCCGCATCACCAAATCAGCACTCTCATTGACTGTCAAGGCGTCTCTCACTTTGTTGTAGCTGCACAGACTCTCATAGTTGACACCGGTTCCCTGATACTGCACAACGTCATGCCATTTGCTCGTCTGCACTAGCTTGATGACAGCCTGAAGTGTTGCGTCTTTGGCCGTTTCTCGCTTCACCTCCTCGACAGTCAGTGCAATCGGTGTTGCAACGGAAGCTAGTGCGTTCACATAATGTTCTGCCATCTGCTGTTCACGGCTCTGTTTGATGTTTGATTTGGCCGGGTGCCGGGACATGTAATCAGCGGGGTTGCTGACGCCGGGACGATACTTTATGATCATGTTGTAGGGCTGGAGGCGTAGTCCCCAACGTTCGATTCGCAGTGGAGGCCTTGCCTTCTGCCAGATGGCCTCAAGAGGCTTGGGGTCGCTGATGACCGTGAATCTAGACGCACCCTGGATGAACCTGTTGAAGTGCTCGCACGCCCAGACTACAGCCAAAGCTTCGCGCTCTGTTTGACTGTAGCGTGTCTCGACATTGGTCAATGCCCTACTAGCATATATGACGACACGCTCCTCCTGGACCAGCAGTGCTGCTAACCCGACTGGGCTTGCATCGACCACGATCTCGATGTCCTTCTGCATGTCGAAGTATGCAGTTGTTGCTGACTTCTCTAGACTAGCTTTCACCCTCTGGAATGCTGCTGCTTCCTTCGCATCCCATCTCCATTCCGTAGTCTTCTTTGTGAGCTTACGCAAGGGCTCAGTGATGGTTGCAAAGTTCTTTATGAACCTGGCGCTGAACTGCGCCATGCCCAAGAATGAACGAACCTCGGATGCGTTCTGCGGCTCCTTAGCCTCGTGAAGGTCAGCTACCTTCTTCGGGTCGGGTGAGACTCCCTCGCTAGAGAATACAAGCCCGAAAAACTCAATTTTCCTTTTGCCAAACTCGCATTTCTCCAGGTTCGCTGTGAGTCCCGCATTCTGAAGTCTGTCTAGCACGTCATTCAGTGCTTTGTCGTGAGCACTCTCGTCAACACCGAATACCGCGATGTCGTCGCTGATATTGACGGCTCCTGCCACCCCTTCTATGACTGTCTGAATCTGGTGCTGAAATACCTCAGCGGCTGCGTTTATTCCGAACGAGAGTCGCTTGTACTGGTACAGGCCCACATGCGTTGAGAATGTCGTTATGTAACGACAGGATGGGTGTAATACCAATTGATGGTATCCTGACCGCAGATCGATCTTACTGAAGATGGTCGCGCCATTGAACTTTGTGATCAGCTCGTCTAAGGTTGGCGTCACGTGTCGCGTACGCAGAATGGCCTTGTTTGCCGCTCTCATGTCAACACACAGCCTGATTTCCTCCGGTTTCTTTGGTTTAGGCGGCGTCACCACTCTAGATACCCACTCGGTGGGGCCTGACACTTTTTCTATTATGTCAGCGGCTTCCAGTTTGGCGATTTCCTTCGCGACCTTCTGCTGTTGGTGAAACGGAACACGATTGTGTCTCACTGCGACAGGAGGTATCGATTTGTCGATGTGAAGTTTTACCTCCACGCCCTTCAGACAACCAATGCCAACCCACAATTTGGGAAAGCGATTGATCACGTTTTGACCGTACTCGTCCGAGCCTATGACTCGACACACGCCGACTCGTAGAAGACCCAGCGACTCTGCTGTCGCCTTGCCCAGCAATGGCGTAGCGTCCCCCTCGACGATCAAGAATTCGCTGAGAACTGCTCGGCCATCGTCTAGCGTGATGTTAGCATTTACTAACTGACGTACATGAATCGGCGGCGAGCTGTACGGATGAATCTTGCGACGACATGCAGTTAGTGGAACACCCTGCTCAACAAGCTGTTCTTTGCTTGCTGTGTTGATGATGTTGCATGTCGACCCAGAATCGATCAGCACGGTTGTTTTGATGTTGTCAATTGTCACTGTCACTGTTTCACCATTTGTAGTTGAGAACGTATATTCATCGTCATAGTCCTCCTCAGAGCCACTCGTCTGCTCACTGACGTGTCTGACATCATGTTTCGATTGGGGCTGTGCACGTGACTGCGCACGTGGCTGAGCATGCTTATTGTGGTAGCCGCACATTTTACTGAAATGTCCAGTCCTGCCACATTTGAAGCACTTCGCGTAGTGAGTGCACTGACATGCCTCAGCCCTGTGTCCCCGTCGACCACATCTTGTACAATTATGTTGCCCCGAGCCGTTGTCTGAGTGCATTGGGCGCGGTTGGCGCTTCGTGTTTTGCTGTTTGGTTAGTTGTTTGAGTCTGCTGTTTCGCCTTGCTCCCTCTACCATACACGAACGCTCACCCCCATTCAGTGATCTGTGCCGCTTGCCGTTCCGACGCTTCCATTGCAGCAGCGAGGTCAAGAACACGCTCCAATTTGAGGTTCCTCTCCGCCAGCAACTTCGTCCGTAGACGCTTCGACCAGCAGTTGTCGATAACCTGGTCCCTGATGAAGTCCTCTACCTGGTCTCCGAATTCACATAGGTTAGCTAGTTGACGTAGGTGTGTAACGAACTGCGCCACACTCTCCCCATCGTTTTGTCCAGCCTTCCTAAACATGTGTCTGTTGTATGACGTGTTTTTACGAGGCGTAAAATAAGCTGTTATTTTAGCCTTGGCTGTTTTATACGTAGTGCCCGTATTTGCTATTGTGAAGAAAATGTCCTGCACGCCTTCACCAGCGCAGTGTAGCAACAATTGTCGTTTCTGGCTATCATCTGTGACGCCTGACGCACCTACGTACAGTTCGAATGAGCGAAGCCATCTTTCCCAACGCTGACACATACTATTTGCGTTACCGTATGCATCAAACGGCTGCACCGCATGCACGTTCAATGCCACCGCCATCGGTTCGGTGTTTTTACTCGTCGCCAATGTAATAGTTTGTCAGACAGAGGTGGTTTGTATACTTTATTGATGGCAATGCAAACAGAAACATGCTTCACTCCGCCATTATACGGGGGCTGTCCTACTGTAATAATTGTCCTCGTAAATATTATAGCAGCTAAGTATTATAGGTGGCTACACTTTACTGTCACGATAGTACAATGACGAAATTATTCGACACAACAAGGAAACTGTGCGGCAAATACGGCACAAGCCAGAAGGTCCAGTCAAGGATAAAGATGGAAATCCCATCACAAGAGCAGACGGGCTCTAGAACTAAACCGATGGGCCGAACACTTTGAAGAACTATTGAACCGCCCAGCACCTGCAAACTCACCTGATGTCACTCCTGCGAGAGAAGAGATCAGGAGGGCAATTTAGGAGCAGAAAAACGGGAAAGCAGCAGGCCCAGGCAACATTCCAGGGACAAAAAAGAAGCCTTGAAAGAAGATACAAACATCGGAATATCTCAATTGAGAGCATGACACTCTAAACACTAGCCTCCGGATCACAAACGCACGAAACACTCATTTATTGTTATTTATTAATGACACAGCTCACAAATAGCAGAATTCGGAGAAGTGATTCAATATTGGAATGTCGAGTTATCGATGCATTTTTCTCTGCAAATTGAATATTCTATCCTAATTAACGTGTGGTGTGTGTGTGTGCGCGCGCGCGCGCGCGCGTGTGAATGTATGCGTGCGTGCGCGCGTGCGTGTGTGTTTGTGTGTGTATGCGTGTGTGTGTGGGGGGGGGCGTGTGTGTGTGTGTTTGCGTGCGTGCGTGCGTGCGTGCGTGCGTGCGTGCGTGCGTGCGTGCGTGACACTACAGGTAACGTTAGCGTTGATTATAGGTTAGATAGTCAGCTGTGTACTTACAATCTGCTATAATATAAAGTGTGCTGTGGTACACAGGAAACAGTCTTTCAAAAGACTATCTTAGTTTTAAAAGTATAACGTTTGTGCACAGTAAACAGTCTTCTTAAAGACTACACAGTGAATAGTGTAAACATAGTTGACTAAATTATTTTGCAAGCGGCTATTCAAGGCAAAGCGACACTTGGTGTGCGATGACTGCCATAGATAGCTGAGTGGGTTTTGCCTTGTCCGGTTGTGGGAAGTCATGGGCAGATACTAAGGAAGAGGGATTCACCTTTCAGTCCGAGGGATGTTCGAAGGTGGAATGTCTGGAGAAGGAGGTAGTTAGGTTGACAGATATTGTGAACGAGGTGGAGATGAGAATTAGCAAGGAGACAGGTGGAATGGAGAGAGACGACATGAAGAGAGTTGGGAATACTGTGAGACTGAAGTAAAGAGTAGTGGCAAGAAGACTGAAGAAAAGAGACTGAGAGGAGGGAAGGTGATTGGAGGGGAAGAAATTGGAGAATCGACGGCAGGAAAAGTGACAGGCGTGAAGGTGACAGGGGAGAAACTGACTGTAGAGAAAGAGGTAGGAGGGAAAATGGGACGGGAGAGGAGGAAAGAAAATGCGATGGGAGGAAAGCTGATGGAACGAAAGGAAATGAGAGTAAATGTGATAGCAGAGAAGTCGATAAAAGGGACGATGTCAGGAGGAAAGGTGACAAGAGAAAAAGCGACAGGAAACAATGGAACGAAAGAGAATGTTACAGGAGAGAAGACGACAGGGGGGAATACAACAACCAGACAGATGCAAACCAGAGAAGGAGCTACCCTGAAGCAGTGATTGATGGGGCAATGAGAAAAGAGATGGTGTTCATGGGCGACTCTATTCTGAGAAAGACAGATAAGACACTAAGAGAGGGGGAGGACGTCGTTGTTTGTTTACCGGAGGCTAGGATATAACATGTGACTGAAAGGGTAGAGAAGGTATTGGGGCATAGCAAGGGAGGGTCTATACTAGTACACATAGGGACAAATAATGCAGATAGGGAGGGAAGAAATGTGATAGTACAGAATTACAGACAGTTAGTGAGGAAGTTAAAAAAGACAAGAGTTGAACAGATTATTCTCCCAGGAATTTTGCCAGTAATGGGAGGATAGGGGCCAACATATAGAAACTGCAAGAGGATGGCAATCAATGAACTAGTTGAGCAGATGTGTGAAGAAGAGTGGGTGGCATTCATAGATTTATGGGGATACTTTGTTGGGAGGGAAGATGTAAATGAGAGACGGTCTCCATCTATAGTGGAAAGGGGGCAGCAGTTTTCTCAAAGAACCTACTGCGATCTGTTGACAGTGGAACAGGTCACATTTGTTTAAACTAGATGCGCAGGGGGGTTGTAATATCGTTATAATCAGACACACCTGGCTTATCTGAACACGCCCATTTTATTCCCCTCTCGTACACCGCGCACACACAACTCCTCCTGGTATCAACTCGAGTTACTCAAACACTACATTCCCTTCCTCCAGGTGGCTCCTGTGCTAGCGATATTATATATCTTAATTGGAGTCTCCCGATATTATATATTACTTACGTTATCATTGTATATGTATCGTATTTATAGGTCAAATAAATTGATTATGTGTTCTGAGTTTAAAATTACACTTCCAACATGTACCCTAACAGCTTAACTACTAGTATGTACTACGCAGCTACTTTAACAAGCTTAATCGCAATTATTGAGTCTTCAGCTTCCAAGCCAATGTCACTTGTGTCTACATGTTGTTTAATTAAAGTCCAACACATTTCTTATTAAAAGTCCAAACATGTTTTCTAATTAAAGTCCAAACATCACCACTAGGCTTTCACAGCCTTTACCCGAGGGCGCTAGGCTCACCTCGGTATCTGACATGCATGCATTATTTCACTACATAGTCCTGGTACTTCACAGGTAAGTTCAACAAACGTTTTGGCCTCGTTCAATGCGGTGACCCAAATTCTCTCGAATGGTATGTTCATTTGTGGTTGGAAATGTCCATCTAATGTCTGAACAGTTTGGTTGAATGTTAATTGGGCATTTTCGGGTGTACGATTTGGTAGAAGATTCCTGCAGCTCCATTTCCCCAATGTGTAATAGTATCGCCACCTTCTGGCCATCACTGTCCACTACCTTTGCCACAAGGTATAAGTTGAATGACCTTATCCATCATTTCGCTTGGCATGGTAAACGATTTCTCTTCTACTTCGAATCAAATCAAGTTCATTTCACGTTCATTACCTGCGTGCTTTCATCTTTCTCCGCTACCGAATTTAAGTCTCGTCGACACTGTAATATCGTTGTAATCAGACACACCTGGCTTATCTGAACACGCACATTTTATTCCCCTCAAGTACATTAGTACATCGCGCGCACACACAACTCATCCTGGTATCAATCATCTAAGAACAGCCTGGAAAACTGTTCTGAAGCTGGATATAAATGCGTTTGTTTAAATGCAAGGATCGTAGTAAACAAAAGAAGTGAACTAAACATTATTGCAGAAGATATTGATCCTCACAAAATAGGTATAACCCTATAACCAAACAATGGGCCACCACTGATATATCTGATGCCGAATGGGACTGACAGGCTATGTAATGTTTAGGAATTATAGAAAAGGAAGAAGGGGAGGTGGAGTTATTTTATATATTAAAGAATGTACCCAGTCTTATGAAATAAAATTAGAAAGAGACGCAGATTGCGAAGAAGCAGTTTGGTGTAACATAGTTACAGGAAACTAAACATAGAAGAGAATGAAAAAGTACAGAACCCTATAACGGAAGTGAGCAAACGGGACTGTATTGTTATGGGGGATTTTCACCATGGTCATATTCAATGGAAATCTCTACAGAGTACGGGGAGTGCGGACCACAACTTTTTAGTTCTAGTACAAGATAGTTTCCTTTCTTAACATATGCTACAACCAACCAGAGGTGAGAATGTGTTAGACATAGTTTTGTCCTCACATAATGAATTAGGTGAAAGTGTCAAGATATGTGAGCCAATGGGGAGTAGAGCTCACAACCAGATACATTTTACCATCAAAGTAAAATCTGAAATGAATAGTAAAAAGCAGTACAGGAGGAATTTCCACAAAGGAAGATATAAGGATATGATGAAATATTTAGCAAAGATCGACTGGAATAATAGATTGAAGAGTAAGACAGCAACGGAATACTGGAATATCTTAAGAGTGAAATTGGATGCATCGTCGATAAATGTGTTCACTTGAATGAGTATTTTAGTTCAGTGTTTATCAAGGAAGATATTAGTTCACTGCCAGTACCATGGTCTAAGTTCAAGGGGGCGGAATCAGACTATTTAGGACAGTTAATTGTAACCCAGGAAATGGTAGCTAAGACAATAGAGGCTATGAAGGATATTAAGTCACGTGGAGTGGATGGGATTCCGCCCAAACTACTACTAGAAATTGTAGAACAAATTAGCATACCGCTTGCAACAGTTTTCAACTTGTCGTTAGAAGAGGGAGTAATTCCTTTAGAATTGAAAGAAGCAAACGTTATATCGTTAATTTAAAATGGTTCGAGAAACAAGTCAGAGCCCTATAGACCAGTGAGTTTAACACCGGTGATTTGCTAATTATTAGAAAAACTAATTAAAGATCACATGGTGGATTTCCTTGTTAAAAATAACTTGTTAAACCCATCTCAACATGGGATTCTAAAAGCGAGGTCATGCTTAACAAATAAGTTATGTTTTTTTGAAGATATCACTAAGTCGGTAAATGAGGGAACACCAAATCAACTACTTAAATTTTCAGAAAGCTTTCTACAAAGTGCCACATCAAAGCCTATTGCTTAAACTAAAGGTCAATGGTATAGGAAATGGTATAATTAACTGGATAGAAAAATGGCTGATTTACAGAAGACAATGGGTTGATCAAATGGTCTGAAAAGTGGCAAATGTTGTTAAATTTGTTTTTAATGTAAATGTCTCCACACAGAACATGGGGACGAAGATGTACAATGTACAGTGGGGGACACTGTTCTAAGTATTACTCTAAAAGAAAAGGACTTAGGGTTAACCATTAGTGCTGATATAAAGGTTTCAGAGCGGTGCGGAATTGCAGCTTCAAATGGAAATCAAATCATTGGATTTATTAGACGAAATATAGCGTATAAGGAAAAAGAACTAATAATACCGCTTTACAACACAATAGATAGGCCTCGTTTAGAATAGTGTGGAGGCCACATCGCAAGAAGGACATAGCTATGCTAGAAAGAGTACAGAGGAGAGCGACTAAAATTATACAAAAATTGAGGGATCTTAGTTACGAAATATGCCTAACAGAGTGTGTTTTAACAACACTAGAGACCAGGAGATTGAGAGGAGATCAGATAGAATTGTTTACAATACTGAATGGTTATGAAAATGTTGATAGACATATTTTTGGTCAGTTAAGAAAGATAAAAGGTCTAGAGGACATGTTTCACATGAAGTTACATTAATATAGGAGTAGTGTAGATTATATATTAAAAAGTTCTCATTTTCACAAAGGATTGTAAATGAAGAGAACAGATTACTTGCTGATTGTGTGAGTGCTAGTAGCGTGAATATGTTAAAAAATAAAATCGACACATACCTCAGAAGGGCGTAGATAAAAAGTATTGGACTCTCGATAAGCCAAAATGCTTCCTTGTCCACCTGCCATCTAGAATTAATTCTCTGAGTGGCAATCTTGTTAAATCTTTCTGATTCCCTGGCCACTGTTAAAACTGTACTATAAACGGGAGTACATAATCTTGTTCCTCATTACTTTGACAGATCGGATAATCCAGTAGTGTAATTATTATACTATAAACATAAGCTCGTTAGAGCCATATTATTCAAGAGGTAATAACACAAAAGACGCATAATAATCAAGGAGATAATGCTACAAAATACTCTTGTTGCTTCACCCGCCACGAGGCTTTCATTTGTGTCTCTAAACTGAGCTCTTAAGCGACGGACATTCACGAGTTAGGATCCGGTTTTCATCAACACAATATATAGCCAGCTCACGTACTGTTGCCTGTTAATAAATTTTACAATGCAGGTTACGGAGAATATCAAGCAGATACTCAAGGGTGTCTTTGTTTGTATAATCCTCTACTACGATAGCCAGGCGACCATACAGATGCATACCTTTAGATATGGTACTAAAGAGGTGAATCTAGAACATCAGGCTCATAGCGTGATTAATATGACGATGTGGGTTTTTTTATTTGCGCATGCTCAGATAAAACTGCAACTGCACCCCCTGAGACCGCAAATTGCAACCCCTTTCACGTTCACAAAAACCTCCAACTGCACCCCGTTTGAGGCTCAAAAATCTCAGTTGGTCTGCTCACATGGTCATGCAAACACTTTTTCCTCAGCGGGGGTGCGTTCGCACAAATCGCACCTCAGCATATGGGCCTGGAATTGATTTACTATATCACAAACCAGGGATTGCGTATTCATAAAAACGAACGATACCAAACAACCTTTGGATGAGAGCTACTACCCTGTATCAAGATGTTCCTCGTTGGGGTGATTTCCAGACCTGGAAGAGGAACACAACTGATAATCCGACAAGAAGTTATCTTTATATGTACGTCCTTTTGCGTGGTACGAAATGTGGAAGTCATTTAATTCTGACGTTACACAGCACAGTTCGGCGCTCCGACCCTCACCTGTTACACGTAAGACTTCATATCAGTTGTTGCGTCTTGCTTCCGCAAGGTACACTTCCGTACCGACATGGGGCTATTTGTGGTCTGCCAGTGCTCCCGAGTCATGTCGACGCGAAGTGAAGGTAAACGCTAACGTCTTCTGGTGGAGCAGATAGGGCGAACTCGATAAGGATAGGACATCGTTATGTCAACTAGCCGCGGCAGGCGATAACTGGATGGCTACATCGGTGTTGACTGCCTTTGATTTTATAACCCGTTAGACAAGATATTACCTCAGGTAGGCACGCATGCACGCAAACGCGAGTGCGTGCACACGCGGACATGCGAAACAGTACTTCTGGCAATAGGCTTTTCTATAATTTCATGTGTGTGTGTGTGTGTATGTGTATGTATGTGTGTGAGTGCGTGCGTGCGTGCGTGCGTGCGTGCGTGGGTGCATGGGTGTGTTCGCCCGTACGTACGCGTGTGTGTGTCTGTGTGTGTGTGAGTGTGTGTGTGTGTGTGTGTGTGTGTGTGTGTGTGTGTGTGTGTGTGTGTGTGTGTGTGTGTGTGTGTGTGTGTGTGTGTGTGTGTGTGTGTGTGTGTGTGTGTGTCTGTGTGTGTCTGTGTGTGTCTGTGTGTGTGTGTGTGTGTGTGTGTGTGTCTGTGTGTGTGTGTGTGTGTCTGTGTGTGTGTGTGTGTGTGTGTGTGTGTGTGTGTGTGTGTGTGTGTGTGTGTGTGTGTGTGTGTGTGTGTGTGTGTGTGTGTGTGTGTGTGTGTGTGTGTGTGTGTGTGTGTGTGTGTGTGTGTGTGTGTGTGTGTGTGTGTGTGTGTGTGTGTGTGTGTGTGTGTATTTATGATGGATCTTTTTTTATCAAATGGAATATGCTGAGGAATGTGTGCACTGTGTGTGTGTGTGTGTGTGTGTGTGTGTGTATTTATGATGGATCTTTTTTTATCAAATGGAATATGCTGAGGAATGTGTGCACTGAACAAAATTACATAATTAAGGGTTGTTTGCGTGTTTTGAATTTAACAAATAAATGGAACCTGGTAAAATGTTGCTCAGAACATAAGCGAAGACTTATTACGTATACTCGGGGACTCTTTTGTTGACAGTCAGTAACCAGTCGTTAGGTAAGAAAGACACTTGATCCTACCGCATACGACCACTGAGAAAAGAACACGGCACGCACGCGCCTCGTCAAATGTCTGTAATCATATACCCATAGACATAGGCGCAGAGGCATACACAGAAGCACAAACACACGCACACGTACACACACAAGCACGTGCACATGCACATGCACACACACACACACTGTTGCATTGTTAATCCGCACCACTGTTGAACAAAATATTATTTCACATCCCAGGCTAACTGAGTAGTTTTACGCCGAACTGATATTTCTGTCACCCTCCCAGCGCCCGGTGTCAACTATTTATGTGTGGAGTTGATATCGAACCCTAGAATTCCAAGCTCAGTGACGCAACAAAGTATATTTATATTATTCGACGAGGGGAATCCGTTGGACATGTTATGTTGATGATCTAAGGCCAAGGTCATACCTAAATGCCAAGGTCACGCCAAAACAATGCTAATATATATCTTGCGATATTGTGGAATGTAATCGTTCGTTCAGTCAACTTACCTTGTTGTTTATGATTCTGAATTTTCATCTTCCTCGTCAGATGCATCTTGTACTACCATCGTGTGCAGCAGTCCACTCCACCTTCGCAGTGGCAGAACAATGAACATGGCAACATTGCCGACGAACACGAGCACCTAGATGATCTACAGTTGTTGCAAGTACACTTGATGAGTTTCAAAATGTCTTCTGGAGCGGCTGCCGCGTAGGTCTGTAGCATCACTGGTCGCAAAGTTGCATTTACTGCATCTGCTGTCCATCCATATTGGAGAGGATCTACATCAGGCGGAGTAGCCTGGGTAGCATCATTCCAGATGCAGGTTTGCAAGTGAGTTCTCATAAGATTTAGTCGAAAGGCCTTATTGGTGGGAGGCAGATACATCAGCTTTGGAGCCGAGACAATATTTGCCCTTGCAGTTTTCAATTTCCACATCTTGTAGCGTACATCGGTCATAGTTGTGGCTTCAGCAAATCCATAGCAAGCAGCTATGAATGTTGTAGATTGTTGGACTACATTTGCAATTTGAGCTGTAGGCTCGCCTAGTTCCGAAAGTTGATAGCCTGACTGGAGGACATTCACTGTTTTTGCCTTTCCAATGCCACAGTACTGAGCCACTGTGTCACAGCCTGGCAAGGCGTGAGCTGCTGGTAGTTGTCCAGAAATGTTTCTGTGCATGTGCACACTTGCTGGAATGTCAATGCATTTCCTGTCTGTTTATATGGCTTCCTTCATTATAGGGCAGGTGAGGGGTCCTTGTTGGTAGAAGTGGATTAACAGTACAAACACTTCAGTAGCATCAGCTTTCACAATGGACATCAACTAGTGGATGATGATCACATCAGCCTCTTCCTGGGTGTTTCCCATGTCTTCCCGGTCAATCATTATGCCGTTGTTGATTTCTACAGGGACCGGATCACTTCCTGTTACCACAAGTTTGTGGCGCGTCGTCTTTAACTGCATTCCCTGTTCCCGTAGAGTCTCAACGATCAGATCGATCAGTTGTACTTTGTTATGTCACAGTTAACACAACTTTCTGTGATGGGAGTAGCATCGAGCGTGAGAGTTGGTGATGTCTGCTTGCTTCTTTCCCTTTTGCTATATGAGTGACACCTTTGATACTGTAGTTGTAGTATCTGTCAAACACCAAATACACATCAGAGTCCTTCATCTTTCTTGTCACATACGCAACAAAGTTGTCAATAAATTGTTGCACTGTGTCTTGTGTTGGCCAATGAACTACTCACAGTATGGCTGACCCATCGATTATCACATGGCTAGCTTTAGGTGCAGTTCTTGCAGGCACGTCAACTTTCAGCTTGTTCTTTAGTGTTGACTTGTTTGTTGCTAATCTCATTTCACCAGCGTTGGTAAACGTTGAAGTAGGCATCAGGGCCAACTCGTACTTCAGAGCCTTCTCAATGTCCATGTCTCTGCCAGAAGCCTGCAGACCAATGATGCGCGAATAAATCAAATTGGTGTCGTATACGTTTGTGGAGCCTACTTTGATGTATCGTTTCGTGGCTGCCATGGTATGCACTTGTTTAGGAAGAGTATCGTGGAACCCGAGAGGCCAACTGCTTTCATACTAGTTCATCGTCTGCTAACTTATTGACACAGCTTCATGTACATTCACAGCAGGTTCAGTAGCTATTCTATCACGCACAATGTGAATGATGTTATCATTTGGGTGAGTGGGTGGATCACGTGGACTCTTGCAATTTCTGTTTGATTTTCGATCTGCCTTTATCATCTGATGTCAGCCGAGCTTTCATTTCCTCTTTGTGAAGATGTTGGTGACATTTTTCCTCGTAGGTCATGTCAGAAATGTCTGGTTTCAGCGTGATACCAATTATACCATTGGGTCCCTTTCCATACCGCATGAACGTTGTTTCGAGCATCATGTCCGTCCACATGCCATTCCATATTCCTGGAGTGTGCCGGGTAACGTGATCTCCATTCATGAACCTAACGAGGACGTCTGTTGGCATCGCCGCGACTGAGCGCAGATATTAAAGGCCATAGTCAGCATAATTTGGGTGACGAGCAGCAAAGAAGTAGGGCATCATATACTCCACAGCAAGCAGATGAAATCTCCAGTCTGCTTCATTCTTAGCTCGACAAAACAGCATCATTAGTAGAACAGGTTTGATCAACATATCTACCCAGAGTTTCGTGGTTTTGCTTTGGTTAGCTCTGTTTTCTAGCTCATACATTAAGCTATTTGGCACGTCAGCTTGCTGCACCATGCTATGAAGAAGTCCCTCCATTACATTCTCAGTGCTCGAAAGTTCTGTGGAAACCGCTTGCCTGTCACCATGTAGGCAACCCCTCCAAAAGCACATCCCGTGACATCAGACAGCCCAGTGTCTGCCATCAGGGCTCCGATACATTCAATACAGTTCATTAGGAAATGCATGCCCCCCAAGCGTAGAATGACATTGTTGAATCGTTCTGCGTATGCCCATGTAATGTTCACTGCAACTTTGTAAAGTTGCTGGTCACCACGATGTGTTGTCCAACTGACTTCACAAGCCTTTCTGCCTCCAGCATAGCTGTTAGCATGGTGTCTGGATCAGATGGCTTCCTGTCGATCATAGGTGTGTACACACATGTGGTGGCTGGCCCAAGAAATTCAGTACGATTTGAGGCAAGCTGTACTGATTTGGGTCCCATAAATTGGGTCTTGCAGTCATAGTGGTATCTAGCATCAGCTGCATGCAGATCACTGACAGCTCCTCTTATTTTCACTGATACTTCTTTAGCCCACTGATCTCCACGCGCTTGACAAGTCTCCAGTACAGCTGTCCTGAATAATTTTCTGATTGCCTCGGTCAGCAGTTCTACATACGACTACCCGCATCTAACGATTAGGATGTTTGACATCTGGTATACATTTAGCTCCACAAAAGAAGCAATGTCTTTTAAAGTCAAAATCACGAAGGTCGAAACGACATTGACGTTTTCTTGGATGTAGTCGTGAAGTGGAACAGCATTCTGATTTTCGTAACATGCCGACATGTAACTTTGAAGTATATGTACAGATACAACCTTTGTGAAAGTATGGTCATCTGATAGGGTCTCAGAAATGTCGATGTGCAATCCATCGTCCCTGATTTTGCTTGCCTCTATGAAACTAGATAATGTACCAACTCTGCTGAATATACACTCCATTCCTGTTATCTGAAAATATATATCAAGCCAACAGTTAACAACGCCAAGAGCAACATGCGTCACGTTGTGTGTTTCGTCTCAACCCGGCCGAGCCGTCTTTTGATCTAGCGACACGTTTCAGTATCTGCCATGCCAATTTCTGCCGGCCGCTCGACGTATGCGCAGTTAATAAGACTTTGATTTTAGTTCAACATGTATTGTATTTGTTTAAAAGGATTATGTATTGTCGAATAATTATAACACATGTCTGCGCTAGGTTGGAATAAAATTCCACGAAACCTTACACGTACCGCGTCCACCGTGTATACTGGACCACTCGGTTTCTGCCTTACACAAGCATATTATGCAGTTGTCACCATGAATTTTTGAAATCGTTCAGCAACGTATCAATACTATTAATTATAACCACTTATTTCATCAATGGCATGCAAACAAAGCGTCAAATAAGTTACTTTTAGTGAAATGCTTACAATATTCGTGAGACGATAATCACTTCACGCGCCATACGCCATACGGAAGCACTCGGTTTCTGCCTCATCGTGAAATTAAAATCATCACTACGCGACAAATCGCAACGCATTTACTGTATAAACTCCACGGACTGTTCATTAACTTTCCTGTGGTTATTAGGGTGAATAGTTGCTTACAATTTCGCCCGAAAAATTTTAATATTATGGTTGTTTACATCACCGTCACCGATGCCGATGGCGATGTGGTGCACTGTAGTCACGTGGTCTGCGTCTTTAATATGAGATCCAGCTATATAATCGTAATGAGGCAGAAACTCAGATAGGGCAGAAACCAAGTAGGTGACTATACTGACTGCACAGGTTAGCAGTGATGGGTGACTTGTAAACTACAAACCTGGGAATGAGCAACGGAATATGTGTGCGAATTGTTAGAGTTAAATAAGTAGAGAAAATTGACAGTTGATTAATTAACATAATTTCTAATACATTCAACCCGCACTAATAGTATTACACATAGCTAACGCCAGATCGATTACAGCATTCATTGTTTCGAAAAATAGTCAGTCACTTTGGTTTTGTTGTAATATACTTTTAATATAAGTTTTTGTCATGTGCGTGTGTGTGTGTGTGTGTGTGTGCGTGCGTGCGTGTGTGTATAAGTGCGTGCGTCCGTGCGTGCGAGTGAGTGCGTGCGTGCGATTGTGATGGTGTCTTTTGTGTGTACGAACTCTGGTATATTATGCTTTGTTACATAATTTTTCATGAAACTGGTGTATATTTTTATTTACGTATGACCTTGACCTTAGATCATCAATGTAGCGTGTCCAATGGATTCATCATATCGAAAAACATAGAAATGGACACATTAGTGAATATAACATCCGTCATAGTTACTAATATATGCATATATTCGTGTTGCTCATTTATGCGCAAAAGTGAGATAGGGCTGCCATAGAAACCAGCCATTTCTGCAAAACGCCCAAGGGTGACAGCTTCGGATTCGGATTCTCCATAGTCGGAAGATACCAAATCATGAAAACCCCATTGTGGGGCCTTTATGCAAGGTTGGGCCAAAAATCCCACTTTGGCTGCCGGACTAGTATGCTAGCTTGCAGAACCATGCATGCGCATCCTACAGACAGACCAAACCTAACAGCAACGGAGGTGCACAGGCAGCGGTCACCAGCGCTCGTGATCTATCTGTCAGCAAATCGGCCTTCAAACACCATTACTAACATCGCACGACGTGGACAGGATATTATAGTTGGCCATATAACACCACAAGGCTCTAAGGCCGCAACAGCAATCGTCAATCAAAACGACTGTGTGATGCGTAAGGTGAAGCCAAGCCTTCACTTCGGGACTCACGTTCCGACGGTGACACGGGCCTCAATCCCGACCACACGTTTGTGAGCGCTCGACTTCAAATTATTGATGTTTACCTGTTGTACAAATGACATCACAAATAAGGCGATAATACACGTGTGGCCCATCACGGCTCGTTACTGGTGCTGCTACGAAATGTCACACAAAAAAGCTCTCCAAGAGCAGATGGCCAATATTGATTCCACTAAAAACATCGCATAGAGGACCAGGTGATAATAAGCCATGAACTATTCAAATATACAAATAACATTATTTCCAATCGATTCCTCTGCTTTCGCACAACGCCTTTGTGGTGGCCAACGCACATTCAATGCAAACCAACGAATCACATAGGTCTGCCAGCTAACGTACATGAGCCCGGCCGTGCTCCTAAACAACACCCGGACGACACTGTCCAATGTTACCTTATGGCTTATACCAGACAAGATCGTCCTCTTCACAAAATGGCTTCAAATATTATATATCGTAATTATGAAGTATATAGTAATCATGACGTTTTACTACATGGTGAAGACAGGATTGACCCACAAATTAAATTAAACAGTACAACTGTTATGCAAAAAGAGTAACAGCGAAAGAATACATTAATTTGTTGGTTCACTGTTCTGTAACACTTCTGATAATCACATGTTGTTTTGTTTGATCATACGCAACAAAACATCTTTAATTAAGATACAGGTTTACATAAGGAATGTTCCGGCGGAGAACACTGATATTTGGTGCATGTCCTAGAACGCAAAATGACCCGTGACAGCGTTTTTTGAGACAAGAACGTTTGACCTTGCCATCTGGTGCAGACGCTGTAGTAACGTCAAAATGAGCGCCAACGACTATCGAGTTATTAAATCCTGTATCCGCATTTGTGCAATTACCTATATTTCCGTTGTGTTATTAAATGTAGGTTAACCGCACGAATTCGACGATGTTCGCATGTCACGCAAGTGCACGCCAACATATTGCTATTTATAGTGTGCGCTGCAGAACATTATTTCCGATCAGGTAATCTAGTCTCGTTTTCTAGGCGACTGTTTTGAAACACACGGCTCGGACTGTAATTTGGAAATCAATAGCCTGGTTGGTATCGCACTGCGCTTATCTGAAGTCGGTTAGTGTCTGGGTTGGTTGATCAATATCAAAAACAAAACATCGCGAAATACAGCACGAATTTTACTGTCCTACTGTCCTGTTGCTAATTGTTATTCTGTATTGAAACAAACTCAATATTTTTCTACTGTGTATATATATATATATATACATATATATATATATATATATATATATATATGCACCAGGAGATCACATATGATAAAGTTATTACCACGTGTTGAGTGGAATTTGTGTGCTACACAAATTCCACTCAACACGTGGTAATAACTTTATCATATGTGATCTCCTGATGCAAACTTCTACAGGAAAAGTTCATCACGCCAATACAAAGAATGCCCATTCTTTACGTTGTACATTATGTACATCTATACACACACACGTACGTAGTCACGCACGCACGCACGCACGCACGCACACACACGCACGCACCACAGACAAACCACAAACACACGCACATATATATATACACGCACGCACGAACGTACCCACACAAACAAACCACAAACACACACTTACGCAAATGCACACGCACACACACGCACACGCACAAACAAACACACACACAAATATATATATATATATATATATATTCGGTAGCACACAGTAGTGTATATGTGTGTGTGTGTGTGTGTGTGTGTGTGTGTGTGTGTGTGTGTGTGTGTGTGTGTGTGTGTGTGTGTGTGTGTGTGTGTGTGTGTGTGTGTGTGTGTGTGTGTGTGTGTGTGTGTGTGTGTGTGTGTGTGTGTGTGTGTGTGTGTGTGTGTGCGTATGTGCGTATGTGTGTTTCTGTTTGCGTTACGTCTACCTGTTGTACATGTTTTCCTCTATATTTGTCTGTCTATTTCCCTGCTGTTGGTGTATTTTTTCAAGAAGAGAACCAGAAATAATAATAAACAACTCAAAATAGCTCACAACTAGAATAAGTTAAATTAGACGACTGGATAGAATGTTTTCTGGGAAGCAACATTATACTTTATAAAGTGCATCAATTGGCATCCCGTTAATATATATTCTCCAGTCTGATCCCGCAGTTTGCAACGCTCAGACACGAAGCCACCCACTCTCAACGCATATGCCATTAGCAAATAATCCTAGAAGCCGCAGACAACGTCAGTGGTGAATTGATGTGGCACGCAGACTGGCAGATCAGAAGGTAGCAAGGAGTCTGTAAGGTTCATTTCCTGTTAAATATGCTTCTGGCACAAACACAAAGACAATTATTCACTCAGCACGATCAGCATCTGTTGGAATTAACCACGTACACACACAGAAAGAAACTACTGCAACAGTGCAGACACTGGGCGTCTGTCTGTCTGTCTGTCTGTCTGTCTGTCTGTCTGTCTGTCTGTCTGTCTGTCTGTCTGTCTGTCTGTCTGTCTGTCTGTCTGTCTGTCTGTCTGTCTGTCTGTCTGTCTGCCTGCCTGTCTGTATGTCATTATGTCTGTATGTCTGTCTGTTTGTCTGTCTGTCTCTCTGTCTGTCTGTCTGTCTGTCTGTCTGTCTGTCTCTCTGTCTTATGTCCGTCGACCTCTCCCATGCCGTTAGTCCATCTTCGACGGATACACGCTAGTGGAGATCCACACGTTCGGATTCGACGGATCTCTCGTATCATCTTTAAACAAACAGCTAGTTGCATTACTGGATTAACGACGTGGCATTGTAAGGTCACCCTGGCCTCGTTATAGTGTGATGGTTGTAGTTAAAGCCATCTGTGAGTTGCCCATCTAATTCAAACGAGTCTCGATGGATTCGCTGGATGACCATCTCTAGTGAATCGAGAAATCCCTCGTTGAAGAAACGAAGGAAAAACACTTATACCTAGTTAGTCATTACACCTGCCGCTTTGTGTATATCAACATCAATTGTTGTTGAATTGGCGACCCCAAAATGGGGTTTTACGCCCACACATATTAGGTCTTTATAGTTATGTTATAACTGTAGTTGCGTGAATAAAATGCGACATTGTAAGATGTCCTGAATTTTGGGATGGTACAAGTTCCAGTGGATTAGCAAGTCACAACGTCAAAGACTTGCGGTGTGGTGTCGTAACAGAAAATAATATTACGCAAACATACAACAGAAAATAACAAATAGAAGTTCATACGAAATAAACAACGCAAAAGAGGAATTAGACGGGGGAGTTCTAAGTCCAGGCGCTGTTCACTGTCACGTAAAGTACACCATTCGCGGCAATCTGGGAATTAATACAGACATGCAAATGTTATTCATGCGCGCTATGCCGACTACTTGGCGCTGATTACGGACAATAATAATTCTTCCAACGATGACTCGCTAGTCTGAGAGTAGATTTACGATCTGATTTTAAGATTTCACACACGTTTGTTTGTCTGTTCAGCTAGTGGACAATCGTTTCTGGAAAAAGGCAAATCCGACGAGAAACAATACAGAAAAGCCAGTCTAGTCAGAGATGGTCGCGTACGCCTGCAAGGTTACAAACCATATATGCATATATATATATATATATATATATATATATATATAGCGTTACATATTTGTGGATAGTTTAGTCATCACCACATATCAAAATAAGGCAATCATTCCAGTGGCGTCGTGGGAAACTGTTATTAATGTATATACATGTACACAGATGCTGTTGTGTCTTTCCGAACCGGGCAGTGTGTCTTGGTAGCCACGTCACTTCAGCCCATTTTTTATTGTTCTGTTGTGCGATTGTGTCAAGGTATATATACAAAAATGGTCAGGGCCACACAAGTGTGGCAGTTTTGCACATCCAGAGAATTCAACGCAGCGAAGGCCTGTTACTTTGAGGCATGCCTCCTTCCCTTGTATTAGTTAAGTGGTGCATACGCGGAGCACAATACTGTGATTGTGTGTTGGTATAAAAACCGATCTTTTGATGGGCAATACGCGCGCTATTTGACGTGCCTTTCAACGTGTATCACTGACGTCGGAACGTGGTGAATATTGGGACTGGGGCTCTCCAAAAACTAAATTTACACCCACCCCCGCGGATCGCCAAAAATCTCCAAGTTGGCTTTCCAAAAACCTCGATTTGCACCCCCTCCCTTGGGGCTCGCCAAAAACTCCACCTTAGGGTCTCCAAAACCTCAATTTGGACCCTTCTTGAGGCTTGCTAAAATCCCACTTTCAGGCTTTCCACAAACACCAATTTGCATTCCCCTTAAGGCCGACTAAAAACCTCAAATTGCACTCCACAATCCTCCAACTATAGTATATCTAAATTGAGGAGGTGGGTGATGGATTGAATCAATACTAAGCACTCTGTGTTAAGTTTATGGACATTTGAACATTCTCTGAAATGTCACCTTCACGGGAATTAATCTGTCACGTGTGAATGTGCGTTGGAGATATTTACTCGACGAAGAACGTAGCAACAGTGCTGCCCCTACCGACAGACGTACGAGTAGTAGTTCGATGGTACGATCCAAATATTGGACGCAATCGTGCTTGATCATTAATTGCACGTTTACAATGACAACATGAAAATAAGTGAAGATACTGTTTGAGTGCACTGATTGCAATGATTAAGTTATAGGCTTAATCATGATCATTGACGCCGAAACGTGGTGAATATTCGGAGGGGGGGGGGTGAGGCTCACCAGAAAGGTCCAAGTGTACCCCCGTTGAAGCTCCCCAAACCCCCCACTTAGAGGCTCTCCAAAACCCTCCGTTTGCACCACTCTCCCCAAAGCTTACCAAAAACCTTGATTTCCATCCTAAAATCAACCCTCTGCTCTCAATATTGAGGATAATCCTATATCCGGCCAACCTCCCCCCCCCCTGCTCAAATATTATCCTCTCCCACCCCTGTTCTGACGCATATGATAGTGTATCGAAATCGTAGGCCTACCTGATGTGTAAGCAAGTAAAAGCTAGAAAATATCCCACATATGAGGTAAATGTATAACCTGTCGTGTCACCATTTCTAACACATTAATGCACTAGAGCGATAAGTGTACAAAGAAAAATTTTATATTAGTAAGCTAAAGTTGCTTCCTTCACTGGCTTTGTTCGTCTTTAATCCGGTTCTCTCATTTCCAAATATGTAATGTATGAATAGTTTAAATAATACGCGTAATAATACCTACAAGTGGGGACCGGTGGTCGCGTCGTAGATTGTCGATCGGGGAGACGGAGGTTCGATTCCACCTGCCGCCGTTTCGAAACTTAGGCAATTTCGTTCACCTCACGTTGCCTGTGTCTTTCGGAAAAGACACTAAAAACCATTAGTCCCTTCTATCTGGTGTATGTGCCACGGAAGTCAAAGATCCCACACAAAGGGTAAATGTGTAACCTGTCATGACTCACAGAGCGGTGGTGTCTATTTATAACCTTAAAAGAATGTGGTTTAACAACACTAGAGACCAGGAGATTGAGAGGAGATCAGATAGAAGTGTTTAAAATATTGAATGGCTATGAAAATATTGATAGAAATATGTTTTTTTCAGTTAAGAAAGATAGAAAGACTAGAGGACATGAAGTTACATTAGTAAAGGAGCAGTGTAGATTAAACGTAAGAAAGTTCTCATTTTCACAAAGGACTGTGAATGAATGGAACAGATTATCTGATGATTGTGTGGGTGCTAGTAGTGTGAATATGTTTTAAAATAAAATCGACACATACCTCAGAAGGGCTGGATATATGTAGATAAAAGGGTTGGACTCTCGATAAGCCTCCAGTCTTGTGTCCATTGTAACACTGATCACGAATGCATCTCTGAAGACACGGCCATGCCAACACTGCTTAAGCAGGCTATTGTCCGCCCTTTGTTGAAGAAGCCATCGCTTAACAAAGACATCTTGAATAACTATCGTTTAGTGAGTAAATCTCACACATTTGTCTAAAGTAGTTGAGAAAGTAGTGGCGCTTAGAATATCCACACACGTCTCTGATCAGGGAATGAATGACAGCTACCAATTGACGTATTGAAAACACCATTCGACGGAAACGGCTTTACTATACGTTACCAAGGCCATGAAATCAGCCATGGACAACAAACAAGGCACATCACTGGTTCTCGTCGATTTTTGTGCAGCTTTTGAGACAATTAACCATGTCATCTTAACCATGTCATCTTAATTCGACGACTACGATTGCGCTACGGCTTTGTTAACAAAGCATTAGACTGGGTAGTCTCGTACCTGCAGGGATGGACTAAGCGTGTCGTAATTGGTGACACATTTGCGGGTACAACTCCTTTGACGTCTAGTATCCCGCAAGGTTCCGTCCTAGGCCCACTGCTCTTCTCGTTGTACGTGCAACCAATTGGCGATATCATCAGAAAACATGGCCTTTGCTACCACCACGCTGTTGACTTACAACTCGATATACTCCAACTTTGATCTCGCTTACGCTGCTGTTTTATGTGGAATGCAAGCATGCCTGGATGACATAAAACATTGGATGGCGAGGAATTACATGTGCGTGAATGACAGTAAGACCGACTACATTCCAGTGATGCCTAAGTCGGCCACTGCACTTGTGGATGGCAGCGTAATACGTGTTGGTGACTGTACGATTGCAGCTTCACGATGTGTCCGGAATCTCGGCGTCTACGTGGACAGACACCTGAACATGAACAAACAGGTGTCACAAACCATAGTGTGTGCGCATACCACCTACGCGACATTAATCAAATCAGCCGATTTTTGCCTAAGGAACGCATAGTCAACGCCATAATAACATCGCGGCTGGACTATTGCAACTCAGTCATATACGGAACATCTGCAAACAACATCGCTCGTCTGCAACGAATTCACAACTCGGCAGCTCGTCTGATATTGCGTCGCCCGCGGAGTGATAGTGCTGCTCCGCTGTTGCATGATCTGCCCTGACTACCCGTTGCTCGCAGAAGCGAGTTCAAAATATTGATGTTTACCTACAAGGCAATGCATAAACATGCGCCCGTCTACTTGCGTGATCTCGTGTGTCCTTACATACCCGCTAGAACACTGCGGTCTGCTGACAACAACATGTTGTCCGTAACGCGTACTCGTGTCAAAGCTGGTGACAGTTCGTTCGCGGTGGCCGCTGCAACTCTCTGGAACATTATACCTAATTACATTAAATCTTCGGACACTCTTGGCAGTTTTAAATGTCAACTAAAACACAGTTATTTAGAATGTCATTCTAGGCGAACGCTAGTAGCTTGTTTATGACTGCCCTCAGTGATCCAGTGGACTTATTTATATTAGTAATATTTTATAACTATTTATTTATTTGATTTTATACTCCTATAGTTTAGTGATTAACTTATGCATTGAAATTTATGAATTATATTATATTGTTTTGTGTTTATTTTAAGTTAACATCTTACTACCATATTCCAAATATTTTGATGCATTTTACTTAATTTATTTATTAATATTTTTATTACTATTGTCTGGCACAACTTTTAGTTTAAATGACTGTGTTAATATTAATCGTTTAGTATTGTTGATGTAAAGCGCCACGAACAATTGTGGATCTGGCGCTATAACAAATTAAATATATTATTATAATTAACGCACCAGGACACCTCAATCTACTGGCAACTGTATTGTATATTATTTTGGCGTCCGTACAACACGAAGTTCGCCTACTTATTTCAATAAAATAAATACATCAATAAATATTTTTTGAATGGTATTGTTAAGCATAGGTTGATTTGGGGATTGTTGTATTTTTCAAATATATAATAAAATAAGACCATCGCCTCATTTTGAATATTGAATACAAGGGTGTAGGCCATATTGCAAGAAGGACATGGATATGCTAGGAAGAGGAGAGCGACTAAAATTATACAAAAACTAAGGGATCTTAGTTATGAAATACGCCTAAAAGAATGTGGTTTGAAAACACTAACGACTAGGATATTGAGAGGAGATCAGATAGAAGTGTTTATGATATTGAATGGTTATGAAAATATTGACAGAAATATTTGTTTCTCAGTTAAGAAAGATAGAAGGACTAGAGGACATCAAGTTACATTAGTAGAGGACCAGTGTAGATTAGATATAAGAAAGTTCTCATTTTCATAAAGAACTGTAAATGAATGAAACATATTGTTTGCTGATTGTGTGGGTACTAGTAGCGTGAATATATTTAAAAATAAAATCGACACATACCTCAGAAGGGCGGGATACACGTATATAAATGGGTTGGACTCTCGATAAGGCAAAGGGTTTATTTGTCCACCCCTGCCATCTACAGTTAATTTTCTTGTTAAATATCATTTGTGATAGAGTTTATCGATACTCTTTTAAAGCTATCACAGGAAGTGACAGCTTTTTATTCTGGAAACCGGATTCACTAAATTGACCTATTTATTTAGAATCTGATTAAGGCGCGATACGTTAAAAGGTGAATTAACATTTTTCCATTCATCTCATTCAGGCGCTTCGATTTGCCAAATGGCTTGTCCGTTCAAAACAGTTTACGAGACATCGGTGAAACGGGACCTAATCTGTTAAAAGCATCGCCACTCATCAACATTTTTCTTTCGCGCTTTAAATTTATTAGAAAGTTCACCAAGATGAAATTAGGCACCAGTCCTGCAGTAAACATGGTTGTCAGGTAGCACTGCAATATATATGTGCGTGCGTGCGTGTGTCTGTGTGTCTGTATGTGTATCTGCTTGTGTGTTGGTGCCCTGGGTGGGTGTATGTGCGTGTGCGTTTGTGAGCGTTTGTGAGCGTTTGTGTGTGTACGTGTATACGCGTGTACGTATGCATGCGTGTATGTGTGAATGCATGGATGTATGTATGTATGTATGTATGTATGTATGTATGAATGTATGTATGTATGTATGTATGTATGTATGTATGTATGTATGTATGTATGAATGTATGTATGTATGTATGTATGTATGTATGTTTGTATGTGTGTATGTGTGTATGTATGTATGTATGTATGTATGTTTGTGTACGTATGTATGTATGTATATACGTATCTATATACAAATATATATTTGTATATGTGTGTGTGTCTATGTGTATAGGTGTATGTATGTATGTATGTGTGCGTATGTATGTATGTATGTATGTATGTATCTACGTATCTATGTAAAAATATATATCTTTGTATATGTGTGTGTCTCTATGTGTATAGGTGTATGTATGTGTGTATATATGTAAAGGAGCAGTGTAGATTAGATATAAGAATGTTCTCATTTTCTCAAAGGACTGCACACGGATGGAACGGATTATCTGCTGATTGTGTGGGTGCTAGTAGCGTGAATATATTTAAAAATAAAATCGACACATTCCTCAGAAGGGCGGGATACACGTAGATATAAGGGTTGGAAAGTCTTCTTGTCCACCTGCCACCTGGAGTTAATTCTCTGGGTAAATCTTGTTAAATCTTATGTGGTATTGTTTGGTTTATTGCTTTTATTCACATTAGCTAGCAATGATTAAAAAAATTAGTTGATGACTAATTAATAAACACTATACTAAGTACGTGTGTGTGTATGCGTGCGCGAGCGTTTGCTTGTGTGCGTGCGTGCGTGCGTGTGTGTGTGTGTGTGCGTATGTTCGTGTGTGTATGCGTATACGCATACGTATGCGCGCGCGTGCGTGTGTGGTGTAGTGTGTGTGTGTGTGTCTGTGCGTGTGTGCGTATATTCATGTGTGTATGTGAATACGTATGTGTTTGCGTATTCGAGTGTGTGTGTGTGTGCGTGCGTGCGTGCGTGCGTGCGTGTGTGTGTGTGTGTGTTTGACTTTGTAACTGCGCGTGACTGTGTGACTGAATGACTGTGTGCGTCCGTGCGTGTGCGCGTGCGCGTGCGTGTGTGTGTGTGTGTGTTTGCAACTGTGTGACTGTGTACGTGTGTGTGCGTGTGCGTGTGCGTGTGCGTGTGCGTGTGCGTGTGCGTGTGCGTGTGTGTGTGTGCGTGCGTATGGTATAACGTCACTGATGTGTGGTGCAAAATATAACAATACACATGTATACTTAACTCGTGACCCAGTAGGCAGCGGCTTATTGTGAACAAAATGTATAACCTATGCACGTATGAGACCAATTATCAAGTCACCAAGCCGTCGTTGCCAACCGTGTCAACAGGTCCTTACAATAACATGCCCAAGGTGTGTACGTCCCGCTGGGAGCTGTTTCCCTATGTCTACCCGCTACTTACGCCGCATGCCTCGTTCAATTAAGGCGACTGTTGACGGATTACGACTGTGACAAGTCGCTGACTATGACGCAGCGACAGTGTCTTGGACGCGTGCCACTGTCACACCATTCGAGCAGGACAATGCCTGATGACAGAGTGTTAGTAGCTAACATACGTAGGGATCGTGATGTGCATGCACTTGACTTTGTTGTTTGGTTGCGTCCTAAATCAACATATTTACAAACGGAACATAATATAAACCTTACAACAGCGGTTCTTAACACAAAATTGGGTCACCAAGCCATTTTGTGTGGGTCTCCAAGAATCTCTAGTGACTCCAAATGTTCCTTTAGTATCCTGCTTGCCCATACCAGATGCATGCGAGGCAAACTATTTATTCCAAAAGGTTTGTGAATTTGACGTCGGGATTCATAAACTAAAATACCACATGGCATTTCAAATTAATGTGTAATATATTCGTCAAGGATGCATTTGGTAGAGGCAAGTTATGTTATGTTTGTTGTCACAATGCATCATGCACGGACCATTTTCGGTGCCATTTTCAATCAGTCTCTATCGCAGCCATCAAAGTACACTTTCACAGACAAATCCAGAATTAATCAACATGTCCAGCAGCATTATATGGTCTATTGGATTCTCTGCCTTCTCATTACCATCAGTGTGAAGTAAATTAGCTTTTACGAAATCATACAATCTCCCGACTCCGTCCGCCAGTTGTTGCTTTCTAGTTGAAAGAAGTGACCTCGTCCTACGCCGGTAAGCCAATGAGCGGCACTAACTGGGTGATGCATCCGTGTTATTAACAAACAAATTTAAAAGGTAAGTTCTTATATAGCGCAGTACCCAGTTCTCTGGACTGATCAAAAAGCGCTTTACACTTTAGTATATATACTTTTAATAAATGTTCTAATGTATTTTTATTTATTTCATCAATATTTATTTTGTCTTTAATGAAAAATAAAATTTCTAGAATAGAAGGCATGGGTCGCCAAGCAAGTTCCGTGAACATAATTTGGGTCGCAATTTTTTTTTAGAACCGTTGCCCTACAACTAGGTAGTAAATTAACCAATAAAGTTAACTTAATTTGTATCTCTCTCTCTCTCTCTCTCTCTCTCTCTCTCTCTCTCTCTCTCTCTCTCTCTCTCTCTCTCTCTCTCTCTCTCTCTCTCTCTCTCTCTCTCTCTCTCTCTCTCTCTCTCTCTCTCTCTCTCTCTCTCTCTCTCTCTCTCTCTCTCTCTCTCTCTCTCTCTCTCTCTCTCTCTCTCTCTCTCTCTCTCTCTCTCTCTCTCTCTCTCTCTCTCTCTCTCTCTCTCTCTCTCTCTCTCTCTCTCTCTCTCTCTCTCTCTCTCTCTCTCTAAACAAAACATATATTATGTTGGGTACACGCGACGCACCGCATGGTATACAGGCGCATATCTATGTTGTGTCCGTTTTATGTATTGTAAAATCAGCAATATTTAAATCAATACTGTCTAAACAATGATGAGCACCAGCAAGGAACCAAAAGGCTCGTGACAGTACCTGTCATTGTCACTCCGTATCGGTGACTGTTGCCATTCCTCCAATCGCGGCGTGTTGCGTCGTTGTATCCCCATTGTCCGAGCTGTTTCTCTATTGTCCACGTTGTTTCCCGATCCCAGTGGGACATCTACGGACGTCTTCGGCCGCCGGGGCTATTGACACAACGGCAGGTGGCGGGCGCCACTTGACTGGCGCCCTGATTATAGTGATGTGGCGGCGCCACCTCCCTCCCTCGGCGGGTAGCACCCCACTACCAACCTTCTTATTCACGCATTTACGGGGATTAAACCCCGGAAGATGCACGGAAAAGAAAACTACGAGAGCGACCCGCTGTGTTAGGTGTCTGTGAAGTCAGCTGCGACACCTTCAGACACGGCACGTCTCCGGCCAAACAGCTGGATGGAGGAGGTGTTACGTATGTTGCACGTTATCATAAAGTGATCCGCGGCAAGAGACAGAGAAGAAACATCTTAACGAGGAAGCCATACCACTGTCGGTCAAAGAAATATATCGCCGGACACGACACAGATAACCAGATTGTTTTCAACCCAACCAAATTGATTTAAGGTGGCGGAACAAAGCAAGCGTTTTTGTCTACGTGCGCCGTGTTCATATTTTTCGTTAACCGACTGTCTTCTGCTATCCTCATGGTGTCTTGGGCTCCGAGTCAGCTGTCAGCGACACGACGACAGCGGCGACATGTGCCGCACAATCAGCGCCCGAGTGAGTTCGTGCGACAGCGCAATGAACGAGAGAGGAGAAGAGTGGACAAGGTAAACGAAGCGTTTCTCCAGCTCAGCCGTCACCTGCCTACCAGGGTCCCGGGGAACTGGGATGCTGGCGGAGAAAAGGACGCTGCAAAAGGCGTCTCGAAGATCAACACACTCCGGGCTGCCATCGACTACATCGGCGACCTGCAGCGGGTTCTGCAAGGAACAGACCCGGGACCAACAAAAGGAGAGACGCACAAAGTAGAAGGATGTCGAGCGGGGAATCGGCAATGCATAGGACACGACTACAACCTACCGCATGGCATGCTGGTAAGTGTGTGTGTGTGTGTGTGTGTGTGTGTGTGTGTGCGTGCGCGTGCGTGCGTGCGTGCGTGTGTGTGGGTGGATGTGTAAGTGCGTGCGTGCGTGCGTCGTTTCAACAAATCAACTACTTTATGCTGCCCCAGGTATATTTTTCTGGGCTGAGGATAACAATTATTAGTATTGTTCTACTGGAAAGATTCGTCACAACGAAAACAACTTTATCAGTTTAGAAATATATATACTTGTAGTAACATTAACCGTAACGGCATTGTCGAAAACACTCTCATAAAAAGACGCATGTCATCCTCTAATACCAATTTAGATCAGGTGAGACAACAAACAAAAATACATACTTATTGTTGATAATAAATAAAATACCAGTACTGTTATTCTAGTTATAATTAACTACATACGTCAAAATGCAGCGTACTTGGCTTATTAGAATCACACCGAGTCAAAGGAAATTGATTCTGCTAAGCGGCAGATTCTCTTCGTTGTACAACGTAAACAAAGTACAATGTGACTGAGTCATGTTACACTTAATACACCCATTCTCAGAATGTACAACTGGTTTTAAAAGTGGAAAGTGGCCGAATCCGCATACGTACGAATATTTCTTGATGAACAAGGTTTTAGCGCTGCAACGTATTGTTTTGTTTTCAAATCAAACATACCTCTGGGGTACATTAACAATACATTCTAGGTATAATAGGTAATTATTGTTTATGTTATATTGTTGTAGTGGATAGTAGACACGTTCATGTTCGTGACAACACTGACATAAGTAGAGCGACTAAGTTTTATTGACGAGGTAAATTTAAATCTGTATCATTCCCGCACTATATCATCTAAAGACTAAAGCACGTTATGTATCATTGTCGATTAACATATTTACGTATACACAACGAATACACACTAATAACACTAATATGTATTTGATTATAGAGCTGCTTAACGAATTTAGTATAATTATTTTATAGGGTTTTGGATCACGTCTATTTTACTGAACTGCTTTAGTACGGTTATTACAATAGCTATTGTTATTTTGTTTAGGTGTGCCAGAGCTCTCCATACAGATCGTCCGTCATAATGCCATGTGAATGCCCACAGCCTCGTTATGTGCACGGCCGTGAACAGTACTGCCATCTCGAACATTCGACATTTGTCACCGGAATAACCCCAGACCAACTGTTTTCCGGAGCTCCAATATACAACCCTCCGTGCTGTGCCCACATGCAGGCCAATGTGCATACCCATTTCAACTGACTTGACGATTTATTGTACATCTTTTGTTTGTGCACGTATTTAAATTTTCATATTGATTTTCTGTATAAAAGTGTGCTTTGATGATAGAAGTGTATTCGCGTTGACGTAAATACCCATTTCTTTATTAGCAATACAGTGGGGCAGTCACGATTTCATAATCGGACGTGAGCAGTTGCGACAGTATTCATGTTGTTGACACCATTACGTGATCATAACTTGCATGTGACCTTTCAGAAAAAAGTGACAGACGACCATTTAATTAACTTTCGTGTTCCCAGAATGAATTACCAAATTTCGCGCCTTTGATATTATCGACGGCGCGAAAAAAAGCGCTTTATTACGTTTCTAAATCTCTCAATATATATGCAGCGCGTAACAGAATGGCAGCCGACTGCTGCGATTCGCCAGAATATACCGCAGTGCTTCAATTGTAAGACTTTTGTGACACTTAATGAACAAACACGAACACTTACGTAACATTTAATGAACAAACACGAACACACAGGTATACACACGTAGCTTGCTCTCTTTACAGAGGCATTTTTTTTACCTGTGTTAAAGCTCACAAATCGTTGCAAGTTGTGCTGTTCCAAAGTTTGTAACAAAATGCATACGGAAAGACTTCTAAAGAGGTTTAATGCACCGTTTTCCAAAACAAGTATATCCAATCACGGAGCAAGCTTCACAAGCATCCAGACGTGAAAGCCGTTTGTCATAAATAATCTTAAACACCCGAAGCAAGTATTCAGAATACAGCCATTGTGAATCAGCTGATCCTTCTACAACCTAGCAACGTATAAGAATATATATATATTTTTAAGTAAGCGTTGTTTCTAGAACGTCATTGTTGTCAGAGAATTTGACATCAGTCCGCGTCCCAAGCGCCGTTGAAGGGGTCCGCGTTTCGCTAGTTGACGTGTATGGTGACTTGCAGCTGAAGTGGCGAGTGACGTCTGCCTACGTCTGCCTTTGTTTTCTTGATAAAGCCGTAAACTACAAACACGATTTCTAGTCACGACCAATGGTAAACTGGATCAAGTGTGCATGCGTATTTACTTATCCGATCCTCTGGCCCATCCTCGCGCGCCAGGGGTCGCTACTGCTGATTACGTCAGTGCCAGCCAGCAGTACTCCCTGGCTGATCGCTTTGCGAAACTCTGAATTTAAGCTCAGCCTATGAAATCGCTCATTATATCAGTGGTTGGCGGCAGGTCAGTGGGCATAATAAAACTCATTTCAACCAACCGTCGCTCGTGTTACATGCGATGTTTAGGACTCATACAAGCCAAAGATGCCAACACCTTCTGAACTGAACCTGTTGTGACTGGCAGAAATTGGCGCAGTCTGACAGTCAACTTACAATCGAGATCACACCCATCAGGCAGAAATGGCACATTCATCATGTTCCCCACTGCTCGGCTGTCCCGTCCGCAAAGTCAGATGCCTCATCTGGGAAAAGGCGCCCGACGATGCGCACCCCATGCTCAACCTCAGACTGCGTGACATCACCAACTCCTTCATGTCTATGATGACGTCGTCCTGCTTCGGGTGCATGTGTTCAGACAGGTATTCGTGCGATGCCTGCACGACCTCCAACCTGATTGTTCGTCTGTCGCGGCGGTTTGTACCAACGAACTGGTGATTACACTTCCGTTGTGTTAGGCCCTCTTTTGTGTTATCGGTTGGACAACTCACTTTCTCTTTCCTTCTTCCCGGGAATGGTCCCTTATTATGTTCATCTTCTTGATTGTCGCATCAGTCACAGTGAGAAGATCGCTGATGATCAAATCACTCCTTTGCAACTTCTTCTGGAGTGTTTCAGCTATCTCCAGGATGTCGCAAATCAAGGCGGTGATCAACGTTTGTTGGTGGTTCCAGATTCTCGGGAACCCTTTTGGCTTCAGCCTTCTCCTTTCTGTCGCTGGTACTTTTTGACTCAATGACTAAGTCAGATCGGTGTGCAGCACACCTGAATGTTGCCAAACCTCTCTGCATTTGGTCAGCAAGCAGACGCCATAATCCACCTTGTCTGCCGATGTTTGCCGCCTCGCCGTCAGTGGTGACACCAACCAGCTTCTTGTCTTTACCTCGTGTCAGATCCAGAGCTTTGTTTACCGCTTCAAGTAGTCCAGGGGCACCGTTCTTCTCTGGCGAATGCATAACAACTGCTATTTAGAGTTTTTTTTATTATACCCCAGTGCAAATTAAATCAAACACACTAAAACGAATAAAAACTAAGCAATGACCCCCACTTTGTACGTTAAAAACCGTCCTGTTTAGAACAACAGCAATTATACATGTTTTCTTTTCTGAAATGGCTTACGGCAACAATCAAGTGTCATCAAACATCGGTATTGTCTTGTTGGTTCGCAATTACACCTTGTATCGGGCACTATACGAGTCGAAGACGCAATATTTGAACGGCCAATATTTTCCGTCGCAATGTCAGTGAGGTGTGTGTATAGAGCCTACACCAAATCACTTCCACAGCTGGTGAATATAAATCAATAAACCAACCAACCACGGGTTTGTAAGAGGCTACCCCATGTATAAACAATATCTTGCGTTTCTACGATATATTACTATGTAAATTCACTGTTGTCTGCTCAGATTGTCAGAGCTCTTCCAATAAGATTTCACGTAAACGATTGCTATTTGATCTAAAATCGCGAGGTATCGGGGAAGCCATAATTATAGTTAACTGGATAAAACAAGGATGTTGCAACGTGGGATGAACGGAATTGCCCAAATTTCAAAATGACATCAGATAGATTAGAACCCCGTTCCTGTGCATCGCGATGAAACGTCTCTCTGTAACAATAGCACGTTTTATCGTAGCACAAATATAAGTATATCATGGTGTTTTCTAACACTAACGATTATTCCAGTAAGGTTTTTTTTCTGTTAAAGCTCTACCTGTTTTACTAATACGTTCCTGTATAGCGCGGTATCTAGTCCTCAGGACTGTACAAAGCGTTTTACACATCACCCTCTTACAGACCTGTTCAGTCAAACACCGTCCATACTTATCTGGGAAGCACTCAGCCGCGCCGCAATTACTGCGCGAAAACTAATCATACACAAATAATCGCCACTGTGTATAGTCAGACACTCATTCGTAAAGCTGCCATGAACTGGAGCAACGTGGACGGAGCGACCTTCCAAATAGCACTGAACAAGAGGATTTGAACCCATAATCTATCGAATGAGAGTCTGTTGCACTACGCCTACGCTCCACAAGTGTTTCAGTACTACTGTCCACCACGTTTGCTATCTGGCTTCCGTGATATTCAGTATGTGGGAGGCGAAATGTCGGTGATGTCACTTTGTCGTGTTGTCATCTCCAGCGGAAAATCGTTAGTGTTGTTGTTATGGTTCATACGCAGTACAGTGGGAAATGTCCGTAGCCTACGGACGCCTTCCAGGCAATGACGTTAATGGCAGCTTAGCAACTCGCACAAGTCCCGGCGGAAGTCGCTGCCGATGACGCAATACAGGAAGACGTTGCCGGCTTGGAAGGCGTAATGCAGGAACACGCTCGATACGTAGACAACGGCATACAATTGACGATCAATGTACCTTCCCGGCACGTTCAAACCCAAAATGGGTATAACGCAAAAGAGGAACGCACAAGACACGCGAACACATGAGACTAAGGTCCAGACGACATTCTGTTGCACGATTAAGCGGCCCGTCAAACCGACCGTTTTCGTTCGCAGTGTTCTGATGATCAGTGCGTTGCAGAAGAAAATTGCGACGAGAGGAAGAACAGCTACAAGAACCAGTTGAATCCACGGACTCACGTAGATGTTGTACCAGAGGTAGCGCCGTTGGACGCCGCAGTTGGTCACAGTGCGACCACGGTCTGTCACCGGGGTCAGCATTAAGAAGAGATGGGCTTCTTTCACGACGGCGACTGCGAGCAGGACGCAGCTGCACGAAAGGACATGTCTAGTCGAGTTTGGGTGTGACACGGGTAGCAAACGATCCGGACACGTTCAATTGTGAAGGCGACCAGTATCCAGACAACGGTGTCGAAAGTGGTATAGTATAGGAATAACACTGTTCTGCATGACCATGGGCTTAGCTCCAGTATATTGACGTACCACGCGATGTCCATATACTCCCCCAGTCCGACCACCAGCGCGCAGGTGTCGGCGACCGCCGACAGACTGGTGTAGGCGTCAGCGCAGGAGGCACGACACCGGCGACGTCTCAAGATCAGCAGAGTCAGCGTATTCCCCGACACTCCGACGGCGAAGATCACCGGCCACAGATAGCACCATAGATACCGTGAGAGGTTCATAAAGTACCAGATCTGTTCAGCTCTACCGGTACTATTTGATGTCTCCAACACCGAATTGTTGCGTGACGACAGTGTCAGGTTATCGTCCGTGTTATTCCTCATAGCGTATCTTGCTTCGGCAATAGACGCTATGAGGACTTTCCCACTCAGGCAATAACTCTAAATACGGGATAAATTATATGATAATAAAATGTGCATAATTACGTTTTTATTTAGTTGCCTTATCTCTAAACGCGACTACTTGAAATGTGTTTAGTTTGTGTTTAGTTAGTACCCGGTATGTCAATAAAACAACAACGTCAAACGCCTCCTTAACTCACAAACCCCGATCAAGTTGGATTACGACACGAATGCATAATTTGTCGGGGATCGTTTCACATGCTACATTGTTCTGTATTGTTTCTCAAAATATTTTGCCGGACTTTGTGCTGATAGTGACAACAATTTTGAATTATTACGAAACATATTAGGATAATAATTCACCTCTTTGAACGGTCACTGCAGAGAGGCTCTGGCGAGTGTGAACGTAAGAACGGTGATCAAGTCATAATTTGATTAATATAAATATGATTTTCCTGAAAGTTTCCTTAATGCTCTGGCCTATATTCTGAATTTGTAAGATACTGTAAAGTTAAACCAGTGCATCCGTGATGATGGCATACCAGTTTATTTTAATTAAAGTAAAGTGATGTGCAGTGTAGCCCATAAAAAGTGGAACAGTCTCTCCTGAGCTTTCGATGGCTTCACGCGGTCTCATCTTCAGCGTCACAATGAGCTGTCTCCGTTGTCACGTGACACGGGTAGCTGGAACAGAATCAATTTATTTCTTATTGGGAAGAAACGCAACACTGTAATGTCGCCTTGGTGTCAGAGTATATTCACTCCTAAAGTCGAGTAGCAGCGCCTAGATGTATAAATGACTCCTCGAGTCCATTGCCAGAGTAACATTACTCTCACAAAGGATTTGGGGGTCATTTTGACAGAAAAAATTAACTAAGTAAAGAGCATTTGATATTAGAAAATATTAGAAAGTTTTCATTCACAAGAAGAACTAATAATGAATTACCCAAAGCAGCAGTCACGTCAACTAGTTTTTACGGTATACTGTTTTAATGGTTATATTGACAAATACAGAAATATAGAAGGAAAGTGGTAAATCAAGGAAATAACAGCATAAATAACTACATGAAGTGTAGAGCACTTTGAACAGTCCTAAGAAATAGATACCGCGCTATATAAGAATTAATTTACCTTTATCCTTTTAAATATAGTTGTTACACATTCCGTAACGTGGCGCCATCAATAAATGCTTCCACAGAAGTTAGTGCCATCTGACGGACAAGTAATGGACTAACAACTTCGTTGGATTCGGTCTGATTACCGTGCGAGTGACAGTATAATTAACACATCGAATTCCGTTGTTCTGTAGGTAAGGCGGGGTAAAGCGCCATTACTGTTAGGTGTCAATACGATTGTGTCTATATTCTAAACGACTATAATGCTTGCAGTGTTGGACGCAGTCCGTTGAATAAAATTACGGGGCCTAGAGGCTAGAAGGAAGCAGGTCAAACCATTAAACGGATACAGCCAGTAGATGGCACTAGCAGGTGGCGAACAATTGACTTGGATTCAACCTGCATGTAGGTATCAAGTCGACCACTTTTGCCGTTGAACTCACGCTTTTCCTTCATTTTGGGGATAATCTCACGGTATATCGATCAAATGCCGAAATCTACCGATAGTCCAATGTTTCACGGTTTATCATAATCAATACGGGAGACCGGAGCACCGTGCACAGAGACAATAATACGTAGACATGGGACACCATACCCACCGGACATCATTGGCTCATTTTATGGTAATTGAAGCATATGTTTGGGCTCACGTTCACAAGTAATAGTATTATGATTGTAAGAAGAAGAAGAACAAGAAAGTTTTATTTAGACCCCAATTACAATATGTGTATAATATGAAATTAACGTAACATGAACAGGCATATATATACAAATGCAGTGCAATTTCAAATTAGATGGGGTCTGTGACTCCTATTAAGACAATAACAGTCGCTCTCATAGAGTCATAGGAGCCACAGTAATAACCCGTTTCAATTCAAATTTTACCGAAGGAAGTGCAAATGCAAAAGTAAAAGTGCAGGAAAAGAAAAGAAACCGAGATTACTTGATTACATATATGCATGTATTGGAGTATTAAAGGTATGTTAAAATAAACAAATACTAGTTGTCAATAGTACACTTCAATATACTTGATATGTATGTGTATATGCACAAATACAATATCCATATGCTGATTTATATATATACAATACATATCCATACATATCACATGCAATAATACAGTTTTAATGACTTTGATAACATGTATAGCAGTTTAATATTGTACACGTATCTACATATTTTTCTAATAAATAGTTTTTTGCATAATTACCAAAACTTCTGAAGGTATGTGTTCCAATCTTCTCTGTGACTAACTTTGAGGTATTGTTTATGACATATGGCAAACTGTATCTAAGACATCTTTTGGCAAATTCATGTTTTGTTCTGAATGGGTGTAACTCTGTTTTTTTCCTTGTGTTGTATTTGTGTACGTAAGCATTTGTAATTATTTTCCAATTTAATAGATAAGCAGGTAGGTCATGATGTACATATTTATAATAAAACTTAAGTTCGTGTAATTTTAACATGTCATCAATTTTTTAGATATTCAATTTTTTGAAAAGTGGCTCAGAGTGTGAATTATATTTTCTTATAGATAAAATTCTCATAGCTTTCTTTTGTATTTTCAACATTCGACTACCTTGGTATCCCCACACCATAATACAATAGTTGATATGTGATAAAAATAACGTATTATATAAGATAATTTTAATTTCTAGGGGAAAGACATATTTTAGTCTGTTTAATATGCCGACTGTTTTGGAACACTTGTTTGATACTTTTTCAATGTGTTTATTCCAATTTAAATTTGTATCTAAAGTAAGTCCTAAAAAATTTAATTCATCTACTCTTTCAATGTTTGTACCATTTATATTGAGCATAAAGTTATCGACAGCTTTATTTTTCATGTGAAAAATCATATATTTGGATTTGTTTCTGTTTAATGATAATTTATTAATGTTTAACCATTCAATTATTTTAAGGAGTTCATCGTTTACTGCCGATTTTATATTTCTATTTGGGGAGTTACCCTGAAAATGATTGATGGTGCTAAATAAGGTGGTATCGTCGGCATACATAATAAAGTTAAACATTTCGCTAGCTTTAGGGAAATCATTAATGTATATTATGAATAATAGGGGACCAAGAATAGATCCTTGTGGTACACCAATTGTGATAGGTAGAATATTAGAACTTTCATTTTGAAATTCGGTGTATTGTCTTCTATTGCCTAAGTAGCTTTTAAATAGATTCAGGGTAGGACCCTGTAATCCATAATATCTTAGTTTAGTTAATAGTATCGAGTGATCAATTGTATCGAAGGCCTTAGAGAGGTCAAGAAAAATACTGAAAGGAACATAATTTTTATCAATTTGTGTAATTATTCTATCTATTAGTTCAAGTGATGCTAACTCGGTAGAGTGTTTTTTTCTAAAACCATATTGATTTTTAACAAATAGATCAGAATCATTAAAGTATGCTGTTAGTTGACTAGATATTATTTTCTCTATCACTTTTGAAATTGTTGGGAGAAGAGATATGGGTCTATAATTTTTTTAATCAGATGGGTCATCTTTCTTAAAAATAGGAATTACTTTAGCGAGTTTAAGTGTATCGGAAAATATACCAGTATTTATTACTTGATTTATTACCAGGGTTAATGGTTTGATGATGGAGGGTTCAATTATTTTCAAAAGTTTACAGGAAATACCGTCATAGCCACTACTGTTTTTATTGGGAAGGCTTTCAATGGTTTTCTTGACTATTTCTTCATCAACATTTAATAGACTGAAAACGGAATGGACATTATCATTTAAGTAGTAATTGTAATCCTTATTTCCATTGTAATGAATGTCTTGTGCTGTCGACTGACCTATACTTGTAAAAAAGTTGTTAAATTGGTTTGCAATAACCGTTTTATCTGTTATAGTTATACCGTTACTTTTAAACAAAACAGTGTTGTTTGAATTGTTTTTGGAGATAAATTCATTTATGGTTTTCCATGTATTTCTGATGTCATCTTTATATCGGTTAAAGCGTGACTCAAAGTACATTTGTTTGGCAGTACGAATATTTTTCTTTAGTATTGAGTTATATGTTTTTAGGTTAGTTAGAAGGACTTCGTACATAGGTAAATTTGGATTAGACATTTTTAATTTCTTATAAAGCGAGTCTCGATATTTGATTGATTTTAGAAGACCGTGTGTGATCCAGGTTGAATGCTTATGTTTGTATTTATTATATTTCATGATTTTAACAGGCATATGCTTATTCTTAGCATGCATAATTTCTTCGTGTATTATGTTATAATTTAAATTGGGGTCAGCCGTAGGAGATTTGTTTAGTTTGTTATACATTGCATCCAAATTTATCTCTAGTTTAACATTATGCATAGCTACCTTATTTTGTAGATTTACTCGAACAAATTTTGGAGGAGGTTTGGATTTTACGTTGATATTCATGATTAGGAAGTAAGGTTGATGATCAGAAAGGGTATTAGTGAAGATTCCTGCAGTGCTATCTAATATTGATTTATTTAATTTACTGAAAAAGTTGTCTATCAGTGTTCCGTTAGTTCTGGTAAAGCGAGTTGGAAAGGTAATTTGTGGATAGAGACTGTATGAAATTATAGTATCAAAAAATTCACTATATATTTTGTTCTCGTTTATTTTCAGTAGATTGATATTGAAATCGCCTGAAATTATTAGATTATTACAACTTTCTAGAGTAGCCATTGTTGTTGAAAATTCATCTATGAAATCTATAATATTTTGATTTAATGACCTAGGCGGTCTGTATATGTTTCCAATAGTAAGTGTTTTTGATAAGCTGCCACCAGTTACTTGAATTATTAACCCCTCCCAATGTTCATACATGTTGATATTCTTAAGTACTTTATATTTAAATTTATTATCTACGTAAATTATTAAACCCCCTTTGACACTACAGTGTTTCCCTTGAGCAATTTGATCATATCCGTGTAAACTGAATTGAGATAAATTATCATGATTTGACTTCCATGTTTCTTGCAAACATATAATGCTAAATTTAAATTGTTTTGTATTTAGAAGCTCTACAAAAAGTTCAAGTTCGTCAAATTTAGCATTAATGGATTGAATATTTAAGCTTGGTATACTAAAATTATCAGTATTTTTGTGTGCTAACTTGTGAAACTTATCGATGTCATAGTATGAAGAACAACGGATCAACTGAGGTTCATTTTGTTCAGTACTATTTTCGTTTATATCTAGAAGATTTATTAAAGAACAGTTTCGGATACCTCCCAAGTGGGAGAGAAATGTCACATCAGAAGTCATTGCTTAGGTTGGGACATAAAACAATAATATAGCCAGCCTTTGTACGTATGTTAGGTATTTTACAAAAGAGTGAACTTGTGTGTATTTATTTCCTGTGCATATGTGAATGTTAAGAAATACTCCGTGTGTGACAGGGCAGATATCAAAGTAGTCAAGACTAGACTTAGAATAAAATAAATATAAAAGATAAGAAAAAACATGACAGATTGGGTGTTGGGTCATGAATATAAGGCGTGACGCCAGGGAAAGGGGTGAGCTATGCTATCAACAGTGGCTGCATATAAATTAACAGTTGTCAATCTAAAAATAATAATAGAAGAGATATAATGTCTTGATTAGTTATTTAAATGTCATTCATACAAAAAAAGAAAACAAAAGGGCATGAATGGCCCATATATCATCAGATATATCAACAATACCGCAAACTGTTAACTGTTAATACCGCAAACTGTTATTGCTAAAGTTGGTCATACAGCATAAGTAGATTATGTAATTATTATTTTTCAAAATATGAACTAGCATGTTGATAATAATTTTAACAGACAGAAGAACAGCAATACATAAAAATAGAAATACATAAAAATAGAATCACATAAAAGGTAGAATCACACAATAATCTTGAATGTATTAGATTATCAAGTTATCAATGCTTTCATTGATAATAACGTACAACTGGAGATCATTTACAGATGTACAACTGGTGATCACTTACATATGTACAACTGGAAATCATTTACACTTGTGATTTCTTTGATTTTATTGCTGAGGTCTTTGACCATAATTTTAGCGTTGGCAGTCCTGCAGTGTTGATCTTTTTTTGTTTCTTCAGTTTTCTGCATTCATAAGCCAACATTGACCTACGACTTGTTAAATCTTCGTTAACGAAGACCCGTGCATTACTATTTCTTCTGTTGTAGTCTTTCAGGTTAAAGCGCCTGCGGAAAACGTTATCACGCTTTCGCTCTGTCTTAAAGCGCACAATGATTGGGCGGGACCCCGTGGCTCGTTTAGCGCCAAGGCGATGGCTTCGCTCTAAGTCCTCTCTAGTTAGTGGCGGCGTAGTTTTCATCTTGTCATTGATGATCTCGAGGACTATGGTGTCTGTGTCCTCACCCTCGCTTCTTTCCGCGATGCCGTGGAAAGTTAAGTTTGAGCGACGAGTATATTGTTCAAGTTTGTCAGCTGTTTGCTCAAGCGTGTCGACCTTCGTTTCCAGCTCGGCGATTCGCGAGTCCTTCGCTCGTATTTCTTTTGTCAAATGTTCGATGCGACCGTTTAGAGTATCGAGTTTTTCCGCAATGTCACGCGGATACAACGCACTTTTGAGTTTCGCCAATACGGCATCGTCACTCAGTAACTCAATTAGACGTAATGCGAGGGCCTCCGGATCGTCCGAACTGTTTCGACGTGTCTTTGGTGGCATGTTCGGCACTGTGGTGGATGTTGTGTAATCACAGGTGTAGCGATTGTTGTTGGGCCTCGGTAGTTGTTACGTAACCTTGGTCGGTTGTATTGTCTGGTCAAGAGCGACGTAGTCCTAGGGAAGCATTCATGGAGTGGACGATAATTGACCCGTTTCAGATTGCGCCATTAAATGTCTGGCAAATACGACGAAATGTCATTCTTTTTCTACGCGGTTAACTCACCTAACCTTTCCCAGGCCCGGGATAGTTACCGTGCACACATCTCAGCGCCTGGGACGTGCGTGGTACGGTAAAAATCACGTAGAGATAGTGGACAGCTCTGCACGTGCACGTGTATGCGCAACCTTCTTGACTCAACGATAAGGGCTGGTAGTGTAATTCATATCGCAGCAGTACACGTGAAAGCTCTTGCTGTTAATAGTTGTTAATAGTTAGCTTGTCTGACAGTGTAGGCTTACTGTAGGTGATAACATGTACTATGTAGTGAAATCAATATAATACGCACAATCATCATCATCATTGTGCAGCCGCAGTGTCCTGTGGTTGGACGAAGGCCTCAGCATGTCGTTTCCAAATATGCCTGTCTTGCGCTATCATCTGCCAGATGGTGCCCTTCCAGTACTCGTCTAGTTCGTCTCTCCAACTGCCTCACCAGTCTACTTCTAGATCGTTTCCCTTCGTTAGGTCTCCAGATTGTGATACGCGATGTGCCCTGCCCAGGTCTACTTCTGTCTTCTGATTTGTTCTGTCACGTCTATAGCCTAAGTCTTCTCTCTTACCCAGATGTTTGTTTTTCTCTCCCGATATGTGATGTTTAACATACTTCTTTCCATCTTTGTTTGTGCAGCTGCTAGCTTGTTCTTTGCCTGAATGGTGAGTGCCCATGTTTCCGTGCCGTATGTCATCGCTGGAAGTATGCATGAGTTGTAGACTTGTCTCTTCAAGCAGGTTCCAAAGTTACCCTTGAAGGTGTCGCGGTGTTTGGCGAATGTTGTCCAGCCGACAGTGATTCTTCTTTGATTCTCCTTCTCTTGGTTTTTGTCTCTGATACCTTATCGTAGATGGATGTAGCTTTCAACGTTCTCTGTCTGCGTGATGTTGATATATATTGGTGTATCATTTTTCTAGAATCACATTTGTCTTCGAAATGTTCGTCTTCAGACCTTGTTTTTTACTTTAATCATGTCATCGGCGAGGCGAAGGTGACTGAGATATTCTCCGTCTATCTTCAAGCCTCTGGTTTCCCAGGTCAGTCTTCGGAATGCTTTCGAGTGTTGCCGTAAACAGCCTGGCTGATATGGTGTCACCCTGTTGTACTCTTCTCTTGATGTTGACTTTGTTGCTCTTTTTGTGTAGGTGGACTTTCACTGAGATGTTAGTTAGTGTAGATGTCTTTCAGGAGTTCGATGTACAAGTCTTCTATCCCCTGTTCTTGAAGGGAAGTCAGTATTGCTTGAGTTTGCACCGAGTTGAAAGCATTCTCGTAGTCGACAAAAGCGATGCAGAGCGTGATATTATATTCTCGGCACTTCTCTTTCAGTTGGTTTATGTATATTGTGTATGTGGTCTGTCATTGAGTACCTGCTTCTGAATCCTGCTTGCTCTCATGTTTGCTTTTCGTTGATTGTCTTTTCTAGCCTGTTCGTTAGTATCTTTGTGACTAATTTGTAGATGTTTGATAACAGACATATTGGTCTGTAGTTCTTCAAGTCTTCCTTATTTCCCTTCTTGAAGATTATCACCATCTTTGCGTTCGTCCATGCTGTGAGTATTTGTCTTTCTGATAAGCATTTAGTACAGCTTAGCCAGTGTCTTCAAGATGGTATTTTCTCCTGCGTATAATGTTTCAATGTTTACATGGTTGTTGCCTGATGTCTTCCCATTCTTCATATCTCTCGACTATATTTTCGTCTTCACATGCCTGTTGATTGCTTTGGCTACACTTGTCGCACTTAGGTGAATCATCTCAGTGATGTTTTCGCTCATGGTGTCGATGTCGTCTAGTTCTTGTAGTGTCTCAAATCGATTTCGCAGTTTGAGTTGGAAATCGATCTTTTTTGTTCCTATTTGTGTGGTATCTACACTTGGTGGTCTCTTGCTTATCAACTCTTCCTTTCAGCCTTTATGTCCAGGTTGATGTTGCTTATTACCATTCTGTGGTCACATCCGATATTGACTTGGTTGATGACAATTACGTCAGTGACCAGGTCTGACCTGTTTGTCAGGATGTAGTCAATTTTGTTCTTTGTTTCTCTGTTTGGGCTTTTCTTTGTCCATCTCCTCCCTGCTTTCTTCCTAAGCACAATATATTATAACTTTTGGGATAATTGGCGCACCATATATAAAACAGTTTGTCCTCACAGTATCATATCATATTACTAAATTACACACATACGAGCATGGTGCCCCATGTACCTGAGCATGGTGCCCCATCTACCTGAGCATGGTCCCCCGTATACCTGAGCATGGTGCCCCATGTACCTGAGTATGGTGTCCCACTAGTGGGGACTGTGGTGTATCATGGTCAATTTTGTTTTTAACGCAAACTTTTTAATTTTAACTTTTCTTGATTTGTTTTTGGAATTGATATGTCAATCAACTGTATATATTATGAGGGAGTTTAGGATGCAATACTCCCTGATATGAAATCAGTATATTTTTCATAACTGGAAAAATTGGAATAAAATAGCTGCATGGTGCCCCGGTCTCCCCTATTCCTTTTGAATCGAACTGCTGCCTAACCAATAATTCACATAGAAAATACACCAACATAAGTAAATACACTATAAACGCTAAAATTGAAAAATTATCCCATCATGGAGCAGTTCCATTTTCTACACGACCCCCCCCCCCCCCCCCAGCAACTATAGCACATGGCTCTTGGCAAGGATCTTCATCTACCGCCATCACATGAACAGCGGCAGATGATCTGTGTTCTATGCAATATTACTTAGAACCTCAAATTCTAGTACGATAAATGTGTTAGTGACTGTATATTGTGGGGATGTTTTGCTATGAGACTAATGAGGATGAACAAACATAATATTATTTATTTACCTTACCTCGTTCTGTTTTGTTAGGAATGAGGTTGAATGCGCTACTAAGACTGACACGTGAAGTGAGAAAGAGCACCGGCATGATTGCGCTCTTCAAAGCCGGAGGTCTGTCGTGGCCACCGTATAATTATAATATAGTTCTTGTTGTTCTCCTCCTGTTTCCATGTCTGTCAGGGGTGAGGCTGGCCTTGATTCAGATCCCCATTTTCTATTATCTTCATTTTTGTCTTTTCCATCACTGATCTTGCCCTGCTCTCTCCACCAAATGGCTCTATTCCCCTGTCTTTCACTCTCGTTCTCCACTCCTCTCCAATCCTTCCAAGTCTCTCTTTGCACAGTCCTTCCATTGCAGTCTAAGTCTTCCTCGCCTCCTTTCCCCCTCTGCTCTCCAAGCATTTGCTTTCTTTGCCAACCGTTCTATTCCCGTTCTCTCCTCAAGCCCAACCGACTTCAATTGATTCCTCTCTTCTTCTTAGGTTTCTTTACACCAACCTTGATACTATAATGTCCATGTAATTATAATATAAGGTACTAGCTGAAATGCCCGTCCTCCGAGTGACGCTACACGCACAGTCGTCGCACACAGACACAGAAGGCGGTTTCCCGAAATATTTGTAGCAGACGATCACTACAATGTAAATTAGTCCAGTTTTTCTGTGCATGGTTTCTATATTTATGATTGTTTCAAGTTACATAAAACGTCCCAGCTAACCGTTGGACGTCTTACGTAGCTACTAGCTCGGAACAATCCCAGAGAACATGTGAACAATCGATTAACGTCCGTTACGAACCGTATTTGTATTTCAAAGTGATTTATATATCAAAATGAAAAACACTTCAGCATGTCTTGTTATTCTAGGCTGACGTCAAATGAACCAGATCGAATGATCGGATGAGACGTAGAAGAAAGGTTGGTGTGTACGCTGTCGCCGTAGTCGTGGTTGTGTCTTCCCTTGCCTGGTATGTGACGACACTGGAACCACCTCTTCCCCCGTACAGCATCACCGAAGACGATGCACACAGCGTTGAGAGCATCTACCCCGGAGACAAGTCGTATGGCGTACAGAAGCACGTTTTATACCCGACGAAGAAACCGTCGCACACAACTACACACACAGATGTGTTTACAGACAAACCAGCTACAGTAGGACTGGTTCTGAAGTTAACGAACAATATTGTTGATGTCACACACACCAGTGAAAATGTGGAGAAGGTGGGAAGAAAAGCAGCAGACCTGCCTCAGAAGCAGGCACAGGCATCTGCCATTGTCGACAGACCTCGCAGTGCTGCCAGTCGGCGGGTCTATGTTGTACAGAAGACTAAACAGGAAGAAAGGGGAACACACGAATCGGTATCAGCCCAATCCGCAGACCCAATCCACCAGCGTGCTGTGCTTCCTCTTGCAAATATGACGTCAAGCGTAAGGAAGACCAACCTAATTGAGTATCCAACCAGACCCCCACGGAGCAGGATAAAACAATTCAACAAACACATAACTCGGGCAAGGGAAGGTGTGTCCAGAACGTCGAAACAATCAAACACAGAGCGTGAAATGGAAGTCAATAGAACTGCACAGGTGTACGAAAAGATAAACCTGAACGCGGACAACTCAATAAAATTCGCGAAAATTGTGCTGCCCATCAAACGTCGATCAAACGCTAGCGCGACCGCAAAGAAACTCGATAGGTATCCTACAAGGTCATCACAGAGTCGGATAAAACAGATCAACCAGCGTACAACTCAGACACAGGAAGATCTGTCGAGGTCTTTGAAACAATCAAACACAGAGCGTGAAGTGGAAGTCAAACGAACTGCACAAGTGAACAAAAAAATAAACCCCAACACGGACAACTTCAGAACATCCGCGAACATTTCGCTGCCCATTAAACGTCAATCAAATGCTAGCGAGATGTCAAAGAAACTCGATGGGTATCCTACCAGACCACCACAGAGCCGGATAAAACAGTTCAACCAGCATACAACTAAAACACAGAAATATCTGCCGAGAACTTCGAAACAACCAACCACAGAGCGTGAAGTGGGAGTCAAAAGAACGGCACTAGTGTACGAAAAGATAAACTTCAACGCGGACAACTCAAACAAATTCGCTAACATCTTGCTGCCCGTTAGACGTCAGTCAAACGCTAGCGAAACTTTAAAGAAACTCGTGGAATATCCTACGAAAATTCCCAGGAAGGACGTCGACGCAATGTTCCGACGTCAGGCCCGAGAAGAGGCAGATAATCGCGTCCGGAAGAGCGAGGCACGCGAGGAGAGTGCAACAACGACGCTGCGTGCACCGGCTTCGTTTCCCGGGGTTCGCGCGACTAGGCAGCGCATCAGGCTGGTGACCGGAGGGATTGGGCCCGCTATAGACAGCGAGAACGTTGTCTCGATGTCCGTGTACGGCTCGGCGCAGCGATACATGGCCGGTGTGATGCGTAATGCGGAGCTTGTCCGAGAGAACTTCCCCGGGTGGAAACTTCGCGTGTACACCGAGGTACCATCAGACAGACCTCGGTATGGCGTCGTGCCCCAGGTTAGCTGATGTTTTGACACCTTGTCTCACACGTCTTGGTGTTAATAGTGTTGTATATGTTATAACATCAATGAAAATGTAATGCTGTGCACAGTAAGAATTGGGTTATGTTGAAACAAAATACTTAATAGTTAGTATAATTGGCCCTAATACGCATATAAAATTGATCCAACAAAATAAAGTATCCGAGGACTTAAGACGGACAATAGATAGCGATGTTCATAGCGATTTTGCTAAACTTAAGGGAATGTTTTACTGTTCTAAAAATGCATGTTAATTGAACCATTCCGCAACATCGTTATTTGTATAAACACGGCACAGGTCACTTAAATTATTTATAAATAAAACTAAAATAAAAGTGTTTAATTTTTAACGAAACCATAAAACTTGTGTGCATGTTATTTACGACGCTGTACAGTTTGTGGTTGATGTGTTACACAGACCGTGATTGAGAGACTTCGGGCGCTCGGCACGGACATCTACTTCATGGATCCTCGTGAGGAGACCATCCCGCCAATGATGTGGCGTTTCCTAGTGGCAGACGACATGTCTGTGGACCGCTTTATCATCCGGGACGCCGACTCCCGTCTCACCGAGAGAGACGCCGCCGCTGTTAGGGTGTGGGTCGCCTCCGGGAAGCCGTTCAACTGCATCCGGGACCACCCCAGTCATGCGCAGTACGCCGTTTCCGGTGGCATGTGGGGCGGGAAACCGGCGCCGCTCAGGTATATACTGCGCAAGTCGTGGCGGGAACTGATGCGAGGATCGGGGAACGCTTACCTGCAGGACATGAACTTTCTCATTCAGGTCATCTGGCCAAAGGTCGAGGCGCACGCGTACTGCTCAGACAGCGTGTCGTGCGAAGATTGGCCCAACGCACATCCGTTTCCGGTGCCTCGTTATGGCTACGACACGGTGGGCCAGGTGGTGAACGAAAACGAGATGGGCCGAGTCGGCGATATTCAGATCTTGCGACGCGCGGGTGAAAATAGAAAATGCAGCCCCAAAATTGGCGATCTCACATAAAACGTAACTGGTGCCGCCTATAAATTCGCTGGTGTTCAATAATAAGCAAATGTTTTCTGAGCCGCCATGTGCATCAACCGCAGGCAAAACGTTGAGAACGCCGTGTTATATTGGCGATGTTGAATGTTGTAAACGTTTGTATATATTCAAGCGACTTCCCAAACAATGTGCTATGCACCTGTGTGGAGTACGCTGACTGGAATTTCCTGATGTACTGTACATTACCGGATATATATCGCGTACTCATGTGTCCAGTGTACCATGTGCTACATTACATTAGTGCTACTTTACGATTAATAAATATTTTGAATAACACTGTACATTTGCTTCATATCCGTGCTCTCAGTCTGTTTCTGTCTCTTTACCTCTCCCGCTTTCTCCTTCCCTCGGTGTCTCCCTCCCTCTCTCATCCTGTCCACCCTCGCACTCTTCTACCACTCCCTATTTCTCTCCACTCTTTCTGTGCTTATAAAAAGAAAATTAAAAACCTACTTAGATTAGACAATATTCATAAGAAGGTTGTTCATTAGTATGATAACAGAGGTAAATTAACCAGTTAACTATTTAATTTACTTATAAAACAATTGAAAACATAGTCAACAAGTTGTTTTTAGCATAGTCAATTAACAAATTATATAATAAACCAATTACTTAGTTATTGCGGTCATGATATATCTGCCAGTAAACATCTAAGCATAATGGGTTTCCACAGGCTGTCATACTTTTTACAGTAAGGCGTAATCAGTAAACAACAAACCATATCCAAGGTACCCCTTTAGTGATCAGAGAAACTATCATAGAAACCCACTACACCCTCAATATACGCAACCGAATTTTGTTTTGGAAGGTGCAATATTTTTGTAATTAAATGCCATAGTAGAAGCTGTAAGGTGTTCCAACATATGGATGTGGTATGGGGGCAACATCAGGGTTTCAAGTCTTACTGCGTGACTGCCAACATCACTGATCAGCTTATTTCCGACCGATCTATCTACCCGACCGACCGACAGGTTTCTTGGGCTGAAATGTTTCAGTTTACATAGACAGAGCGAGCCTGTGGTGTTGTTTGGGCTCAATTGTTTCAGTTACCCAGGGCAGAGGGGGTGATGCTGTGGTTGAATTGTTTTAAGTTCCTAAAACAGGGCTCGGCTGTCGAATTGCTTGGACAGAATTGTTTCAGTTCCCCAGAGGGCGAGGCTATGGTGTTGTTTGGTCTGAATTGTTTATGTTCCACAGACAGGGCAAATTGTTTCGGTTCCCGAGAGAGGGCGAGGCTTTGGGTTTGCTTGGGCTGAAATGTTTCAGTTCACCAGAGAGGGCGAAGAGGAGGCTGAATTGTTGATGTTCTCCAGACAGGGCGAGGCTGTGGGATTGCTTGGGCTGACTTGTTTTTTAGTTCCCCGGAGAGGGCGAGACTGTGCTATTGTAAGTTGTCGTGGGAAATAAATGTAATTTGCCATGTTGACTTACATACTATATAATGCAATCTGACTACTTTGTTAGAGGATTTCCTCGTCGGCTTTACACAGCGATTAGTCAGGTTTTTTTGGGGGGAATCAGGCTACGTGGTCTCAATGTACGTGACGTAATGTTTGATTACGTCATCGGAAAATGGCTGATTCCACGTCTCACTCCCATAATTCATTCCACGTCTGTCTCCCTCGCTCGCTCTGTCCATCTTTCTGTATGTGTGCCTGTCAGTCTGTTTGTCTGTCTCTCTCTCTCTCAATCTCTCTCATCCCCCCCTCTCTCTCCCTCCCTCTCTCCCCCTCCCTCTCTCTCTATATATCTCTCTGTCTCACTCCCTCCCCCCCTCTCTCTCTCTCTCATTGATAACAGTTATGTTTGAAATGTATGTTTATTATTTTAGCACAAACCAAAATGAGAATTGTAAGATATTACGTTGTTTCATGGAATCACCAATATCCACTAACACAATTTCAAAAGTAAACGTTTGTTGTGAAAACCTTAGACACATGGAATAAACAGTCATTCAGGATTATTCCTACCGCGGCACATCATTTATTTGTTACAGTTTGATATCTACACGTTAATTTTAAGCTGTTGTAGTGGTATACCATTCCAGGAAACTTGCTGGTGTTGTAAACATCTCCATAAGACCTATCGGTGATCCGATAAAACACATCTCCATTGGCCAGATGCCAAGGTGTTTTAAGGAATAATAGTTTGAAATTTAATACAAAACTACATAGAATATACGGTAAAAAATTAATTACAGTATTATAATTACATTCTTTGTGTAAATTTAATTATGTTAATTTTGTCATTGTACAAATTCTGATGAACGAACCAGACTGTTTAAATTATGCAAATTCATTCAAATTCCATCCGGTAACATTCATTGTATATAACACCCCTGAGATAAGAATTATGCAAGAATGGAAATATTTCCGTTTTTGCGAGTGACAAGAGGGTGGAGCCTGAGCTTTGGGGGCGCAGTTGGGCGATTTTGGTGAGCCTCAAAGGGGTGCAGCTGGAGGTTTCTGGTGAGCGTCGACAGGGTGGTGCAGTTGGAGGTCTCGAAGGGGTGCAAATTGGATGTTTTTGATGAGCCGTAAAGGGGGTGCACTTAGGAAGGTTTTTGTGAGCCTCAACGGCTCAACGACAGTTGGAGGTCTCAAGGGGGTGTGCTGTTGGGGACGTTTTTGATGAGCTTCAATGGGTGCAGGTGGAAGCTGGCCCCTGTTCCCGCGTCTATGGGGCTCAGCCTCCCAAACCCCCGGGCCTTCCCATGTTCCTACGTCCGATCATGATAACGTACGTATCTGTCATTGCTATGTGACGCCTGTTACAACCAGTAATGTAATAAGCAATCAGTAATGTAATAATGGCCCGTAATGTTATAAAAACGACTAAAATTATTATGACGCCAATGATGGAGATTATGATGATGATGTTAGAAATGATGATGAAGATGGTGTTAATGAGGATGATAAATGATTATGATGATGACGACGAGGAAGATGAAGACAATTAAGGGGTCATCTTAATGATGATTCTGCTGATGATAATTTTAACGATGGTGATGATGATGATGACGGTGTTGTTGATAATGATAATTATGATGTTAGTAATGATGAGGAAGACGGTGATTATGAGGATTATAAATGTCTATGATTATATGGAGGAGGAAGGTGAAGGCGGCTTCTTTAATGACCCGCCCTTCTTAACCACACTGCCTGATTACGTCCTACTGTTTGTCGACATATAGTCACTGCGTTATCTGGAAGACTAGTTGAACGGGGTCCATGTGTTCACCAAGAAAACAAACGGCTGACTCGTTGTGAGAATCCTTTAGTGAACGTCGACTGGTCGTTATTACATTACTGGTCGATTATTACATTACTGGTTGCTTATTACATTACTGGTTGCAACAGTCGCCACTTGGTAGGAAATAGCAGGACGAAATGTACATGTTTCGCCATCTAGTGGCGGTCATCGCAATCAAAACGTTGCACTAATTAAGGTGCTAACTCAAGTCTTTACTTCACCCCCCCCCCCCCGAACTAGACATATAATCATATGTAGATACCCGTGATAAAGGTATTGTTTTTCGTAATCAACGAGCTGAGGTAGCCGACGTTGGTCTGTGTACATCCACGGCCCCGGAAAAGGCAGCCAAAATCTTCAAGATAATGTATTATAATGCTACGTCTATGAATGCCTATATCTACCATCTTAGTATGCGGGCCAAAACTCCAGTGCCGTGGAATGTGACTAACCTTCCAAACATGTGGACTGAAAAGTGATACACACCCATATAGATACTATGTATACCTGCCAACCCTCCCGGAACTCCCGGGAGTCTCGTTGATGTTTTGTGCATCTCCTGGTCTCCCGGAATACAGGCAAATCTCCCGGACTTTCGCTTAAAATCTCTAACAACACCCTTTCCCCATCTTTCGATGTCATCAACCGAGGCAGAGCGACACCACAGGCGACGTGCTGAACTGCTGAATTTCCGGCAAAAATTGTCCTACAGCACCCACTCCCCGTCTCCCAATTATATAAAGATCCGAGACAGCGCGACGAGACAGCGCAACACGGGAGGCGTATTGAACCGCTGATGAATCTCCCGGAATTCAAAAAAGTTGGCAGGTATACTACTACAACAATTTGAAAATATCCACATTTGCTAGGCTTCCTTGCATCTAACAACATAATTGGAAGTTTCACTGTTAAATGTTTACAATGACATATTATTAAAATATTATGTCCTGGTTGCAATCACATATATACGTCTATAATAATAACCTTTGATAACAATAATCTTTATTGTTACATAATGTACAGTACAGTACAGTACAAATATTATAAATATATATTATGCAACAACTGGAATGAAGCAGCAAAGTTGCTTATATTCCTTATTCCTGTGCTCAAGTTATAAGTAAATCATAATTCGTGAAAGAGAACAATTACCACCATGATATTCTAACTAATTAATTAACAGTACATTATAAGTGTACCAACGAAATTACACAGTCAATGCAGATATGTTGGTGATAAATTGTCTTTGTATAAATGTGTAATACAAATATAACAAGGTGCATCATAACAATAGATTCAAAATAGAAACAGAAACTATAATCTATGTTACTGATTATGCAGAAGCAGACGTTTGACCTTTTTTGAAGATATGTAAAGTTGCACAATATTGTAGAATCTTATTTATAACAAAAATATTCCAAATTTTAAGACCAACATAGGCCAAATATAACTGTCTGCAATTCGTTTTGCAATATGTTATTTCATATGCTATTATCTGCCTTGTAGTATATTTATATTAGAATACAGCATAAGTATTTATTTCTCTGATAGATATTCATTATCTGTAATGATATAAATAAAGGCTCAGTGTGTTCAAAAAATCCTACCTGACTAATTATGCGCAAAATTCTTTTTTGCAATATATATATTTTAGCTAAATATATACTTGGGACCCTTCCCCAAACAATAGTACAATAGGTAATATATGAGTAGATAAACATATACCATAGATTTACCAATAGGCTTTTATTTAATTTGTTCATCACCTTTTTATAACGCCAATATTCTTAGATATTTAGTTTTATATATATTTAAAGTGAGTGCTCCAGTTCAAGGTGTTATTTATAAATAGACCCAGAAACTTGTTTACAGTGTAATGTGTCTACCATCTATGTAAATGTTGTTATCCCTCTGTCTTATGCAATTCGTATTATTAAAGGTCATTGTATGAGTTTTCCGTGTATTTAAAGAAAGTTTATTAATTTTAAGCCATAGAGATAGTTTTTTATTTCAGAGTTCATAGCAATTTCCATTTCATGTATAAATATATATACGTGTGACATCAGCAAACATGATAGTAAGCGTTGTGTCAGATAAAGTAGTCAGGTCGATAAGAAAGAGTAAAGGTCCCAAAATTGATCCCTGTGGAACACCACATGTTATATGTTAAGGGTGGATTTTGTTCCGTTAAATATTACTTGTTGTTGCCTGTTAATTAAATAGTCATGTATCCATTCGAGTATGCCTCCCCTAATTCCATAATGTGCTAATTTTCTCAATACGATAGTATGATTAATAGTATCAAACGCTTTGGCTAAATCCAGAAATATCCCAATTACATGTTCTTTGTTGTCAATTGTCTTACTAATGTTATCCATTAGCATTGAAATAGCCACATCAGTGGAATATCTTCTCATAAATCCAAATTGAAAATTAGACAGGATTTTTTGTTTCATTATATAATTTACTAATCTGTTATAAATTAATCTTTCAAAAACCTTTGAAAATACAGGCAAGATAGATATCGGCCTGTAGTTGTTAATTAATGTTGTATCACCATTTTTAAATATCGGGACTATTTCAGCTATTTTTAGTTGATCGGGAACATATCCTTGATCAAATGATAAGTTTATAATATAACATAACGGTTGGTTGGAGAGAGCCTGCTTAAGAATGGTAGCCATTGGTAGGTTTTATTCCATCCCATCCGGTTCTAGTTTTGAAGATTCTGAATAATTCCTTCTATCTCATCTGGAGTGGCTGGCGACAGAAACATTGAATTTCTATAGACTCCTTTAATATAATAATCAGGATTCTCTGATACAACTGGTATCTTATCAGCCAACTCTGGGCCTATACTCGTAAAATATTCATTAAATTTATCAACTATGTGTTTTTTTATTTACCATCAATTAGTAACTGGTCATTAGATATAATTAGTTCTTTCTTTCCTATAATAGTCTTTAGAATTCTCCAGGTTTTTTGTAAGTTTCCCTTGTACTTATAAAGCTAATGTCATTAGTATGTTCTTTCTGCTATGTTGATACGGCAATTTAATTTATTTATATATCTTTTGTAAGTAGCTTCATTGTAAACAGTTGTTTTTTAAGTAATACTTATACAATTTTTGTTTGGTTCTAATGGAATGTCTAAGTCCCATAATAATCTATAGTTTATGTTTTCTTGCCCTGTTAGTTTTTTTAATAAGTGGAAATGATTGTAACAGTATACAAATAAAATGTAATTAAGGAACTGAGAATCACTTTGTTGAGGATCTCTGCAGGCATAAATTTAATTGCATCTTATCTGATCAATACTCTCGTTAAATGTTGTAGTATTTTTTTCATTATATATTCTAGTCTCTATTACTATATTTACCTTTGTGTCATTAGTTTGTTTAGTAAGTACGAATATTGGTAAGTGGTAGAAATATATGTATATATTATTCCATGGAACTGATAGTTTGCGCCAAGTATATAATTGCTGTATATATTATATATGACCATGGCAGTAGTTGTTATTCCAATGGGCTTATTGATGAGGGGTATAAATGTATGTTGAAACATTGCATCTATGTAATCTTGAGTTGTTACCGTAATTAAGTAAATTAATGTTAAAATCACAAATCAAATTATGTAACACGCTCTATTTTCAACCTTAAGAGTTTCTATAATATTCATTACATGTTCAGTAGAAGTGGTAATGTTTGTATTAGATGGTCGACAGACAATACCAACAATTGTTTTCTTCTTCTTATTATTATGTGTCGTAGTCTTGATATCAACAAACACACATTCCAGACATTCGGTTATGATACTCATTTCTGATAACTCAGTAAACTCAAGAAGGGAACTCCGAACATACAAGCATACACCACATCCCTTCTTGGAATGTCTAGCTAAATGAATACTTTTATACTCAGGTAATTCACATAAGTCAACATTGTCGTTATTTAACAAAGTTTCACTTAGACCAATAACTGTGAATTTGTTGTCAATCAACGACAAGAAATCACTCAGTTTACCAATGTTCTTTGATAAGCTTCTAATATTTAAATGCTTCAGTGAGAATTCTTCCTCACTAAGATTATTTCTTTTTTTATAACATCATTGATGTCATCCTCAAGATAATATTTAGTATTTTTAGTATTTACAAAACTAAACAAAATACAATCTGGATCTATAGTCCGCATTGTAGCGTTTCAACTCTCATAATCACGTACGTCACCTGCGTATGCAAAGGTAGTATTAGGTAACTGGCTCATGATACTGATATGTTTTATATACATACACAAAAATACAGTACCCAATAATGCTTACGTAATTACATACACAATTGTCAAGAACTGTTATAACATACAGTGCTGTGGGACAGTTGTTAAATTGAAGTGAGCTAGTTGGAATACATATAAATCGATTAAACAAATAATGAATATACAAACAATCAAATAATACACGAACCATGAGTAGATCACGAATGTGTCAATGAGCATGGTAATAGGCTAATAGCTGACGCTGGTGAAATCCCTATATGAAAACGCAGAGTAGTAGTCCGACAAGAGTATCACATGTCCAACCATTTCCTGTGTCACTAACTAACGTGTTTACAGTTCTTTCAGGTCATTCTCTCTATTGATGGTTATAATTTTTTCATGCAAGTCCTTGATGACAGCTCTACCATCATAGGAGCAGCAATCCAGAAGCTTGTGTTTTCTCTTTTTCTCTCTCGGCATATATTATAGAGAAGTCTCGCTCTCTTTTGGTTTGCGTCAGATCTTCCGAAATTAACACATTCGGTTGTTTGGCTCGAAGTAGTTTTCTGTCAGCTTTCGGTTGATACTAAATAATGACTTGGCGTCAAGTTGGCGAGAGTGTTTTCTGGTTGTGGCAGATGCTCTGGGACCAATCCTATGAGCCCTATCAGGCCCGTAGCCAGTTTTTAACAATGGATGGTTCACATTTGACCAATTTAGACTCTGGGGGCGCCACAAGTTCATGTAGGGTTATATTTTTTCTCAATGCATAGTGTTCCACATGTTCACGTGGGGGCTCATAATTCAGAAGGTTTCATTTCTAACTGGAAGAACAATGAAGTGGGTGTGAGATTGGTGGACTATGTGGTTTCGTCTTATATTCTTTCATCTTATACATATATATATATATATATATATATTAACGCCACATTAGCATCCCCAGCAGGCCCATAACGAGGTCGTTTTGGGGGTGCGTTTTCAAACAAAGTGGGACTCCTGTGTGGTCTGAGGAGATTGGTCCCATTTTATTGCCTGATTAATCCTAATTTACACCCAGTTTTATTCATAAAAGCGAACACGCATTGATAGTTTGTTGTTAATATAACTGGATTATTTACTCGAAACCCTTCGCCGTGTGTGGAATTGTTTTGAATTTGATCATATTAATATAGTCAACGAGGCAGGCACCGAGGAGTGTGGGTGTGGCCAAGTTATTTTTCAGAATAGGCAGTTAAAGTGTGACATTTACAATCTGGTTTTCACTCAATTAATACATTATATTTATCTGATCTGATGTACAAAAGTTCCATAATTTATCATAAACATAATGATATTAGTAAATTAACAAACCTTTATAAAACAAGCCCAGTCAATAGAAGATTAGAAAAATCATTGTGCTCTTGTGGAATTTGAATTAAATTCTAGGTTTCAAACTGTCAAGTACCATATCCTGTACACCACACTGACTCCAGGAAACACAAACTGTATTTTATAACTATACGGAACACAAAATGGACATACTAATTGCTAATACAACAAATTAAGGCTCTTCACACATTATTGCCTCCTAATCAGCGATAAGGCTACCCTTTCTGAGATCTACAAATATGCAACTAGCAACCACAGTATTTCGGCAACCATACAGTCACACAATTACACAATGTCTCATCAGCATTTTGGAGAAAGGTGGGTTCACAAAAAGGGGGGTTCCGGTGAATCTCGTGAACCCCCCTGGCTACGGGCCTAGCTGCTTATTGACATCGTTCATTAAATTATGACTGACAGTTAGGGCCTATCCAAGTGATTCGCACTGACGATCTACAGCTGTATTGTTCTAGATTGTCGAGAGATTGTTGGAGCTGGTCGATACGTCCATCTTTTTCTTTCAACGTCTTTTCAAGTTGATTTTAAAAGTCGGTTGTCTACAACAATTTAAGGAATTCGGCTAGTCAGGGTCACAATTACTTCATCATCAGTAATGGCTAGCTTAACTCATTATCATTAGAAGACGACTTCTTCCGGCTGGTCGGCATCGCTATTGTCATTTATTGCGTAATAGCTGGCCTAGCCACAGGCTTCACGCACCGTTGACGTTACTTGGTCACGCAACGTTGCCTTCTCTTGGGCGACAATGTGGTCGCTTCACAATTTGACGCTTTATGTACTTTATTGGCGCACAAATCCAGGATTCAGTCAGAACCTACCAGCTGCCAAGATCTCAACAATCCATAATTATGTCAGCACGGGACACATTGACGCTCCCCTCTACATGCTTGACAGTAACCGCTGAACCAAGAAAATCTGACCTCGTAGTCGATCCATCCACCATTACACCCCTAATCTAGAGCCTTTTAAAATGTTAAACCGCGAACAACATCCAATGGACGAAATTTTAAAGCTTAAACAATATTATGTGTGTCAACGTACATGTATACCCAAACTGTACATATATACCCAAACTGTTTTATAATAATTATTATATACAAACGTAGACTACGTGCAAGTCGGCACCCTTGTGAACACTGGCGTGTTTGAGGAGGGGGAATGCCCCCTCTATTTATCCTATAGGCCATTTATATAATTTTTATTAATATATAACCTGTTACACCACTACAATCAGCAAGACAAACTAAAGAGCTAATTATCACATATACCCCGGTCCTAAATTACTTACGTAAGATCTATTCTAGATACGCCACTGTTTGTTTGATTGTGACGGGGAACATAATTTTGTAGGAAATACCTTGAATGTAACTTACAACGCTAAACGGAACAAGTGTGACCGCTTAGATCCCGTCAAGAATGAAATCATTATTTTTTTAAACTATTTTGATCGATGTTTTGAAATGGCCCCTCAGACGTACATTCCGCGCCGTATATGAATCTGTAAAATCACAAACACGTAATAATGTGCTCTGTCATTATCCAACGTAAGTATGTAATTATTATAAGCGTCTTCTTCCCATTCAGTTCAACATACAGTAAAATATATGCAAATTTTGGAGATACGACATTGTGATAATCATTGTTCCAGGTCAAATCATCCTCGCGCGCCAGGGGTCGCTGCTGCTGATTACGTCAGTGCCAGCCAGCAGTACCCCTGGCTGATCGCTTTGTGAAACTCTGAAATCACTCACTATAATTTATCAGTGGTTGGCGGCAGGTCAGGTGGTCATAATAAAACAAATTTCAACCAACCGTGGCTCGTGTTACATGCAATGTTTAGGAAGTAGAAGTAATTATTCTAATACACAATATTGGGATTCCCAGAAGTCGCTTATCAGTCTTCTAATTGGGGCGGGTATTTGCGCTGTTCTCACGGATGACGCAGTCGTGACTGGCGAAGTTTAGACTTAGCTAACTTGCGCACTTCGCGTAGGATATCTGCCAGGGCTAGTTTTGCATAGCAAACAGCCGCTTAATTGCGAGGATGGGTCAAATGCAATCTTTCGCCCAAATATTAATGCATTAATATAATGTCACACTTAATACTTAATATGTGCGAATGCATAACATGGGAATGTAGGGGTGTAATTTATTTATTATTTTGAATTGTACCCTATACCTAAGTCACTCATTATTTTATACAGCCTAATACCCCCTCCCGCTTACAGTAAGATTATAATACACTGTTTTATAAGGTCAATGTAAATATATATAAAAAACTCCGCTTAATGTGAATATGGAGCTTTGTATGGGTGTATAAAGTTAAAAGCGATGCGAAGTCACAAGTCGAAAAGCGAGACTGCGTTTTGTATACGATCCCTTAAATGCGGGCGCTCTCCCCCCGTGGCCGAGCAAGTAATCAACGCCAACATCGGCGTTGGATTCTGGGTAACGTGTGGTGCTGACGTCGTGCCGCAAACTTGCCGAGGACGGGGTCGCCGCCATCATTGCTATAAGGACATCGAACGAAAGGCCACAGCGTCGTAATATGCGATCCGACGACTTTCCCGTCGACCTATTCTCACTCCAGCTTGATGAGCTCAAGCTATTGCAAGACGAGTCGCCGGAAACCAAGTCGCAGGTACTTTTGACATGAGCGATTCTGTTAAATCGTCACGCCGTTTCTACAGTACCGGCTATTTCTAGTTGAATGTCACACGAATTCATGTTTCTTTATGTTCAGAAAGAATCGTTTTATTCTTATTAACAAGGCATTTTGCTTGTGTGGTTTCACAATTCCCGGCAGGCAAACATGTCCAACATGCTTGCCGCACTATTTTTGTTTCTGGCTGTTTCAAAATTCGACCGCAAACGAGCAACGCAAAACTACACGCCTCTCCTCGCTCCGGCACTCAAATCGGGCAAGAAAGGCGCTTCGGCGATGCAGTTGCTTATATACTCTCGGTGTAGTTGATGACGTCAGTATTTGCGTGTAACCAATCGTAGCGCAGATCGCTTGATTTTCTACCAATAAAGTGACAGCACGACGCCAGTGCGTGACCGTGGCGTTGGGCGGTTTCGCGACTCCCCTCGGCGTGGGCAGTGCGTGATATGTCACAGGTCACGGCATTTGCGCACACAGGACAGTGGGCGTGGTCTATAAACCGCTTCAGACTGGTTTGGGGCAAGGTCGTAGCCGGGATTCAATGAAAAGAAGTGACGTCTGCGGATTGTGAAATGTTGTTGTTGTGTACGTCGATGCAAATCGCGTAATTTGTACACAATGACGTTCTATTTTCAAATTTATATATGCTTCCTTTTTCTGTTGAATCTGTTTGTACTTTATGTGCTATGACGAATGTTAAGAAAATCGGGATGTTTGTAATAATTATTTTATAGTATTTAATATTAAATGTAATTAATATCATGGCTGCTTGTTATTATGCAGTACAGTGTCTAAATTTTAGCCATCTAGACATTCACTATATATACTCAACTTTAAGAATGTCAACCTTAAACTTCAAATTTTTATTAAAATTACAAATTTGATCAGCACCCAAAATAAATGAGAATGTAGGACAACTCTACATTATATAAACGACTGTACACAACTTGCAAATCTGGTTATTGTAGGACTTGTTCCACATTCTTATTTTGCAGGTTGAAATTGATAAAATATATATTAAAAAGGTGAAAGTTTTATGCTGAATTGTTCTAATGCGTACAATAATAAAAAATATTACCAGTAGCCATCGATGGTTTCAGTTTGTACATTGTATGATTGTAGATAGAGTAATAAAACAACATTTGTGCAGCCGATTTAAACTTGTTATAAATTTAACCAAATATTCTGTTTTTTTTTATGGTTTCAGTTTGTAGATTGTTTGATTGTAGATAGAGTAATAAAACAACATTTTTGCTGCCGATTTAAACTTTTTATAAATTTAACCAAATATTCCCGTTTTTTTTTACCCAGTAAAACCATTGAACTATTTGTACTCTATAAACTATAACTACTCTGAATCGGTTATGGTACAAATGTAATAAATATTACCCTATTCTCTGTCATCGAGACCAGAGGGGCAGATAGTAAAACTATAAGACAAGTTCAAGAAGTACCAGAGTATAATGTTACCAACTGCATTACCCTGTATTGTGTAACAGCACTTTAGCCACCAGCTGCTATTTCTAAGCCAAACAGATGCTTGTGGTTTTCCAGGGTTGAAATATGATAAGTCTGTAACGAATTCATTTAGTTGCCAATATCGTCTATAATCACAATGGAGATATGGAAAGCTATTAATCAGGTGTAAATAATAAAAGACTTCTAAAATTTCCTTATCATTTATTAGCTCATGTCCATGGGCATTGGCCCTGCTTGGTCATCGTCCAATCTACAGGCAACAGTATCCCATTGAAAACATGCAACTTGTTTTGCACCTGCAACTACTAATAGTAGCAGAGTTTGTGCTATCATACAAAAATCACCCAACAAATAGTATGATCCGAAACTCGATACTAAAAATGCTGTTTCAAATCACATCATAGCTAGTTTGATCAATATTCAGGTCGTATTATAACATACACAAGTAATTGATAAGATATTATTATAAAACATTATCAGACAAGAGGTAGAGACCTACAGTTGGCGCATTGATCATTCTCTTTTTGTAACAGCCAATTTTGTATGTCTGCACGTTTACTTGCTTCAGCGGAGTTCATGTCCGATCGACGACCTTGACCATCTCTTCGAAAACTCCCTGGGGGCATTCACGCTCTCCCCGTTTGACGAAGACAAGAAGTTGATTTCTTCTGCGACTAGTGATGATGGCTACACATTTGCAACGCCCTTGCCTACCCCACCATTTACCCCTTCTTCATCAAGGGGTCGAACCCCATGTAGCTCAGGTCAAAGCAGCCCACAGCGGTACAGCTCCGGACAGGTTTCCCCTGTCTGGGATGGCAATGGATTGCAGGAGAGAGCAGCAGGAGGAAGCTCCGTCGACTCGAAGGAGAAATTGCCACGCTATAAACGACCATCACACATCAAAGCGGAATACAAACGACGGGGTAAAATACAGGTGAACGCACACTTGCATAACTCTGAGAGGTATACAACTTCCCCGACTGGGTGAACTCTTTTATTTCCTTTTCTCTTTCAGGTTGTCACCGTGTTTTAGTGTTACTGTGTGTATTGTGTTCGTGTGTGTGCAAAACAATTTAATATTTATGTAAAATAACTAAAAAGTGAAAAATGTGAAGTCTAAATTGCAAAATGTTTTAACAAATATGTTAATGTAAAAAAAATTGCCAGAAGGAATGAAAGTTGAACGATGTACTGTATATGTGTTCTTGCATTTTTATTTTCGTAAAAGGTTGCACTTTGTGGATAAATATTAATTTAACAAATTTACCTTTCAATTTATCGAATAATATTACTAATTGGCAGTCTAATATGTTACTATTGAATAATGCTAGAAACGAAACATTTAAATGTTAGTATGTGGAAAATCACAATCACAAAGAGTGTGAACCTACCTTTCTTACATAATCTGTAAGCAAGGTCACTTTCCCTGGTTTAATCTCATTGCATTGTTACGAGCAACACCTAAGAATAGAAAATGCAGACCTGTGAAACTAGATTTGAACTTTGGCACTCATTTAGGCTTGCTAACAAAGGCTTGTGTACAAGTGTGCAACAAATGTTAATGTTAATCCTTATTATGGCACCGGGGTTAAAGTGGAAACATTCCTGTTAGTGATTAGCTAATGTATATGAACCAGTAGTTTGCACATAGAGATGCATTTATTTTACTTGCTTTTTAATGCACATGTGTGTATATATATATATATATTAGTTACATGTCAATATATATATGTAACACTGTTTTTACTTGTCATTACCTATATTAATGAGTTTTTACTTAACTTGCGTACTTAACATACTGGTATTGATATATTTATATATTCTTTTTTAATCCATGACATGATTTTTAAATTGTTGTACATGTATTTTAAGTATGTGCATTTGTGTGTATTGACGTCGTCTTAATTCAACTTTATATTATATACTTATGTGCATCCGAGGTTGGTTTTCAAAGTTTTAGGTGTGAAAGAAGTTATCTTATTATATTGATTGATTTTCATCACATTATGCCAGTATTAATGACATTTTATTGTGACTCAGCAGTGTATCTACTAATCGGGTTGTTTGGTTCTGTTTGTGTGATGCAGAATGGCTTTGAAGAGTTACAAAAGATTGTTCCGTCACTCGCTGAGACCCAACAACCATCTGGGAAGCACAGCAAATCTACCATGTTGATGAAAAGTACGTATACCCGTTTCACGTAGCATCCACACACTTCATGAATGTCGGAGGTGTGTATAATATTCAGGAATATATAATGGTGGGCTGAACAATAACGTGTTTCCACATTTGTTTAAAGAACAACATCACAACAAAGCTAGAGACATCAACACAAAACTTACAACGTAACAGCGCCCACACATTTGCAAAATGTCTACACTTACAACATTGTAATTCAGTCTTAACATCAGAAACACCCCAACAAATGTTTACACATTGCTTACCTTGACGTTTCTTGATAATTGTCGGTTCATTATTATGTAAGTATGTTACAGATTTTCAGTGATTGTTGAAATTTATTATATTACAAACCATTGCAAAGCCTGTTTCATTGGTGTATTTGATTTCAAATTTAAAGTTATATAATTTCTTTCAACGTAGAATCAAATGTTGGCCTTAATTGTAATCATGGTTCCTTTGTTTCTGCTGTAACTGAATAACTGGTGTTGTAAATTCTTCTGTAGTTTTACTTTCACTGATTAATTTTATACAAATTACAACTAATAAAATGTAATTATATCTGTATTAAAAAAGTTAATATTATCAAACTTATATTTTGATGAAATTAATTATTCTCCAATTTGAGCCATTGGTTGATATAACACTCAGTTGTTCATGATATGTTTATTAAAATTCTTCATTCATGTACAGGTTTACAAAATATTTTCATTCGTATACAGGTATATTAAAATTCTTTCTTCATGTACAGGTTTACATTTAATCAACGCAGTCTATGGCTGTGTCAACTATGTTTCATTCATTTGATATTGTACAATACAAAATTATTGTATTTCTGTATACAGCAAATTGCCAGCTATGCCCCTGAAAAAGTTTAAATGGTCAATACCCACACACTCACATGCATACACAAACAAGTATAGGCAATATTGTGGGAATATGTAAATGCGAATCACAGATTTTGTGGTGTGTGTATTATGGATTGCGAAGCACCTAATTTTCTGTACAAGAGTTGCCTGCTCTTGCGGTGCTTTAACTTTTTATTGATAGATATCAGCTATCAATTCCCCCCATTTTCCTGAGGTTGGCAGCTTGGTGTACCCAGTATTAATGAAATTACGTAGTTAAAAATCAATGCTAAAGACATGATTATGTTTTCAGCATCGTTTCTTTCGTAATTGCCGAATTCACACACCGTCGTGTGAAATCGTATCCCAAAATTGTCCGTACGTAATGCAACATTTGGTATTTCTTCGTCTTTCAGATATTGCTGTTTCAATTAATTTGCAAATTTTCTATTTGTATTTCAGTATTCATCTTCTGTACTTTATTACATTGTGTGTCTATGAATATATATACAAAAGGGAACGGGGGCATGGGTCTCGCTTTTACTACTAAAATAGATTCGTCTGTTGTTCTTTCAGGTTACCAGTCCCTTTTATTGTGACTTGACTTGGACTGTGACGGAATATACGTGGGGTATACCGGGGATGAGGGGGGTGGAGAACAATGTGTGATGGACATTAAATGTTTTTTTACACTGGATACTTCAAATCGAAACAGTTCACTATCACATGAAAGTCAAACGGATTTTAACCATATTCCTTTCCACTGTTCGGTAAATGCTGCACATTGAAATTTAGGCGACCAGATGGGAAATGAATGCAGATTTAGCAAACCCACTAAACTACAGCATTACTGAAACATTATTAATTGGGTTGCTTGCTTAATAAATATTGGCTTATTCTAGTAGTAGCTCAAAGTATATTTGTCTAAGTAAAACATTACTTTATATGTTTCTCTAATACAGAACAATGTCTCTAATGAAGTGTAAAGTTATTAACATACCTTTTTACTTTCTCTGACTCCAGGCATAATATTTTTAGGTTTTTATGCTTCAGCTAACAACATTTAGTAATCGTTTATTGAACCACAGTGAGTCAGAAGATGCACTCCTAAGAAGTGTACAGCTTTATAATAAAGGTGTAATGAAAAATGCTGGTTTAAAAAAAAAAATTATATTGGTTACTGGCTTTCAAAAACACCTTTTTGTGTGTATATATTTTTCATCGTATCACAAGTCATTTTTTAAATGTATCTAACCCAGCAAAACAATTTTCCCAAAACGTATTAAGCAGAAGGAAAAGAGAATACCTACAATGTTGAAGTTTCTAGTGCTTTTGGCAGCTGCACAACCAACGTGTAAACAGTAGTTTTTTAAAGATAACGCAAAATAAGAAAAAAATGAAAATAATTTGTCACAAGAAAAATAGAACATTCTAACATAGTCGGACATATGAAGATTGGCTATTACGAATGTGTAAACTAAGTTGAAGAAATAATCCCTTTTTGAAAGATCAAAAATAAGATAAAACAAAATAACTAAACTAAAATCAACACAAGAAGAAATAAAAGTAAACAGATAATAGTCAAACGGATTAAGATTGGCTGTTGCGAACACCAGGGTGGGGGATTCGCTCGTTCGATGATGTCGGTGACCTTGACCTACAGCATTGACGGACGGCCCGTTAAAAGTGTGTACTATGGCATTTGCTATCCTTTCAGCTGTCGAGTTTCTTCGTCATGTTCGGAATGAAAACAAATCCCTTCAGCGAGAAACTGATAAGTTGCGAGCCGAAATACGCGTATTGACCGCAGATATCAAGTAAGTCGACCCAGTGCTTTTGCCAACGTCTCGCTAACGGTTGTGTGTGTTGGCGTGTGCGTACTTGACGTAAGCACGCGCGCCTGCATGCGTCACGGTGTGGCGCCGTACCTGTTACTTAGTAGCGGGACGTGTTGCGGTTGTTGTGTGCATAGTATGTCTGTAGGGTTTGAACTATGGCATCAAGTGTACCACCAAAAGCAGGGCCGTCGTTTCACGGCTGCTGGGCTGTCGTTTCACGGTCCGGTGTTGCACTTCACCTGGTATAACGCGTACATTGTTTGTGTCATGCCCTTGACACAACGATGTGCGTGCATGCGTTAACAGCAGAGCATTGGTTTTTGTAGTAGCCACCAGGAGGAGCTTCCAGCTGCCGGTCTGATGGTGGCGCCACCTACATTGCCACCTGCTTCGACTGATATGTCATCGATGTTCGAGGAATACTTGCGCACAAGAACGCGTCAGAACTGGAAGTTCTGGATCGTATCCTTTCTCGTTATTAGTTGCATGTTTCTGTTCGATGGTTAAGTTAAATCGGACGATGTCTAACAAATTTTGAAGTTAACACCTGCTTGAGGTGTGCAATGCAAGTGTATGTTTTTGTGTGCAATTAAAATAAAAAGACTTCTTTCATTAAAATCAAAAACAGTAAGTGGACAAAAACAATAATTTGGGCACACTTTATGTCCAGCTGCATAATTCTCGTTGGACTTTGTAAATAATTGCCAAAAACCAAATTTGCGGGAATTTAACCGAGAAGTATAAGGAAATGTTATTTCACATAATTTCATAGAAATAAAGGAATAAACACATTTCTTTTTATTCCCAAGAATTATGAGAAGCAGCAAACATAAATGCATATCTAGATGAAACTTCCAGCCGTGATTCGCACAAACTAATTTCAGCACTTGTACCATCATTTTTTGTCAATATTTTTCTACTCTGCTGTTGAGCATCGGATGATTCCTTTACTTGGTTCCAGTTTGGTCTCATTATTCGGCCGTTGTTCAACACATTCAACAGTATTGTCGCCACTGCGCGTGCGGAGGATTTCTGCCAGACGCTACTCAACTGGGTCGAGACGCACTGCTCACTAGTCGTACTCAGGCCAGGTAGGTGGCGCTCCAGGCAGGTGTCTGCGAGACGCTGAAACGTTACATTAGGACTATTCTGATTGCAGGATCCACTGGGTTCCTCAAAGATCAGCTGTTCATCAAAATCTGATATGAACTATTTGGCGAAGATCAAAGTTGTATAAAAATGTGCTTAGTATAGTAGTTCACAGCTGTCTCGTAAATAAAAATGGATCAGCACATTTTCTCAAAAAATTACAACAATATGATATGTAGATCTCTAACTTGTAGCTAGGATAGCAATCTTGACCAAGTTAGGGATCATCTCTAAACGTTGATGTCCGAAATTACTTTCTTTGGAGGAGTGGGGATCAGACACAGTTTTGTATCGGACATCATTATTTTACCCTTTGGGCTGACACCGTTAATATATTGATATCATCATATCAACAATTACAAACTTTCGTCTGAGAGAGGCTGAGGCCAGGTGAAAGTAATTTGACTTTGCACAATTGTATATTATCTCTATGTTGTTGTAAATTCATGGTAAACTACTTGTACTTGTACTCATTTTTGAATGGTACTTGGTCAGTTGTACTTTTCAAAGTATCAAGTACTTTTCAAGTATATATCTTGAGTAATTTAGAATACAAAATAATACTTCTCTACTGTTTTGCATGTGTCATCACATCACTTAATACTGAATGCTACACCATGATTATATGATTTATATCTACAATTATTATTACTTAGTATATTTTCAAAAAAGTTAGTAAGTTGCATCAGAATAATGTTGTTGATGATTATGACCGAAATGTACTTGTACACATATTTGACATAATAACGGATTTATACTCGATAAGTTTATGTTAAAAGGACGCAGTCTGTTCTAAGTTTTTTCATGTATTAATTATAAAATTCTTAACCTATTAGACCCCGGCCAGTTAAATTGGCATGTGTCCCTGTTTCCCAGGCTGCTGCCACAGATCTCAACACGTCTGGGTACCTGCAGTTTTTAAGCTCCCTAGCGCCTTGACCCATCTGTTGACAACTGGAATACTACTTATGGATTTTTAGATTGACCAATTCTTTTGTTTTTATGCGCCTCTGAGCTTGGTTTCCAAGGATTTAGGCACAATAGAAGTTATCTTATTATTATTATTATCATCTTCAAAACTATTGATTTTCTATAATTGCAAGTTGTTTTTATTTTGATCTCCATTGAATTATCTTTAAAATGATGTGAATGTGGTGTTGATTGGTTAAATATATGGTGTCATTTATAGGTGACAAACATAGACAATTTATTTCCTGGACAACTGTAGAGTGGAATGTCATACATTAAAATAAAATTTATTGACATCAAATGCATTCTACTGTGTATTTACAGTTGCCATGCCTTGCTTAGACATGAGACAATGTAAATCGGTTCACTTGGTATAAATATAGACAACAAACAAACTGTGTCGCGTCAACGTCAGTGTTGACATTGCGATCACTAGCATATTGACACCTGAAACAACAAAATGTCAACCAATAGAACCATTGACAGAGTCTTAGAATACGTACTCCAATAATTAATTATAATAAAAGACATTTTCATATATAGTAACATAAACGGCAGCCTCTGTGCCGAAAACCCAACTGACAGTGACCAAACTTGGACAACGAAACATAAACAAAACCCAAGTCATCCATTTTATCGCTCATTCAGTTGCATTTCGAACATAATGTCAACTTACCTTTAGTTCAGTGTCATAAATGTCCCATCCTACGAAATAATACCGCATACTTCGTCATTAGTAAACAACTACAATGTCCAAGGTGCCGCCATTTTTGAAGGTCCACAGGTGGCGAACGTCTATTGCGAAAAATACCCACAATTCACAGCTCAGATATAAAGGAATCGGCCAGTAATAGTCTCAGTCTTAAGCATCCGCGCGATGGGGTCACCGCTAGAGGTTTTATTTCCACTGGGCGGTCTGGGCAGAAAACACTCGAGCGCTTTCGGACGCCAAATTGTGTTTAGTATGCCTGTAACAACGGTCGCTATTCGGAAGGTATGACCCCGGAGCATGTTCAAATAGTAAACAAAACATCCCGTATCAAAACGTACTTTATCGGCAATACGGCTGAGTCAACTGCTATACCATGTGATGTTCAATGATGTTCACTTTCCCACGGTCAACACAGCAGACTTCCAGTTAGAAATTACCACTGCTAATTCCGGGTAGACGAACAGACTACATCCCTTTAATTTCAGTACTTTTCCTTGACATAACATACCTGGTACTCTGTGAACTGTACATTATCAAGTGTACTTGGTTGTCATGTGGTTTCTCGGTCTACTTTCAGCTGTGTTTCACGCTGTGAGACACCTGAGCACAAACACGTCGATCATGACAACTCCAGAACGTCTTCCTCAGGACATCATGGACGTTACCGTGAGACCAGGGGATGACGATGACATAGCAATGTCGCAGCCTCCTCCTCCACAGTGCTAGTTGTCAACCCTGTACCGTCACCTCAAATATCACCTGATCTTCATTGCCACGGACTACATTCAATGTTATGTTAGGCGCCCAATTGAGGAATCCAGTACGTCACAGTTTGCTTCGAATTTTTGCACGTGACCTCCGTCAGGCTTTGCCAACAAAATTGATAGCGGTTATATATGTGAATTACATTACTACTGCTGCGTGACATCTCACAAACCAAGCATTCCCACATGCCGTTGTCACTTTAAAAACTTTGCCTTATGTTTTTGTCATAAAGTAACACTTTTGTGACCAGAAATTCAACAAAATATACGACAGAATGTCAGATCCCACCACATGTTTTATGATGGCTTGACGTAGGTTTTGCTAGGCAACAGGTCACGTAATGGATAGGTTAATTCTGATAAGTTTGAAGAGTTCCCAAAATGTAGAGTGTTTCATTACAGTTCAAACCACCAAGTTTGAACAACTACGATACACTCAGGGACAGATGGTGGTTTGAACTTCACCCCCCACCCTAGTGTGGGACATAAGATTCTGACTGATGCAGAATTGCTTTCAAAACTACAGGAAATAACCACTAGATTAAGCTGACGTGGTTGCCAAGACATTACTCACCACACTGTGCGGTTCTGATTTCCACAATAGCATCTGTGCATTATGTTCCACTCAACAGGTGGTGCCAGTGTAGTAATTTATTTTCCCCGCAATATGTGGTGATGATGACCCTACCATCCACCCATACATAATGCTGTATGTTCATGGGGATTATAAACAATTCTGCGACCATCCTCAAATAAGTGTATTTTATGCGGTTTTGAAACTAACATTTGTATTCAATTAAATCGGTATTCGATACAGTATGTCGTATCTTCGGTTGATTAATCCCGTAAAATTCAGAGTGAACGCAAATATAAAACATTTTTGACTTCACTGGGGAGTACACTGCATTTTTAAAATGCAAAATAATTAAATAGAAAGTGAGCATTTTCTTTTACAGCTATTTTGTTTGTAAAATATGCATCAGAATACATTTGGAGGTGTAAAGATTTAAAACCGTATAAAATACATGGTAAATACTGTATAAAGCAATAAGGTTTATGGCAGTAACATTTCAATCAAGAATGAATAAGTTAATTAATGTTATTGATCATGTCACTCGCTAGGCAATGGTAGGCATCAAAGATATTGCAGCTGTTTGTATGTGGGGGGGGGTGTTAACATGGAATATGCCAAGCTATATATATTATATAGTACAGCTGCATTATACTATGTGGATATTTTGTGGTGACATTGTAGATTATAAATATTTCCTGTATATAGCGTGATGCAAATTATATTCAGACTAGCATGTAATGGTTTCCGTTTGCCCTAATTAAACCAGGTATATTTGTCAATATGTTGACAGTTTAGTTCTGTTTCTACAGGCAGAATTGTGTGTCATTGAAACAATATCTGTCTTGCTCTGTCTAGCTGTGACTGACCAGCATGCTCAGTTTGCACAATGTAATAGCAATTTTCTGTCCTTTTTATTACCATGACTTCCGGACTTATCATTTCTAAAATCTGTACACAGGGTCCATGTGGGGCCTTGAAATCCTTGAATTACACAAAACCCAATTCAAGGCCTTGATATCCTTGAATTCTTCCATGCCTCTGTCCTTTGTTCACTGGTAGCCAGTGGATTCTCTACTGATCTCAGCCTGAGACCCAGGTTGCTTTATCTGCTTATTTTGCATAATCTATGGCACTTATGTTGGCTACAGTTGCCCACTGACCCTGGTAGCCTTTGTTCATCAGTACCCCCATCCCTCTGGCTGGGGAGCACTTCTGCTGCCCATCAGCTTATCTGCTTATATTGCACAACAGCTGGCCAAGGACCCTTTTTATGATGAGGCTTCCTGTTCATTCAAATTGATCTTCCTTGACCAATCTGTTGTTTATGGGTATGGACGTTTCATACTTAGAGTTAGCAGGGCTGCATCTATGGTGTGGTTCACATCTACAGATGCATGGAAATAAAGTCACAGGAAAAAGTCAAGGAAATTAAGTCAGTTTTGGCTAGAAAATAAGTCGATGAACTTCATTAACATTTCAGCAAAAGTATAATTTATCAATGTCTATCAAACTTATGAACTAAATTTGTTGTTATATTGAAGTTAATTTTTTTTAAACAAATGTTCACCTGAATTTATTTAACATTTCCACTCATATTATAAATACAAAGAACTGTAATTTAAACTTGAGCACATATTTAATATTTCCATCTATACTTTAAATACAAAGAACTGTAAATTTGAATTTGCTTTTTTCATGTCATTTTATTTCAGGTGACTTTTCATGACTATTTTTCTGTGACCTTGTGTTGGCATTTTGATGTCATTCCATCTTTCGTTGACCAGCTGCCAGCTGTAGAATGTGGTCATTGTTCTGAAGCCAGTTTATTCTTGGTTAAATAGCCTTGCTTTTCCTTTCATTAGCCTTAAATTTGGTGTTTGTCATTGTGTACGGACCCTGACTGTATAGTAAACCTTGGATATAACAAATTCGCTTATAACGACTTTCGCTTATACTGAATAAATTAATTGGTCCCAATTTTTTTAAAGAACTAAATTTCAGATGTAACGAATTGCAGATATAACGAATAAATTGGCCGGTCCAGAGAAATTTGTTATATCCAAGATTTCCTGTTTAATATTAGTAATACCCCAACTTTGGGACATTGTATCTGCATCCCCTCCCAGAGGTTGAGACCCACTTGCCTCTTTTTATGTTCCTGCCTATTGGTGTTGCATTTAAAAAAACAAATTTATTGGAATTGTCGACACATTACATGTGCTACTGCTATCAAGCCACTCTCCAGAGTGCGCCACCATGGCTTCACATTCATTTTACCTGGTAATGTTTGGCATCTGCAATTGCAGAAATTAAGTGGGCCACAGAAACAAGTGCTGTGCTTGATCTATGGCTCCAAGAATGTGTGTAAGCTAGTAAATGTAGTGAGCCAATAACCAACATGTTTCCCTTAAATACTTAAGGCAGTGAAAATGGTAATTTATTCGTTACACACATAATAATATTCCCGATATCAGAGCCCAATGACCATTGCTTGTTAAAAATCGCATCACTTCATTGGGACCTTGTGACGGTTTCAAACATGAAATACGTTGCATAATGTTTATCTGAGAAGTGCTTGCTGTCAAAAGTAACATGCAAATTTACGTGTGGCATTATGTCTGATATGCATAATAATGTGTATGTGTTTTTTAAGGGTGACCCGTGTGCCATAATTTGTTTGTGACTGTTGCAAGAACACCAACATTTGCATCTTAAGTTCGATGAAACATCAAAAACTGCAATAATTATGTGATGTCTCTCTATATATTATAGACTACTTTCTGCTCGTTGGCTGAAAGTTGTCAAATATATTCTTTATCCTTTTATTTAAAATGTGCTGACATAATGTGACTAGGTTATGTGTTTAATATGCACTGATGTATTTGCATATGTATGTTGGAAATAAACATAAGTCGTTTATTCCAAATGTGTAATGACATTGCTGTGTGTGTTAGCAGTGCTGAATGTACGCAATCGATGCATTTTGGTTTTATGGAGAATAAAAACCATACGTATTCACTATTGTGTGTGCATAAAGTTGACAGTAATCCACTGCACTCTATTACAAACAATGTACAACAAATGTATGAAGCTGCTTTCTCAACTGGCAAATCCAGTTTTTGATGTCCAATTATCAAGTATGTGAAAAGAAGTTTAAATTAGACCTGCATTCGGTTTAATAAAGAAAGTGCGTACGTTTGCTTAATTAGTCGAAAGAATTGACGTCGGTAAGGAAAGTCGACGACATCAACACAAATGAGGGCCAACGCAGAAACAAAAGCATAACCGTACTGCAAATTCACACGAAGATTCCAATTTTGAGAATTACTTGAAATGATTCTACAGGTAAATGAAGTTTATAGTTTGATGATTTTTACCAAAACAACATTCAACAAGTTATACACTACAATCAATCCAGTATGTCTAAGTGAATACTAGATAGGTTTGCTTTTTCAAAAAATAAATTTCAAATAGACGAGCAAACAATTTAAGAGGGACCTTTAACAGAACAATTATTCTAAAGGACAATTCAATAGATAATTCATAAATAATAGTACAGTAACATCTCAGTTCGTGAGCAAATTAGCATACCACTGGCAACGGTGTTAGCTTGGTTCCTTGTAAATAAAGAAACGTCATTATTTAAAAAGGAAATAAGTTGAAATAACAAGTGAATATAATACTAAATCGTGGACGTCCTTCTTTAACAGCAATAATGTAACAGCGTTTTAGAAAGGTAATGGCAAAAACAATTTATTTTATTACTGGTAGACATTTGTAAATTTTCGTGGTATTATTTGTGAAGATGTCCGAGATTGGGTCAGGTGGCAAAGATTTGTTCTTCCTTTTGTTTGGGTTCATTTATACAGGGTCACAAATCAAAATTTTCTGTTGTCATGTTTTAAGTGCCTCTGCATGTGGTGACATCGTGGAGTGCAGTGATGCAGTGGTGCAATGCGTAGAGCTTCAGACTCTCGACCGAGAGAACCCAGGTTCGAATCCTGTGCTGTGAAACCTTGAACAAGTTCGTTTTCTATATACATTGCTCAAGTTCACTCAGGCCCATGTTCAAGTTATCTTGAGTGCACTGTATTACTCTTGTAGGCCCATGTTCAAGTTATCTTGAGTGCACTGTATTACTCTTGTAGGCCCATGTTCAAGTTATCTTGAGTGCACTGTATTATTCTAGTAGGCCCAAGTTACAGAAATGCATCACAAAATAGTTTCACCGTCAATTTGTGGTTTATTTTCCAAAAATAACTTGTATTTTACAAAGTCAGATTAATGAAACGACCTTACGCTGTGTTCACAAGGTTAAGCCAGTTTAACTAAGTGGTTTAACTGTTGTACACGTTATCTTAAAACAATTGCAGAAAGGACACGTGGTGTTGCAACTGTACCCATAAACTGACTTTAACTTAAGCTGATTAAACTTGTCTGTGTGAACATAGCATAAGTCACTAGTGGGCACAATGTCATGGTGAACAACTGCTCCTAAACACCTTTAAAAGAAACTACCTACGTAATATACACCTTATGTACAACAGAGGAAACGTTTAGACATTCAATTGAGGCTGTCGGAGCATTACAGCGTAAGACTTACTTCACCATTCACATGTACCTACGATAGCACCACTTACTACACACTATGACCAAGCTATATACAGATCACCAGACAACACACTGCAAAAAGCTATGAAACTCTGCAAACTCTTACCCCAAAATCATGCTATACTGTTGACGGTCCTACATATGGTACCCTGTACCCTGATTTAACCATTAAATTGGTTACCTATACTACAGTCACACACTTCTCCACATGTATCTACTGTACATACATAGTCATGTGCTCAACAAAAATACACATGCTTATATGTGCCAAATGTTGAAAAGCGCATTGCAATAATAACTGACAGTGTGTCGTGATTGTCCCACCAAAAACATACAGATTACTCAATAAAACATATTATCTAAGAACAGTATAAACAAAACAACTGCATTTGTAAGATCTTGCAACAAAACCCATCAGTCTTTGAGTCAGTAAGCACACAGATCTGCATTGAATGTAGAGATCTTCCCTGACAGTACAAGGCTAAAGCACACCATATATTATACACGACAGTCAGCTACTGTACCATCAGTGAAACATGACCAGAAATAAAAATACGTTGGTGTCAACTACATCTAAAACCAAACGTTGTATGGCTACGATGTGGTGCATGCGTGAGTGAGACTGTCTTTAAGTGTGTGAGTCTTCATGCTGTGTCTGAATCTGTTCTATGTTGTTCCAATGCCTTCTCTAGCTCTACACGCACAGCACGCATATGTTCCTGTAACACACAACGCACACTATTAATTAAAACACACAACAAATGTGTTTGTTCACTACACAGTTGTTCTTGGACACACCGAAGAAGCACATTCCAGCAACAACTGTGTTCTTTCAATGCAACAAGTTCTCTAAACACACAAAACAAACAAGTGTTCTTTAAACACACAAGTAACATGTGTTCTTTAAACACAAAGTAACAAGTGTTCTTTAAACACACAAGGAACAAGTGTTCTTTAAACACACAAGGAACAAGTGTTCTTTAAACACGCAATGAACAAGTGTTCTTTAAACACACAAGGAACAAGTGTTCTTTAAACACACAAGGAACAAGTGTTTTGTTTTTTTAACACAAAAGTAACAAGTGTTCTTTAAACACACAAGGAACAAGTGTTCTTTTAACACAAAACTAACAAATGTTCTTTTAACACAAAAGTAACAAGTGTTCTTTAAACACACAAGGAACAAGTGTTCTTTCAACACAAAACTAACAAGTGTTTTTTAAACAACTAACAAATGTTCTTTAAACACACAACAAACAAGTGTTATAATTTTTTAAACACTATGAATAAGTTTTTTTACATGCTGACAAACCGAATGCCACAAGATGAAGTTACAAGAACCAATATCAGTTAACGGGAGAGTGGGGACATTGCAGCGCTGGACAACTTGAGAGATTCCATCAAGTGGCAAGTTTACTGGCAACATTAGATGAATTAAGAATGGTTGACCGGGGAGGGGTGTTTGACCAGGAAATGAGTTATGGTCCCACCTGAATGCCATGTTTGTGCTCCAGAATCATGCTGGCAGCCTTCATAAGGAAGCGTATGAATGTCTTTTCTTCCTTCTCCCAGGACAAGGCATCCTGCTCATTCCTGGCACAGACACACAGCATATCAATCGTAAACACTGTCACAATGTCTCAACAGGTTCAACAGGTAGGAAGGAGTCGGTGGAGATCATTTTCTAATTTACAGTTAATTCATTTATAGGAAATGTACACTAATGGCAAGTAATTAGGGACTTCTATGTGTTTGTTATAAACAAAACAGGCACATCTGTTTTAGACAGATGTATGTTATGGACATATATCCACTCTGTATGTTAAATCCAGGTGTCCTATCTTAACCAAAAATTATTTCTGTTAAATTCAAATTAGTAAATAAAACAAATTAAAAATAACAAAATCATAAATCAATTATTTTTATCATTTAAATAAAATAACCCTGGACAGTTTTATTGTCATTTGGGACAGGTGTAGGTATCCATTAAACAGGTGTCAGTTATGGCCAGGTATCCACTATATGCAGGTGTGTGTTGTAGTGTGTTCATTGTCAGGGCATGTGCCTCCCTAGACCTTTGGAATTTGGTGTGCCCACCAGATCTTTTCTAATGGGCCCCTGGTTAGGTTACAAATAAGCTGAAGTTACAGCAACGCAGTGGCAACAAACTTTCAATAGCCCACCATGCCCACGTCTTCTGATGTCACAGTCGAGCCAGCCAAGACAGCGGAGAAGCTAAAGAAGAGCTGAAGATACGGTGACGTGGCTGCAAAAAACACTCCCCCCGTCTTCCGGTGTCATGAATGATCCGATAGTGCGTTAGCGGAGTCGTGCTGAAGGACCGGCTCAGACCACCGAATATGAATTTGTGTCAGCTGCCGGTGGAAGATTTTGCCCCCCCCCTAGACTACCCTCTCTGGAACCGCCCCTGGTGTAAGAGTGCGTCTGTCTGACAAACCTGTGGTGCTGGTGCTGCAGTGTCAGCATGGCGTCGTCCACGGAGGTCGGCAGGTGTTTGTAGATGGTGGAGAGCTCCTCGTGTAACTCATCCGTTTTCTCCTGTACACTCTGGCTCTCCCGCAACATCACCTGCAGCACACAGCATCACATAGCATTACCTGCAGCACACAGCATCACATAGCATTACCTGCAGCACACAGCATTACTGTTACAATACAGCATCACTGTCACCATACATGTATGTGCATTCAAATAGGACCCAGTGGGTCCAATGATACAATGTCTTCAAGTTGTCATTGAAGTGCTTTGATGCAAGCGTTCCTCACCATCCTGTCCTTTACTAGGGCTATCAGTGATCACTGTACTGTCCTGCTTGCGGGCATGCTTAGTATGTGCCCAAAGTATCATAGGCTACCCTTTGCTTAATGTCAGCAGCAGATTGACCACAGGCGTCGTGGCTGTCATCCAATAGTCAGCACCGGTGAGGATGTATAAGCATCGGCTGTTAAAGCCATTTATCGTTCGCATCACTGCCCTCTTCCCGAATGCCGCTGAGACAAAGCAGCGGTCACGGCACGACCACATCGGTTATCAGAAGCAGTTCGTCAGCATTCTTAGACCCGACTCAGTTATAGGACATGGTAAACATAACGTAGATACTAATTCTGATCAATAATGAGTCCAAACTCCAACACTTATCAATCGGACGACGGCGTGCAAAGCCATCGAATAAATTTCCAACCACCGGAAGCGCCCCTTGGACACGCTTAGTACGGTGGTTGGAAGCTGCCTCGACTTTAGAGTTATGCACGCTTTTTCTTCTCTAGATATATGAAAGGAATACAGCTTAAATCCAAATTTAACTAGTGACTAAAGTGACAGAAACCAAATGCAACGCTGCGTCAGCGAGGGCAAGGTGAAGGCCACCTATTTTTTTTGGTGCCACCTAGCGAATGAACCGTGAAATAGTATAATGCTTTGATTGACCTGTACATGAAAGCAGCGTCAACTCAAGTACCGACTCGGACTGACTAGCTGTCGTCACACTGGCCACACTTTATTTAAACTTGGCAAATACTGTATATAAGCATCTGTGTACACACTTAAAAAGAACAATATTACAATATTGTTAGCTTTGGACATCTCCAGAGATGGAGTAATCGTACTCATGGTAATCGTACTCTGTAATCGTACTCGTGGTAATCGTACTCGTACTTTTTGAGTAATCGTACTCGACTACTCGTACTCGATTACATTGGTAAAAAAAGTCAAGTAATCATAATCGTACTCTATTGCATTACTAAAGTAATCGTAATCGTGATTACTTAATCACAGATAGCAATGGCAATACCAGAGGTAATCTAATAAATGTAATAGTAATTGAGCTATTACTTTCCTATTACTATTAAGCATTTCAGTTGCATAAACATTCAGTTAGATTTCCCTAATTAATACATTCTCTCCCCAGAGAAGCCAGTCCTAGCCACATCACCCTCCTGCTTACTGTAGTAACAAGATTTAACAAGATTTAACAAGATTGCCACCCAGAGAATTAACTCTAGGTAGCAGGTGGACAAGGAAGCCCTTGGCTTTTCGAGAGTCCGACCTTTTTATTTATGTGTATCCCGCCCGTCTGAGGTATGTGTCGATTTTATTTTTAAACATATTCACGCTACTAGCACCCACACAATCAGCAGGTAATCTGTTCCATTCATTTACAGTCCTTTGTGAAAATGAAAACTTTCTTATATCCAATCTACTCTGCTCCTTTGCTAATGCAAGATCATGTCCTCTAGTCCTTCTATCTTTCTTAACTGAGAAAAACATATTTCTATCAATATTTTCATAACCCTTCAATATTTTAAACACTTCTATCTGATCTCCTCTCAATCTCCTGGTCTCTAGTGTTGTTAAACCGCATTTTTTTAGGCGTATTTCATAACTAAGATCCCTCAGATTTTGTATCATTTTAGTTGCTCTCCTCTGCACTCTTTCTAGCATATCTATGTCCTTCCTGCGATATGGCCTCCACGCTTGAATACAATATTCTAAATGAGGCCTAACTATTGTTTTGTACAGCGGTATTATTAGCTCTTTTTCCTTATACGTTATGTTTCGCCTAATTAATCCAAGGATTTGATTTCCCTTTGAAGCTGCAATTCCGCACTGCTCTGAAATCTTCATATCAGCACTAACGGTTAACCCTAAGTCCTTTTCTTTTACAGTAGTACTTAGTACAGTACCCCCCATTGTATATTCTACCTCTTCGTTCCCATGTCCTATGTGGAGGCATTTACATTTCCCAAAATTGAACATCATTTGCCATTTTTCAGACCATTTCATCAACCTGTCAAGATCATCTTGTAAATGCTGTCTATCTCCATCACTTTTAATCCTTCTAAACACTTTTGTATCATCCGCAAATTTCAACACCTTGCTTGTTATTTCATCATCCAAATCGTTGATGTATATTAAGAATAATATAGGACCTAATACTGATCCCTGTGGTACCCCACTCAATACCGATTTCCAGTTTGAAGCCTCCCCATCAACTACTACACGTTGTCTTCTGTCAATCAGCCATTGTTCTATCCAGTTTATTATACCATTTCCTATGCCATGGGCCTTTAGTTTAAGCAGTAATCTTTGATGTGGTACTTTGTCAAAAGCTTTTTGAAAATCTAAGTAGACGATATCTACTGGTGTTCCCTCATCTACCCACTTAGTGATGTCTTCCAAAAAACATAACATATTTGTTAAGCATGACCTCGCTTTAAAAAAACCATGTTGAGATGGGTTTATCAAGTTTTGTTTAACAAGAAAATCCACCATGTGATCTTTAATTAGTCTTTCTAATAATTTACAAATCACTGATGTTAAACTCACTGGTCTATAGTTCTCTGACTTGTTTCTCGAACCTTTTTTGAATAACGGTATAATGTTTGCTTCTTTCCATTCTAAAGGAACCACTCCCTCTTCTAATGACAAATTGAAAACTGTTGCAAGTGGTATGCTAATTTGTTCTACAATTTCCAATAGTAGTTTGGGTGGAATACCATCCACTCCAGGTGATTTATTTTCCTTCATAGCCCTTATTTTCTTAGCTACCATTTCCGGGGTTACAATTAATTGTCCTAAATAGTCTGAATCTGCCCCCTTGAACTTAGCCTCTGGTATTGGCAGTGAACTAATATCTTCCCTGGTAAACACTGAACTAAAGTACTCATTCAGGTCTTCTGCCATTATGAATCCCTCTGATATCATATTTCCAGCACTATCTTCTAGAGGACCGACCTTATCTTGAACTTTCTGTTTGCTTCGAACATACGCATAAAAACTCTTGCTGTCATGTTTTATATTACTAGCTAATTGTTGTTCATAGCTTCTCTTTGAATTTCTAATTTCAGCTGTAGCTTGGTTAAGTGCTTCTTTATAATTGTTGTAGTCTTCATCATTTCCAGTACATCTATATGACTTCCACATCATTTGTTTATACTTAATTTTTCTAATGGCTTCTTTCGATAAGTGTTTCTTTTTGGACCGTTTTCCTTGTTTTTTGAAGGGTACAAATTTATCGATTATGCACTTAATTTCACTCTTTAATATATTCCAGCATTCTGTTGCCGTCTTATTTTTCAGTGTCTTATTCCAGTCTATCTTTGCTAAATATTTCCTCATGTCCTTATACCTTCCTTTGTGGAAATTTCTCCTATACTGCTTTTTGCTATTCCTTTCTGATTTTACTTTGATGGTAAAATGTATCTGGTTGTGATCGCTACTCCCCAGTGGCTCACATATTTTGACATTGTCAACTAATTCATTCTGTGAGGACAAAACTATGTCTAACACATTCTCACCCCTGGTTGGTTCTAGCACATGTTGAGAAAGGAATGTATCTTGAACTAAAACTAAAAACTTGTGGTCCTCTCTCCCCATACTCTGTAGAGATTTCCATTGTATATGCCCATGGTTAAAATCCCCCATAATAATACAGTCCCGTTTGCTTACTTCCCTTATAGCGTTTTGTATTTTTTCATTCTCTTCTATGCTTATGTTTGGACTTCGATAAACCAACCCAACCGTCAACGTTGAGTTTCCTGTAACTATGTTACACCAAACAGCTTCTTCGCAATCTGCTTCTCTTTCTAATTTTATTTCATAAGCCTGAATAGATTCTTTAATATATAAAATAACTCCACCTCCCTTTCTTCCTATTCTATCTTTTCTAAACATTACATATCCTGTCAGTCCCAATTCAGCATCTGATATATCGGTGGTGGTCCAGGATTCGGTTATACCTATTATATGAGGGTCAATATCTTCTACCATAATGTTTAGTTCATTTCTTTTGTTTACTATACTCCTTGCATTTAAACAAACACATTTATATCCAGCTTCAGAAGAGTTTTCCAGACTGTTATTTGTTGATTTATTTGTGCTGTCTTTATCTATGCCTCCATTTTCAGGCTTTTCTGTGAGTCCCCCCTGCGAATCTAGTTTAAATAGATGCAACCTGTCCCACTGTCAACAGATTGCAGCAGATTCTCTGAGAAAACTGCTGCCCCCTTTCCACTAAGATGGAGGCCATCTCTCATGTACATATCTTCCCTCCCAACAAAGTATCCCCATAAATCTGTGAATCCCACCCCCTCTTCTTCACACATCTGCTCAGCTAGTGCATTGATCGCCATCCTCTTGCAGTTTCTATACGTTGCCCCCCTTCCTCCCATTACTGGCAAAATTCCTGACAAAATAACCTGTTCGACTCTCGTCTTCTTTAGCTTCTTCACTAACTGTCTATACTTCTGTACTATCGCAGTTGTTCCCTCCCTGTCTGCATTATTTGTTCCTACATGTACCAGTATAGACCCCCCCTTGCCATGTCCCAATACCTTCTCTACCCTGTCAGTTACATGTTCAATCCTAGCCCCCGGTAAACAAACAACGATGTCCTCCCCCTCGCTCAGTGTCTTGTCCGTCTTTCTCATTATGGAGTCACCCATAAACACCCTCTCTTTCCTCAAAGTAGTAGTACAGAGTTATAATAGTGACAGTCTCTGGGAAGCAGTGCAGTCAATAAGCCTCCCCTATGATCTTGCTTTGTAATTTTAGAAGCCATGCCACTTGAATTGTTTGCACTCTTAGTATGGTGTGAATGATTGGTCATGATTCCTACCTCCTGAGTCCTGTCTTGGTGCCAGTGGGTGGTTAGCTGCTAAATCCCTGTCTAGTATGTTTAAATGTAAACTGTAAACCTGTCTAAGTTCACCACCATATTCTGTGTTTGTCCATTTTAATATACTGCATATCTGAATCGGATATCCTTTTGAATCTGACCGCCTGGATTTGAAATGTTATCAGTGTAATGTATTTGATCATGTGTACAGCCACTGTATTTGTATTTGCCATTTTAAAGAGGGTATTTTAAATTTTTTAATGCAACATATTTGTATTTGATTCAGAAACCATATTTGTTTGTAAATATAGAATTGCAACTGGCTTGCTTGCAGAGATCTGTAACTTGGTAACCTGTAACTGTGCCCAGTGTTTGTGTGTGTCAGTGAGGATGCCATAGCTGGCCTGCCACCCCAACACAACACAGTCAAGTCATTGGCTTGCTACTCCTAGTTCATTTCAGTTCCAACTGTCTATGCGATATATTGTGATCTGCTATCTGTTTGATAAAGCTATCTGTCAAGATGTTTATATAAAAAAACCTGGATAGCAGTAATCAATTAAAACACTAGATACTGTCATAGCAACAGAAAAAGATCAATGCTTTTGAATTCCAAGAAGGTCACATTCATGGTAGAAACAGGATTAGCATATTCTTTAAAGTAATCATGAAAGTAATCATGATTACATGCTAAAGTAATCGTACTCGTAATCGATTACATTTGTTTTCTGAGTAATCGTACTCATAATTGTACTCATACACCTTCATAGTAATCGTACTCGATTACATTTATATTGTAATCACTCCATCTCATTTTGAACAATCAATATGTGTATAGTAACTTCTAACAACTTTGTTGGTAAAATTATAAAAAAGACTAATAATGTTTTGCACCTCAGCATGAGCGTATTTTTGACGGTAACACAAAATCCGGGCCAGTAACTTTAAAACCTTAATGTCATGGCATGAGAAGCCTCCACCTTATCACATGTGAAATACTCACGTCCCGCTTGTGTTCCACGCTCACTTCAAGCCTCTTGAATTTGTTCTCGAGCGTAGCAACTGCCTCCTTCTTTTCACTCAGCATGTCATTCACCTGTGACACACATGCCAGCAAACATAGACAAGTGAGCAAAAACGTACAACTCAAAACATATCTAAAGACACTCAATTGAACGGTCTTTTGCACCCTTATGGCTCGTCTAATCCCAGTGATCTTGGTATTTTGGCATATGAATGTTTTCCCAATATCTAACCATTCTGTGATAGAGAGGGGAGCGTCTATTACTTGGATGGGGACAGAGAGGGGAGCATCTATTACTTGGATGGAGACAGAGGGGAGTGTCTATTACTTGGAGGGGACAGAGAGGGGAGTGTCTATTGCATGGACGGGGACAGAACAGGGGTGCCTATTACTTGAATGGGGACAGAGAGGGGAGCGTCAGTTACTTGGACTGGCACAGAGAGGGGAGCGTCTATTACTTGGATGGGGATGGATGGGAGCCTCTATTGCTTGGACGAGGACTGAGGGGAGCATCTATTACTTGGATGGGATGTGACTGCACCAACCTGTTCCTGCCTCTCCCTCTCCTTCATGAGTTGTTCCTGCACCTGATGTACTCTCTCAGTGCACTGCTTCTTCACCTGACTCAACGCCGGCTGGAACACACGCCACACACCACAGCTGAGTGCAAGAGAGAGGGAGAGCGCGAGAGTGAGATGGAATGAGAGACAGAGAAAGAGGACAGAGAGTGAGACAGAAAGAGCAAATGAGAGAGTGGGAGGGAGGAGAGACAATGCGAGAGAGTGAGAAAGAGAGCGAAAGAGTGAGAGACAGAGAGAGCAAGAGACAGAGAGTAAGAGGGAGAGAGCGAGTGCAAGAAAGAGGGAGGAGAGACAGAGAGGGAGTGAAAGAACGAGATAATGAGACAGTGAGAGAGACAGAGAGAGTTGTATTTATCTTGACAAAAACATATGTAACTTGTTGCCAAAAGGTGCTCAAAACAAGGGTGATGTACTTTGAATGCTAATAAAAAAAATGAAACACACTGTGTTCAAATGACTTGTGGTCTGTGTTGATAATAAGTTATAGATACAGTGGAAATAAAATTATTAACAAATACGGTGAAGTTTTGTGTGTGTTCGTGTTCAATATTGATGTGAGCGACAAATTTTGGCCATCAAAAACAGACAAGTCGACCCCAGCTGACTTCAGCGCTTTGTCTCCCAAAATCGGTGCACATAATTCCGATCAAACTCACTTTATTTCACAACAGAAACATCACTTTTTGTACTGCACAAACCAAAAATATCGTGTTTTCTTTTCATTTTATTTTTAGCTTGCAAAATTTACGGGAGTCAAACGTAATTTGCAATGTAAACATCAACTGAAAACTTTGACAGTCTCCACAGGGCAACAAAGTTCCGCAACAGCCGGATCCGTACTGATATGTTGGCGAGATGACATCGGCAACTTGCCAGCAATACTCAATTTCATCGTTCAAAAGCTGTACAGTTTTTGAAATCCTGTTGATATTTCGCTCAGACTATGTTGTAAGAAATGATGTCATGACACCTTATCGAATAAAACATCAAATTAGATAGAAATTATTATTTTGGAATTTCCACCACTTCCGGTTTATCACGCGACACTTCCCAGTCCGTACAGGCCACATGGGGAATTTCGCGGTTTGTTGCGTCAAAAGATACGTATTAATCTTTTATTTTTAACTATGTTCAACCCTGTAATGATGTTCGACTCTTAGTTTGTTCAGTTTCAGGGATTCACTTGCCCATTTAAGAAGTTTCATGTGAATTTTCTTGACTAGTGTAGAATTAGAGTTGGAAAAATGCATTTTCGCCCATGAAATGATTTGGTGTATGCATTGCAATTGGGTGCAAAATCGAGTTTCAGATTACATTTTGGTGTCAAACATCATCATCATGATGTTGATTCTTTTATGTGCCTGAAATAAATGGCAGATTAGAGAAATATAAATGAGTGTTTGTTGCTTTTAAAACATTAAAATCTGCTGAGAGTCAAACATCAGCGATTACAGCAAACAAACTGACATTGATTGTGTTGTCTAATCGCTGATGTTTGACACTTTCCAACAAATTTCCTTTAATTTCAAATTGCTCAAAAACTATGAGAAGCATTATCTTCTCTTTACACGTGATGATGACAGCATATCGGCCCACTCTAAATATGCATTCATCCTTCTGATTATATCAAGTTTGTTTTGACCCCCATTGTCCACTTTTCATGCTCACCTTTTGGCAACAAGTCATGTACAATAAGATAGAAATGATATACAAAATTAAAGTATTTTTTATAGTAGGAAAATGTCATAAAATTAACAACATACATTGGTGAAGGAGACCGTCACTAAGACCAGGCTGAGCGTGAAGAGAGGTGGTACATTTACTTTTATAGTAAAATCATGTTGTACAGTATAAACTATGCCTAAAACATACTGGTCAGCTAAATGTGTTTTAATGAATATTTTGTTGTTGTTGAGATCTAAGTGTTATAGGGGAAAATATGCAACATTTTATCAACAACCGATTTACAAACCACAAAAATGGTAATTAAGAACCCTTAACTAATGGGGAATTTTGGAAAAATTGAGGTGATACTTTGTTGTGGGAGGAAAAAGCTAAGATATATATGCTAGGTTGATTATAATTACACAAGTGTACATGTGTTTGCACTGGCAAGTTGACCCCCTACCCTGATAGTATTGACTCCCTACCCTGATGGTGTTGACTCCCTACCCTGATAGTATTGAGTCCCTACCCTGATGGTGTTGACTCCTTACCCTGATGGTGTTGACTCCCTACCCTGATAGTATTGACTCCCTACCCTGATGGTGTTGACTCCCTACCCTGATAGTATTGACTCCCTACCCTGATAGTATTGACTCCCTACCCTGATGGTGTTGACTCCCTACCCTGATAGTATTGACTCCCTACCCTGATGGTGTCGACTCCTTACCCTGATGGTGTTGACCCCCTACCCTGATAGTATTGACTCCCTACCCTGATGGTGTTGACTCCCTACCCTGATAGTATTGACTCCCTACCCTGATAGTATTGACTCCCTACCCTGATGGTGTTGACTCCCTACCCTGATAGTGTTGACTCCCTACCCTGATGGTGTTGACTCCCTACCCTGTCTAACCCTGATAGTGTTGACTCCCTACCCTGATGGTGTTGACTCCCCACCCTGTCTAACCCTGATAGTGTTGACTCCCTACCCTGATGGTGTTGACTCCCCACCCTGATGGTGTTGACATTCTATCCTGATGGTATTGACTCCCTACCCTGATGAAGTTGACTCTCTACCCTGATGGTGCTGACCCCCTACCCTGATGGTGTTGACGCCTTACCCAGATGGTGTTGATGCCCTACCCTACTCTGATGGTGATGATTCCCTACCGAAATGGTGTTGATACCCTACCCTGATGTTGTTGATGCCCCCTCTACCCTCATTGTGTTGACTCCCTACCCTGATGGTGTTGACTCCCTACCCTGATGAAGTTGACTCTCTACCCTGATGGTGCTGACCCCCTACCCTGATGGTGTTGATGCCCTACCCAGATTGTGTTAATGCCCTACCCAAATGGTGTTGATGCCCTACCCTACTCTGATGGTGATGACTCCCTACCGCAATGGTGTTGACACCCTACCCTGATGGTGTTGATGCCACCCTACCCTCACTGCGTTGACTCCCTACCCTGATGAAGTTGACTCCCTACCCTGATGGTGTTGATGCCCTACCCTGATAGTGTTGATGCCCTACCCTGATGGTGTTGATGCCCTACCCTGATAGTGTTGACGAACTTGTCACTCTCCACTTTGTTTGTGGTTGCCTTCAGCTCGTAGTCGATGCCGCATGCATTCTCCGCCGTCACTGGGATCAGCTGCAGCATCTGGGCCATCTTGAGGTACTCAGAGCACGCCACCTCTAACTGTAGATAACACAAGACAGCACAGTCAAACCACAGAGCACGCCACCTCCAGACATGGGGTCAAATACATTGACAAGTATTTCAATGCAAATACTTTTGACATTTCAAATGCAAATTCAAATACATTTTGTTTATGTCAAATACTTCAAAAGTATTTCAAATACTTTTATAAATTTCTTGACATCCTTGTGCATAATAAATAATTACAAAAAAGAACTATACTTGACCATTGTTTATTCTGAATTAAGGGAGTTCATTGAGTCAATAGTACCATGCTATAATTGGTCACACATTGTTAAATTTTTCCCCCGTGACAGGTTAATCCTGTTTTCCATTTCCTGTGCCCACTGATGCACTGTCTTCCAATAAAATTAGATTAAGTCACCTACTGTTAATTAAATGCATGCTAACCTGACCCTGTGGCAGGCCAGCTGATACATTGATCATCCATCTGATAATGACCCAAGTTAAAGCTGAGTTAATGATCAAAGCATGCAACTGGCTGCAGTTGGTCAGCTAATAAAGGAGCTATGGGAAGGCCAGTTTTCTCTCTGTGAATATCATGCCTAGGTGATCACATAAGTAACATGAGTGACTTGTATCAACTGCCTAGACCAAGCAACACAGCTGTTATAACAGTTTTCATTGACAGAATTAAATGCTAAAAGTATTTGATTTTTCAAATACTTTTAAAATGTATTTAAATGCAAATAGTTGTGGCTCAAAATTGTCAAATGCTGGATCAGTCGCATTTAAATGCAAATGCATTTGACCCCATGTCTGGCCATCTCTAACTGTAGTCAACACAGGACATAACACCGTCAAACCACAGAGCACACCACCTCTAACTGTAGTCAACACAAGACATACCTTCGGTAACAGTTAAACCACAGAGCACGCCACCTCTAACTGTAGTCAACACAAGACATACCTTCGGTAACATTTAAACCACAGAGTACGCCACCTCTAACTGTAGTCAACACAAGACATACCTTCGGTAACAGTCAAACCACAGAGCACGCCACCTCTAACTGTAGTCAACACAAGACACACCTTTGGTAACAGTCAAACCACAGAGCGTGCCACCTCTAACTGTAGTCAACACAAGATATAACAGTCAAACCACAGAGCGTGCCACCTCTAACTGTAGTCAACACAAGATATAACAGTCAAACCACAGAGCGTGCCACCTCTAACTGTAGTCAACACAAGATATAACAGTCAAACCACAGAGCGCGCCACCTCTAACTGTAGTCAACACAAGATATAACAGTCAAACCACAGAGCGTGCCACCTCTAACTGTAGTCAACACAAGATATAACAGTCAAACCACAGAGCGTGCCACCTCTAACTGTAGTCAACACAAGATATAACAGTCAAACCACAGAGCGTGCCACCTCTAACTGTAGTCAACACAAGATATAACAGTCAAACCACAGAGCACGCCACCTCTAACTGTAGTCAACACAAGATATAACAGTCAAACCACAGAGTACGCCACCTCTAACTGTAGTCAACACAAGATATAACAGTCAAACCACAGAGCGTGCCACCTCTAACTGTAGTCAACACAAGATATAACAGTCAAACCACAGAGCGTGCCACCTCTAACTGTAGTCAACACAAGATATAACAGTCAAACCACAGAGCGTGCCACCTCTAACTGTAGTCAACACAAGATATAACAGTCAAACCACAGAGCGCGCCACCTCTAACTGTAGTCAACACAAGATATAACAGTCAAACCACAGAGCGCGCCACCTCTAACTGTAGTCAACACAAGATATAACAGTCAAACCACAGAGCGTGCCACCTCTAACTGTAGTCAACACAAGATATAACAGTCAAACCACAGAGCGTGCCACCTCTAACTGTAGTCAACACAAGATATAACAGTCAAACCACAGAGCGTGCCACCTCTAACTGTAGTCAACACAAGATATAACAGTCAAACCACAGAGCGTGCCACCTCTAACTGTAGTCAACACAAGATATAACAGTCAAACCACAGAGCACGCCACCTCTAACTGTAGTCAACACAAGATATAACAGTCAAACCACAGAGCGTGCCACCTCTAACTGTAGTCAACACAAGATATAACAGTCAAACCACAGAGCGCGCCACCTCTAACTGTAGTCAACACAAGATATAACAATCAAACCACAGAGCATGCCACCTCTAACTGTGGTCAACACAAGACATAACAATCAAACCACAGAGCACACCACCTCTAACTGTAGTCAACACAAGATATAACAATCAAACCACAGAGCATGCCACCTCTAACTGTGGTCAACACAAGACATAACAATCAAACCACAGAGCACACCACCTCTAACTGTAGTCAACACAAGATATAACAATCAAACCACAGAGCACGCCACCTCTAAGGAAGTATAGTCAACATGAGAAATAACAGAGTCAAAACATGCCACCTCTAACTGTAGTCAAAACACGACGTAAACTGTAAGAAATCAGTCCTAGTAATACAGGCTATAACAGTGATTCAGGGGACGGTTTCACTGTGCTATAAATGACTATTAATGAGTTCATAAGGAAAGTTCATCATTAAACGCAATGGGTTGTGAAATATAAGGAACTTTTTCCAAATACAAAAAACCACTACCGCCACCCACTGAGGACACTATTTCCAGGCTAACGTGACCCGGAACAAATCAATTTTAAAGAGCAAAAGCAGGCTTGTGAGTTGATAAGAATGTTAGTGAAACAGCCCCAAATAATGTTGGCACCGTCCACTGTAATTGCAATACACCATCTCTATCCTGTTCAAACATACACTACATCAACACGACTACCTATTCTGTCCACACATACACCACATCAACACCACAACCTATTCTGTCCACACATACACCACATCAACACCACAACCTATTCTGTCCACACATACACTACATCAACACGACAACCTATTCTGTCCACACATACACCACATCAACACCACAACCTATTCTGTCCACACATACACCACATCAACACCACAACCTATTCTGTCCACACATACACTACATCAACACGACAACCTATTCTGTCCACACATACACCACATCAACACCACAACCTATCCTGTCCACACATACACCACATCAACACCACAACCTATTCTGTCCACACATACACCACAACCTATTGTCCACACATACACTACATCAACACCACAACCTATTCTGTCCACATATACACCACATCAACACCACAACCTATTCTGTCCACACATACACTACATCAACACCACAACGTATTCTGTCCACACATACACTACCTCAAAACTACAACCTATTGTCCACACATACACTACATCAACACCACAACCTATTGTCCACACATACACTACATCAACACCACAACCTATTCTGTCCATACATGCACCACATCAACCTATCCTCTATATCCTGTCCAGACACGCACCTTGTCGTGTGATTTTGAGATCTGCATGTCTTCGTCCCACAGCTGGTTGTCGAGGGTACCGGCCTCCTTCTCGGTGGCTTCGACCTGTCGCAGCAGCTCCTGCCTTGCATGGTTGATGCGCTCCACGTCACCCGCCGACAGAGTCTGCTTCTTCAACATATCCTCCTTGCGTTCATTCTCAGCCAACGACTGCTGCTTGTCAGCCCCTGAAACAAACACACACAATCTCAACATCTCCTTCTTGTGTTCATTCTCAGCCAACGACTGCTGCTTGTCAGCCCCTGAAACAAACACACACAATCTCAACATCTCCTTCTTGTGTTCATTCTCAGCCAACGACTGCTGCTTGTCAGCCCCTGAAACAAACACACACAATCTCAACATCTCCTTCTTGTGTTCATTCTCAGCCAATGACTGCTGCTTGTCAGCCCCTGAAACAAACACACACAATCTCAACATCTCCTTCTTGTGTTCATTCTCAGCCAACGACTGCTGCTTGTCAGCCCCTGAAACAAACACACACAATCTCAACATCTCCTTCTTGTGTTCATTCTCAGCCAACGACTGCTGCTTGTCAGCCCCTGAAACAAACACACACAATCGACATCTACTCCTTGTGTTCATTCTCAGACCCTGAAACAAACACACACAATTTCAAAATCTCCTCCTTGTGTTTATTCTCAGCCTCTGAAACAAACACACACAATCTCAACATCTCATTGTGTTCATTCTCAACCCTGAAACAAACACACACAATTTCAACATCTCCTTGTGTTGATTCTCAGCCTCTGAAACAAACACACACAATCTCAACATCTCCTTGTGTTCATTCTCAGCCCCTGAAACAAACACACACAATTTCAACATCTCCTTGTGTTAATTCTCAGCCTCTGAAACAAACACACACAATCTCAACTTCTCCTTCTGTTAATTTTCTGTCAAGTTGCATTAGAAACATGACCAGACAGCACTGGTTTAAATACGAGAATCGATGAGAGACACTCTTGAACAATAAAGTGTTGAGTTGTGGTTGCAAGAAGGAGGAGCTTACTGAGAAAGGTGAGTTCGATAGTGAGAGCAGTGGGAGGAGCTTACTGAGGAGGGCGAGTTTGGTGGTGAGAGAAGTGGGAGGAACTTACTGAGAAAGGTGAGTTCGACAGTGAGAGAACTGGGAGGAGCTTACTGAGGAGGGCGAGTTCGGTGGTGAGAGAAGTGGGAGGAGCTTACTGAGAAAGGCGAGTTCGGCGGTGAGAGAAGTGGGAGGAGCTTACTGAGAAAGGCGAATTCGGAGGTGAGAGAAGTGGGAGAAGCTTACTGTGAAAGCCGAGTTCAGCGGTGAGAGGAGCTTACTGAGAAAGGCGAGTTCGGCGGTGAGAGGAGCTTACTGAGAAAGGCGAGTTCGGCGGTGAGAGGAGTGGGAGGAGCTTACTGTGAAAGGCGAGTTCAGCGGTGAGAGAAGTGGGAGGAGCTTACTGAGAAAGGCGAGTTCGGCGGTGAGAGAAGTGGGAGGAGCTTACTGAGGAGGGCGAGTTCGGTGGTGAGAGATGTGGGAGGAGCTTACTGTGAAAGGTGAGTTCGGCGGTGAGAAGTGGGAGGAGCTTATTGAGGAGGGCGAGTTCGGCGGTGAGAGAAGTGGGAGGAGCTTACTGAGGAGGGCGAGTTCGGCGGTGAGAGAAGTGGGAGGAGCTTACTGAGGAGGACGAGTTTGGTGGTGAGAGAAGTGGGAGGAACTTACTGAGAAAGGTGAGTTCGACAGTGAGAGAAGTGGGAGGAGCTTATTGAGGAGGGCGAGTTCGGCGGTGAGAGAACTGGGAGGAGCTTACTGAGGAGGGCGAGTTCGGTGGTGAGAGAAGTGGGAGGAGCTTACTGAGGAGGGCGAGTTCGGCGGTGAGAGTGCTGTCTTGGTCCTCCTGCTGCTTGAGATGCAAGTTCAGCTCAGTGTTGTACGTCTCCAGCTGGGACATGTCTCGACGGAGCATACTCTCCGCGTCCTTCAGGGTCAACAACTCATCCTACAATCGTACACAAGTGTGTTAACAATGGAGCATGGAGTGCACTGGTTAGAGCTTCAGACTATCAACTGAGAGAATCCTGGTTCAAATCCCATGCTGCTATGTCGAACCTTGGACAACTTTGTTCACTCAACATTGGTCCAGTTCACTCGGCTGCATGAATGAATACCTGGCTATAGACAGTGGTGTATGAATAGACTTGATACAGTAACTACTTACATTTAACTATACTAAGTAAGGGTTAGGTAGTTTTACACAAATTTTGATAATAGGAAGCAGTCCATTCCTAGTTTTCATTAATGAATGAATACGTTGTTATTAAGACTGTAATGAATATGTTGAAGGTATGCTGACAGCCAAATCGTGTTTCGTAAGCCCGTAAAAATGTTTGCAGTATGAAAGTTTCGAACCTGAAGCATGTTCAAATGGTCAACAAAACGTTTCAAAACAAGCAATATTGCCGTACTCTTGACCGCAGTACTCTTTGATGTTCAGTGATTTCCTCTTAGTGCAGGTCTCCGTGGATCAATCAACATTTATTATCAAGTATTATCATAGCTGCAAATACAGTGGAACCTCACTATTAAGGTCACCCTTGGGACTGGGCTTACAGAGGAACCTCTCTATTAAGGTCGCCCTTGGGACTAGGCAAAAGTGACATGATTAACGAGGTGCCCATATTAGCAGGACTAATTTCCTATTCTTTAGTACATATATATGGAACAAATGTGGGACTATCCTAGGGTGACCTTAATCACGAGATGGCTGTATTACAGAGGTGACCGTAAAGTGAGGTTCGATTGTTTTATGTTCATGGTTGATTTCAATCAAATTCCCCACTAGTTTTGAGGGACTCGGCAAGAGAGATAGAGAGAACTTACTGGTTCCTTGCCAAGTGTGTCCAGCTCTGTCTGTAGGTGTCTGTGGTCATGCACCAGTTGCTCCATGTTAGTCTGTGAGCCGGCCAGGGCTGTAGACAGACACAGGTTAGACTACAAATAGGTCAGACTACATGAGTCAGTTACACACAGGTCAGACTACACACACTATTGTATAATTTTTTACTACGTTAATAATTTTAATTTGTTTTTAATTTGGTTCTTCTTCTTAAGGTGACACCAATTTGATTATTCAGATTACAGACAAGCCGACGTTGTTTGTAACAAAACGGAAATAAAACTGCAATTTTGAACTTTTATTTCTGATTGAAATGCCAAACCAACGATTTTGTATCGATTCATCGAGCATATACGCATCATACCATACATTGTATGTTAAACACTGTTTTATTGGTTGTTGTGCATCTACGATCCAACGAATCCGCGAAAGTACAACCTGTCGTTAATTTATCTAAACCATGGCTGAACCAGACGCTGCAGTGAAGTTTTGTATCAAGAAATTGAAGTTTGGCGCTGCTTCCCAAAAGGAAGTAACACAATTTAAATTGTCCGGCACGATCAGCAATGTCATTTCCCGTGTTTGTAGCAACGCCGCTCTGATATCGAAAGTATGTGTTGGCGTCGAATGCGCGGATTGTTGTTGAAATGACAGCGAGCGTCCTTGACCTTGCGGATGCTACAGGAGCAATTCAACGTTTAACACATTTATTTTCTTGAACGAAGACAACGTTAGTGCCACCAAATTGAAGCGAAATGACAACCCGAAGGCTGACATTTTAGACATGATGCAAAAAGCAATAAATAAAATAAACTGTCAAGTCAAAACACATGCAAAACCAGTAATGTTCACATGTTTAATGGAACATTCTATCTACATGCAGAAATTTGAACTTCGGATTTTGACCAATCAAGTTAACACGCGGGGAAAATGTCTCTTCAATGTCAACATCGCACTGCATTACTTCGGAATAGAATAATGTAGTTATATTTGGAGGTACGACAATCAAATTCTAATTATGCCAGTCAAATTAATATTATCACAGCAAGATATATCCTGCCTTTAATCTATGCGTTTATGGCTGTAATGTTAACACACCATAATGGTATCTGCCAAGTCTTCTTATTATCAGTACTCGTTATTCTAAATTCTAATAGTCTTCAACTTTTATTAAACTTTCATAAAAGTATGTGTCTAGTGAGTTTTGATACAAGGCTAAATAATTTCTTTAGTAATGTACTGTATGGCTCACATGACAATTCATGTATTTACACAAAACACCTTCCAGTGCAATGACTTTTATTGTTATTCCCCCTCCTGCCTAACACAATTGTCTCAAAAACCTGTAATCCTAACAATTAAATTGGTGTGGCCTAATGTATATGCCTATCTAATTTATCAAGTCGATTTAGGTGTATATTTAACTTATTTATTTTACTTATTTCACTTATTGTTTTAACTTAACTTATTTATTTAGCTTGCCTTGTTTTACTTGTTTGATATTGTTAGCACATTTGAGCAGGTTTTTAACCCAGACATATGGTGCTTTACAAATGTATCCTACCAATACTAATGACCTGTAGCAATTGAGCAATGACCTGTAGCTATTGAGCAATGACCTGTAGCTATTGAGCAATGACCTGTAGCTATTGAGCAATGACTTGTCGTTACGGAGCAATCACCTGTAGCAACTGAGCAATGACATGTAGCTACTGAGCAATGACATGTAGCTACTGAGCAATGACCTGTAGCTACTGAACAATGACTGTAGCTATTGAGCAATGACATGTAGCCACTGAGCAATGACCTGTAGCTACTGATGAATGCGTTACATCTACTGTTGATTGAGCGACATTGCTGATGCACTTACCAAACTGCTTTGCCAGTTCCTCATCCAGGGCCTCGAATGTATCCGACCCTTCCATGAACTCTTTGTACGCTTTCTCACAGTAGTCAAAGAAGATCTGTCACAACAAATACATCAGCAGCTGTCACTCTTTCAATGTTCTTCCACTTTGCTCGCAATGTTCATGGTCGTTACAAATGGATAATATTAACGTGAAGTCTGAAATTTATAGTAATTGTAGGTTTGAACAACAAAATCAATATAATATTTTTAAAGAATTTAACTATAATGATAACGAATAAAAGCATACTAGTTTCAAAGGGTTTATATATAACATTCCATTATTAGCATTTGGAGACTCGTAAAAAGGTAATTTTTTTATACATGCAACTTATGCAACACATCAATATCATTGAGTCATAGCATTGCTTTGGGTTGAGATGACGGTACCTTCTGTTCACGAACCCCGTCAAACTCATCATCACCGGCCGGAAAGAGAAGCAGATCAACGTCCATGCTGACTGCATACTGAAGACAACAACAACATTCACACTGACTGCATACTGAAGACAACAACAATATCCAGACTGACTGCACACTGAAGACAACAACAACATCCAGACTGACTGCACACTGAATACAACAACAACATCCAGACTGACTGCACACTGAAGACAACAACAATATCCAGACTGACTGCACACTGAATACAACAACATTCACACTGACTGCACACTGAATACAACAACAACATTCACACTGACTGCACACTGAATGTGTAACAGATTACTCACGTAAACACTGCTCGCGAAAGAAAGTTTACTGAGGTCATGCATATAATTTTGATTGTGGCATAGGCAAACAGCAATGTACTAGATGAGTCAATTAAAACGGTCAATAGAGGTTTTCCAAAAGCAAAACTGCACATCTGCTCCATGGCACTTACTACAATGGTGATATACACAAGTGCAAAAGATGGTTTTCCAAGATATTCGTACCTGACACAGATTTAACACAATAACACACTCACAACAATGCAATCACGGTCATCTGATGCTAAAATGGCCGTAATTCTCTTAAATACTTTAACGGCGTCCAAGCGCTGGAAGTCTAACTAGCCAATAGCAAAACTTAACATAAACTAAACCATCTCAGAAACTGCGCTCCCGAATCTCTAGAACCTCAGTCAGATTCTATTCAACTCGTTGGGTTTAAAATAAACATTCTTGCATAACAGACACATAATCATCAACTCCTGAAAACCCTAAAATTACCTCAATTTCATCTAAATTTAATATCATCAGAATCCCTGCATCAAGACGGTAATAACGATAATAATAACATATTCATTCACAACTTAATATATTATTTTAATAAAACAAATATTCCATTCAGACATGAGGTGTAAAACATTTACTTGCACCTGCCCGACGCAATAAACAACCTTCCTATTTCACGCTACTAACTTCTTCTAATGTCACTAAAAATAACTTACAATAAACCACATTATCAGTTAGATTAAACCTGTTCTACTCATACTAAATTTGACGTTCCTAGTCATAAAATGCGTATAACTAATCAAATAGAATTTGTTAGCCAGCCGATAATATGATTTGCACTTTGGTCGCAAGATGGCCCTAGTGTAACATTTTACATTCAAGCACCCGAGGGATGGCGGCACCATACAATGGAATTCCTGCCTAGTTTATTTATTAACCCTTTAATTTTAAGCCAGACTAATTATACTCAAACCACTTTGTGACAGCTCCCACGCAATTCGTTCACGCACTAAGAGGCACACTTTTGATTTATTCAACAACAACAAAATTTCTTGCTGATGTACGACATACCTCTATCTGTTCACGCATCCAGCTGAGAGCCGCCAACAAGGCGGGCCAAGTGAGGGGACTTCCCACGGAGAACATGGCGCTTTTTGTGATGCTGAACGGGTAGCCGAGCTGCTTCAACATGGCTGGAACCTCCTCCTCTATCTTGTTGCCAACTTTGTACTTGGGCCAGATGAAATTCATCAGGAACTGTAGCACACACAAGACACTTAGTGATAAGGTACCATTCCGCAACGCTGGAGGCGAAACATTCAGGAACATTATCTGGAAGAATCTGTTTGGCAAATGTTGTCGTCTTAATGCAACCCTCAATAGATGATGATTACAAGTGTAAACAGAAGTTGATTATAAACATAACACAGACAGGTGAAGTGATGCAATAATAATAAACAGGCATCATTTCACAAAACATAATTTTCACAACATTCTTACACATTTAATTAACATTCTATCTCAGCTAAGGCAGCAGTCATTTACTCTGTTTTAACCATGTTACTTGGCCATGTAACAAAAACGGTATATAAAATAATTTTATAATATCATCATCAAAGTGTTGATTAATTAACATCATGTAAGACAATAATCCTGTGTCCAGTTCTAACACAACTCACCTCGAATATTCGCACAAAGTCTTTTGTCTGCGGAGAATGCAGCAACTTCGGTGAGATAGGAAATGGGTATGAATTCTCAACAAGGAACTACAATGTCAAACACAACAGACACTTGTAAATAACTTCCAGTACAGTACTTAAAGTGTTAGTATTTTAGAAACACTTGTTAACAAATACAAACTAGCTTAATCCTATTCAATCAAAATTGAACATGATATGGTCAAAACAACACCTCTCCAACTCAAGTTTTGTTGGCTGATTTTTTCACCTTTTTTCCAGACGTGTGTATCTAAATTTGTTACTGTTTACAGCAATGACCTCCTCCACTTTCAAATCACTCTTAAAGACATACTTATTTCGACAGGCCTTCAAAGAACTTTGCGCAATGTTGACATTCAGTTATGTACTTAGGATACAGTTATTTATTATAATTTTTTAATTAGCATATTATATGCATTTATTTTAGCACATTATTTATTTTAGGTATTTGGACGGCTAATTAATTTAACTTACTTATATATATACACTTGTAAATATATATCAGCGTTCGAAATAGCACTTGTCCGTTTGTCCGGGACAAGTGATTTTTGGCCTGGACAAGTAAAATGACTCTACATGGTTATCCGGCGTACAAGTGAAAATTTACAGTAAAAAGTGACGCGTGCAACATTTTTATTTGAGGAAATTCAAACGTAAATGAAGTTCGCTAGCAATCGCACGCGTTGTAATTTTGTTGGTGTGTCAGCGTCTTGTCGTTCCGCCGCCAGTGTGCTATACGTCAGTGTTCGACCGAGTTTAGTGCCTGCGTTAACAGGGTCATGCGCTGAGTGCACCGACCTAGCTCTGTCACACGCGTAGTACAGACTCCGCATCAGCCATCGTTGATCGAGGCTGTATTTCACACAATCGTCCAGTTTGGCCAACGTACAACTTGCTTCTGCGCACGGATCATATTTGATGAACTTTGGAAATAGTAGACTTTGTATCGATACCTGTTATTTGAATAAGTATATACAAAGTTTTACCCATTATTACGCCTAACGCACGCGGACTTGGCAGTCTTCCAAGATCAAGTCATTGAACTGTCGTTAGCTGATCCAGATCGGTGACAATTTTCAAAACTTGTAACTGGCTCTCCAGTAAATCTATAGTGCTGGTTGATAAACGGAATATTAATGACATTTCATAAATGTTGTTGTATCTATGTACCATTTATATTAACCATAAATTGCGAGTTTTTGAAACCGAATTATGCAAGACGCGCGGCCGGGGACGGTGCCAACTACAGCGGTCTGCGCGCGGCAGCAATGTTACGACGTAACTAAATCTATAAATTATATCCGCCTGGTAAATGTAATTCGGGCACCGTTAAAACTGTTTTATCATCATTGAAATGGTAATATAACATTTAGGAAAATTATGCGTTTGTTTGCTGATGATCAATTGAATATTATCTTCATTTGTAAAATACAGAACTATGTTAATACTGAAGTTCATAGAGGTTAAACAAAATATACTCATATTAGGTCTATATAGTTTATTATGATTTTTGGACATCTCCTGGCTTTGTATTGGACGTGTTCCTGGTTGAGTGGCGTCTTCAATGACAAACTGATGCAACAATTTTACAGCAGTGTTATATACATATATATATGTTTATATATATATATGTTTATATATATATATATATACCATATTAAACATACCCCCTCCACAGTGTGCCGTGCCACAGAACTTTGAGGATGCGCCAGGACTTCGGGCTGTGGTGGACACCACGTATGGACCTGTCGTGTCGCGTAGTGCCTGGGAGCAGGACATTGAACGTTGCGTGATCGCCTCCGAACGAATGTTAGGGGAAATCCATGCCATGGTGTAGGCATTGCGTCCAACCCCTGTGGTGTCAGCTGCGCCGGCTGCCATGGGCAGCGCCGCACAAGTTGTTTCGGCAGACGTGCCGGAGGTGGAATGGAGACATGCGGTCCCACTTCTGCCTACAGCAGCAGAGCCAGGCTGTGCGGTGCCCCCGCAGCCAGTTGCAGCTGATGCACCATGGGCCACTGTTGACACATTTTTTCCAGGTAATGTTTCAGGGCCGCTGTCCGAGGCCACGCAGAACTTAATTTCTTCATGTACCTCCACAGCCCTTCCTTTAGATTCACAGATTCCTGATGCTCTACGTGCCAAGATATGAGCAGGCGAGTTCATTGACCTAACCCTCCTCCTCAAACCTACCGGTGCCCAGCAACAAGAATATGCTTGGCTATACACAAAGGTGTTGGCAACCCCACGTTGTGCGTGTCCCCGGCCAAGCCCAAGGATTCTGTTTTGACTTTCGGGCAGTGGGGGCAGGCCTTTCAACTGTACATGTCTGTGTATCTCTTGCAGCCAGCCAACCTGCCATCTGCAGTTAAAATACATGGAAATCGTGAGGGATCTTGCGGAAGAGGGCGGTAACTGGCGGTCGTACGACGAGGCCTTTAGGACGATGAGGTATCGGTGGGGGTGGGCCTGGGACTCTATCAGCTGGGAGCTTTGGATGAAAGCATCTCAGTCACAGACTGGTCGCCGGCTGTCTACTGGACCCCCCTTTCACGGCCAGGGCAGGGCCAGACCTCAGGCCTCCGGTCCATGCTTTGCATTCAACAAAGGGGAGATGTGCAGCAGTGCCACTTGTAGGTACGTCCACAAGTGTCAGATATGCGGTGGCGCCCATCCGGTTGTCCGGTGCTTCAAAGCTCACGGGAAGTCCACTCGCCCCAGCAACCCACCGTTTTTCAGTCCCCCAGGTGGACCGTCGGCTGCCAGTAGGTCCCCCTCTTGGCACAGAAGGTACATTACCCTCTCCAGTTTCCACGGCAGCACTTGGGCAATTTCTACAGGGCTATGACAGTACTATGTTTGACTATCTTTTGCAGGGTTTCACTTCTGGTTTTTCTATAGGTTGTATTGGCATGCCGCCACAGCTCAATGTAGGAATGCGTAATCTTAAGTCTGCGGATGAATTTCCTGGAGTGATCGATCATAAGTTATCGAAAGAGTTAGGGCTAGGTCGGGTTCTTGGACCATTCGAGGTGCCTCCCCCTCTCCGTAACTACATAATATCGCCCCTCAGAGTGGTTCCTAAGAAAGCTGCAGGTGAATTTAGGATGATCCATCATTTATCGTATCCCGAAGGGTCCTCAGTTAATGATTTTATTCCTAAGGAATTTTCGTCTGTCCGATATGCAACAATTTATGACGCCACTGAGTTTATCAAGCATTCACCACGACTAGTGTACATGGCTAAAGTAGATATCGAATCAGCCTTTCGTATTATTCCAATTGCACCAGCGGACAGACCGTTGTTGGGCTTTAGGTGGAGGGGCCAGTTTTTTATGGATGCAGTGCTTCCTATGGGATGTTCTAGTTCCTGCTCTATCTTCGAGCGTTTCAGTACAGCGTTGGAGTGGGCTGCGAAGGTTAAATTGGGGGTGACTGAGGTAATCCATGTCATTGACGATTTTCTCCTGCTGGCAAACTCGTTTGAGAAGTGTAACGATGATATGCAGGCATTTATCTGTATGTGTGACCAAATTGGAGTACCGCTAGCTCATGACAAAACTTGCGGCCCTTCCACCTCCATCTCGTTCCTAGGAATAATCATTGATACAGTGCAGGTGCATGCTAGGCTTCCCGAGGATAAGCTGAACAAGGCCAGGACACTGTTATTGAGTTTTCTAGCCAAACAGAAGGTCACTTTGAAAGAATTGCAATCGTTGATCGGTGTACTCTCGTTCGTTTCAGAAGTGGTAGTCCCTGGTAGGGCCTTTTTACTTCGATTAATCGATCAAACTTTGGGGGTGTCTAGGCCGCATTATCATATTCGCTTAACTAGACAGAATAAATTGGATTTAGGCGTATTGTTAGAATTCCTGCAGCACTTCAATGGTAAGGCTTTCTTTTTAGATGAGAACTTTCTGACAGGTGACTTTCTTCAGCTGCACACTGATGCCGCAGGGGGAATAGGTTATGGGGCTCTGTACGGGACAGAATGGTTTTGTGGTCTCTGGCCGGTGGCTTGGCGTTCACATAATGTCGCAGTTTTGGAATTATACCCTATCGTAGCAGCAGTACGTGTGGGGTAATGCTTGGGAAAATAAGAGCGTATGTTTTTTCACAGATAACGAAGCCCTTGTCCCCATTATTAACAACCAGACATCGCATGAACCCCACATTATGGCTTTAATCCGTCGCCTGGTACTGGCATGCCTGCGGTTTAACATAAACTTTGCAGCACGTCATATTCCAGGCCGTTTTAACATTTTGGCTGATAAGTTATCTCGTTCACAGGTGGGAGATTTCCACGAACTGGCGCCATGGGCGAACACCAGCCCGGTAGACATCCCGTACAGCGTGTCCCCAGCCGGCTTAGGGAGTCTTTAACCACATTAATGCAGGCCTCTCTTGCACCATCGTCTCGGCTGCATTATGAGCGGGCATGGAAGAAGTTGATAACATTTCATGATTTTTTATCTCTCCCCACTATGTTGCCTGTTTCTGTACCCATGATGTTGTTGTCCATTGCTCACCTGCATGCTGATGGATCCGCTCCGGCATCCATTGTGTCCACAGTCTCGGCTGTGGCATACTTCCATAAAAGTAAGGGTTTTGCTGACCCGTCACATTGCTTTGCAGTCTCTAAATTGTTAGCTGGTGTTAGAAGTATCGGAGCTGTTCCTGACGTCCGTCTGCCTATCACTCTGCCTGTGCTTGCGCGCCTGGTCCAGGCATTACCCACGGTGTTCTCATCCCGATACAAGTGCCTCATGCTCCGTGCCATGATGGTCCTTGCTTTCAAGGCGTACTTGCGCATAGGAGAAATGGTGCCTCGGTCACGGAGTATGGTACAAGGTTGTTTGCGTGTGGGTGATGTTTTGCTATCTGGTGACTTAGTTACAATTTCTTTCCGGCGTTTTAAACACAGTGCTCTTCAAGGTCCCCAATCTCTCCAGGTTAAAGGCGAAAGCCTTCCAGGGACAACTATCTACCTGGCTTCTTTCCTTCAGGAGTTTAGACAGGCTAGAGGTCCCGGACAAGCCTTGCTGTTTGCATACCCAGATGGCTCCCCAATGCTACGTAGAGAATTTGATGTGTCGCTGAAACAGTTACTGGTATTCTGTGGCTATGACACTAGTGCGTTTAAGGGACACAGTTTTTGCATTGGGGCGGCCACTGCGGCAGCATTACGAGGTGAGTCTGATGCACAGATCAGGGCGGCGGGCAGATGGACATCAGATGCCTTTAAGAAATATATCAGGATTGCTTGAGGTCGTTTTGCATGCTTTTTCAACATGACAGGTTATATTGTAGTGGGGTGGTCACATGTTTTGGTGACCGGTGGCGTAACGGCCCCACTTATAGGTTTAGGCTAAATCTTGATACAATGTAACTCTTCAGCAGGTAGTTGGGATTATAGTTAGGTGAATGAATGGTGTGCTTGGTTAGTACGGTACGGTGCCTAAGGTCTACTGTGATTACAGTAGTAATGATGTTGTATATATCTATAACAATACTGCTAATGTTGTATATGCCGAAATGTGGGCTCTGTCATCCAGAGGTACAGGAGACTAGTATGGGCTCAGTCACAGGCCTGGCCTTGGGATGTAGAGCCCACATTTCTCTCTCTAACTTAATCTCTTAATAAACGTCATTCATTTGGCCTTCTTTCATCACTATTCATGACTTGTGTTGGTGCTTGCATAAATGAGAATATGCGGCCACGGCACCGTGCTGCATATGGGTTTTTGTGCTGGCAACAACGCAGGACAAGTGATGATTGGCCTAATGTCTGATGCTAATTATTATGCTAATTACCTCGTTGTCTCTGGCGCAAGGAGCCAATCACCGCGCGGTAGTGGCGCGCAGTCACAGATTACAACGAGCGCTTGGTCACTTCGTTTTGTGAAAGCAGACGGAGTGGTCGCATCAACAAATTTTGGCCCTCCCATCCCTCCCAAATTTTTGATAGCGTTAGGGACATACCATGTACATCATTGGTGGAAGAGGGGTCGATAGCAAATCTCAAAGCTTTCCCCGTTTTCTTAGTGCAGGTGGACAATGTGTTCACGGGGTTTTAACGCCGAGACAGCTCGCTTCTCTTCCACCGGTGATTTTAGTAAGTGGGGCGTAATGGCCCCACTTATAGGTTTAGGCTAAATCTTGATACAATGTAACTCTTCAGCAGGTAGTTGGGATTATAGTTAGGTGAATGAATGGTGTGCTTGGTTAGTACGGTACGGTGCCTAAGGTCTACTGTGATTACAGTAGTAATGATGTTGTATATATCTATAACAATATTGCTAATGTTGTATATGCCGAAATGTGGGCTCTGTCAACCTGAGGGACAGGAGACTAGTATGGGCTCAGTCACAGGCCTGGCCTTGGGATGTAGAGCCCACATTTCTCTCTCTTTAACTTAATCTCTTTAATAAACGTCATTCATTTGGCCTTATTTCATCACTATTCATGACTTGTGATGGTGCTTGCATAAACAGTTTTTGCAACATTATAAAACTAAAATAGCAAGGAAAACAATTGTCTAATTCCTATTATCATAATAATTATTTGTTATTAATAAAATCGTTCATATCTGTATCACTAAAATATTGGAATACATCATGTAACGTGTCTACTTATAAATATTCGTGATGAACAATAATGGACCGGAAAATAGTTGCAAATATAATTTTGTAATTTCAAAATTTGCTGATTAAATCAAATTGTGTCGTTAATCACAAGTTACTCAGATGTACATGCAACAAAACAGCAGGAACATTGTGTTGTTGTCATAAAATAAGACTTTTTAAGTTTTTTCCGAAGCTTTGATTCCCCTTGACAACCACTCGGACAAGTTAAAATTTTGGCGGACAAGTAAATATTCTGGCTTATTTCTATCGCTGTATATATATTAATTTTTATTCAAGTTTATCTGACATTTTATGTAATTTTTATATGTTACTTTTAAATAATAATAATAAGATAACTTCTATTGTGCCTAAATCCTTGGAAACCAAGCTCAGAGGCGCATCAAAACAAAAGGGTTGGTCAATCTCAAAATCCATAAATAGTTTTCCAGTTGTCAACAGATGGGTCAAGGCACTAGGGAGCTACGGTGGATAAGCAAGGTTGTAAAGATACGTTTTTAAATGACGACGGAATTTTGTAATATTTTCTTTTACCTTTCTATGTTTTAGGTCATTTAATGTTTTTTATTCATACTCTACAATTGTCAGCGCCTTTGAGCAGGTTTGTTATCCAGACACATGGCTCTCTATAAGTGCTTTATAATAAAAACAAATAAATAAAATGTATTTTTTATCTTATCTGATATTGGTAAGTCCTCATTGTGAGCTCTCTATTTGTGATCAGGTCTTGTGTTTCATATTGAGAACGTACCTGAGACATCTGTTTACGAATGTACAGCATATCCTCATTGTTGCTAGTTAACTCTGTCTCAGATCCACCATACAAACCTGTGTATCTTATCTTTTTTGGGGTATGTATACAGTGCTATACAGTCTGTTTTACTTTTTGCTTTGGTTAAATCACAGCTGTGGGTAGTATTTTTTTATATAAAATGTTTGCATGGACCTCTAAGCAGGTTACTAGTTGTCAAGAAATCATTAGTGCTCTGTATTTCTCACCTCAACCAGCTGTCGAATACTCTTGTCTTTGAAGGCACGGTCAGTAACTGGACGGGGATCTTTAATTCGTCCTGCGCTGGCATATGAGGTAGTGCGCACGTTGGACTTCCTATGAATCAACATTCAATTTCAGTTCAATTATAATATGCAAACGTTCTTATAATATACAACTCTGTTACGTTGAACTTCTCTAAGACCTTTTTATCATATATATGGAAAACTAAAGATGGCTTCCCTGAATATTTAACACTGTTCCAGCTTCTTGGTTTATTTCAATATTTTATAAACATTTTACCTCTAAAGAAATATTTTTTATCCTTGAATACTTTGAGTACAATAGCATAGAAAAAATATGAATACAAAAGAGGTAAGCAAGTGTAGTAGCATGAATAACTTAAATGCAAATTCAGAACTTAGACCATTCAGGCCCTTAAGCAGGATCAAATTTTCACCAGTCCAAAAACATCTGCATCATACATACGTATACAATTGTCATATAAATAACAGTACGAGTCAATGATATATATATAAGGCTTTTTGCTCCTCAAATTTCCACCTGTCCAAAACGAACTCCATTTGTTTAAATAACGGGTGGACGGGTCTCTACAAGGCCATTCTAATACACCTTTACCGACATTTGTGTTGCATGTACATAAATAACAATATAAGAGTGAATAATATACTGCTCCTCAAATTGTCGAAAAACGAATTCAGCCGGTCTAAATGATGGGTGGACGGATCTCTAGTTAAAGCTGAGGCCGTTCTAATACGCTTTAAATACTGACATCTGTGTTACATATATATCAATGTGATGCTCACCTCCTCTTGACAGGCGCTACAGTGGCCCCGGACGTACTCGGTCGTGCGAGGGACTTCCTCATTCCAGTCAGTGAAGGCCGTCCACTAAACGACGACCGACCTGACGCCCAGAGGCTAGTGCGGTGTTTCGATGGCGGGTCATTTTCGTTCTTCACGCGTTGTGGCAGACCGGTGGACAGCCTGGAGCCAACACTTCCTGCACTTGTCCGGCGCATCCCCGTACTGCAAGTACAAGATGACTGCCAGTCAAAGACACTGTCAAAACATTTAGTTAATCTTTTCTGAACATTAATTAAAATAGACGATAATGGTTCAGATTACCATTTGAAGTTAATGTATTGTATTTGTGATTTGTGTAATGCAGTAATAACACTTTCCAACCAAAATGTATTGCTCTATCTTCCTTTATCTGTTAAAATATTAAGTGTTAATTACACCAACACTATGTAGAGGCAATAACTGCAGAAGGGTCCTGGATGGTTCGGCCCCCGAAGTGTTCGGCCCACGCAGACGGATAGTTCGGCCTGGATGTTTCGGCCCACGCCGACGGATGGTTCGGCCCACGTAACAAAAATCCCCTATGCAGGGTCGGATGTTTCGGCCTATGCCGATCCAGCGCCGACGGATGTTTCGGCCCACTTCACCGAAAATTTGACGTGCCCATTGATAATTATCAAAGCAGCAGTCGCGTCAGTCCTGCCTCAGCCCACAGCGTTTGATTTGGCACGTTGCTTTTGAAGATTGTTTTTGATGTTTCACAATAAATTACCTACCACCTCTTTATTGTTTGTTGGTTTGTTTGAACTCGCACTCTTACCTGGATTGCTTGTATGTGTGATATTTGTTTGTTTGTTTGTTGCAAAGTATCCTAGCAGTAAGCTAAACAAACACGGTAACGGAGCACACGATGTGAGCACATGCAATGTCATCACTCCCTTTATGTAGTTGATGTCGATTGAACAGATAAAATGCGTGACCACACTTTTCAAAGACGCATTGATGGAGGTGTTATTCTAAATTTCACATCTCTATTGTAACGATGTTTCAAGGGTTGTATGATGATGACGAATGTGTCTCCTTTCCAGAATAAATATAATTATTATTACAAGCTATACATTGACACATTACACAAGTCAAAAAGTCGGATGCAATATAATAATTATTAAAATATTTATCAAATCAAATACTTCGATTTCCGCAGTAACTAAGGTCGCAAAAGTCAGATTTCTAAACAGAAGGAGGACGGATGGTTCGGCCCACTTCATCGCCGACACGCTTACAGAAACGGTTGATTCGGCCCACGCGAATGCAAGCAGATCATGGTTAACCAGCTGTGCAAACGGCTTGTTCGGCCCCATGGGCCGAACCCGTCGGGGGCCGAAACATCCGACTCCCACTGCAGAAACCGAGCAAGCATAATTACCAAATGCAGCTATTTGAAGTTTTGAAATGTGCCGTGAAACACAATTGATAATCATACATACATGTACTTTTGTGTAGCTGCAACAAACTGAAAGCTGCAGCAGTAATTTTAAAAGTTGTGTTACACACATGTGTAATTATTAACAAAAAGAATAGCTAGATTGCTAATCTTGCATATTTTAGAATAGTTTAACCGTAAATCAAATGGTGATGTTATTCTCTAAACTTAGTCTAAGGCCAAGATTTATTCTAATCATGAAATCTGTGACATCTTGCCACCAAATTTACGTGTACAGACAGCTTGCATGTACACTCATATATTATTTGGCATATATGCAGATAACAGTGTTGTATACATTTGTTTGATTTGTACAATCTGCAGATTGCACGTTCTACAGATTACACTGAGATGTATTCTGAGAATCTGCAGATCATGTAATTAAACTGTTAGCAGTTTGCTCATCACTGTTTTGTCTTTAGTCTTTGAGCCACCCACGCCACCTTTGAGCCACCCTAGCATGATGATGATGATGAACAAACGCCCGTGGCCGTGGGCCACGGGCGTTTGTTCATCATCATCATGCTAGATTAATGATTCCTACAGCACAGTATAGTGAACTGACGGTACTACACCCAAGTAAAGCTGTGGAACTAGTTCAGCGAACTTTCACGCATTGCTTAGCCGTAGGCTTAGCATATCTGACAGGGTACATAGTCATAGTGTTGTCAACTATCAGTATCAGCATCACACCTTCCCATGGCAGCTAGTTTGCGAGGATGCTGTTTTGACATTCACAATGTGATTGTTTATTGCAAGAATTGTCCACTTTTAAGACATCAAATTTTGTGACAGCCTTGTCACGTCTACCGATTCCACATATAACCCTCAATAATGTATAGTTTATTTTTCAAAATTCGTGGTATTTATAACTATAAACAAAGAAAGAAAGAAGCTTACATTCGCAGAAGTTAAAATTTCCGCCTTTCTGCTTCAAAAATGCGCATGCGCAATAGACAGTCGTTGGCGCCGAAGAGTATTAAAATAACTTATTTGGTCCGTTCTGGTTATTTAAAGTATACTCAATAATGTTATTACATTTATCTACCAATTACTGCTATGTTGAAGTCTGCATACATACACATAAATAAATTCTTATAATAAAGAATGATGGGTAGGCTACAAGCGCCATGTCTGACATGCGCAAAGGAAAACATCCGCCATTATAATGAATTTGGGGATCACAAGATTTGGGAGGGGGACATAAAGGCAAATGTTTTGTGTCGTAGAGTATATGATAGCAAATAGCATACACAACCTACAAGTGGACTCGTTAGACAAATAATCGAGGTACACAGAAAATAGGAAATGAACGCAGCATACAGTTTTACTTGTATACAAATATGACCGCGTTATAGTCAACTTCGAGACTAGGCCGACTTGGAACTTCAGGTGCCACTGAGTCTGACAGTATATTTATCTGTCCAAGGTACTGTGAATCAGTCCGTATCCTGTTGTCTTTTGTTGTCTCGTGCATGTATATATCGATCATACGGTTTATTTAGACTACGATGCATGTTACTGTGAACACATTTTGTTTTAACTGTAAGTGACCATTCAAATAAGAAAGACTAGTCTTGTGTTGTGACTGATAATCATAATCATAATGATATGGATGGTTGAACAAAATGACAAATCACACAGTCATATATGTTCTTTACTCAGAAAATCATATCTAGTCTGTCATAGTTAGTAGTTCAATTTACGTTCCATAACATATAGGCCTAATATTGCTAGCTGTCGGAAGTGACAGAACTGAACCCTTTGAGGTGGAAAACCCGGAAAGTACCAGTCTGGGTTGCAAATAATGACAAGTTGAGTGGCAAATTTCCAATAAAGTGTTTAATTTAAAAGCACCTTCTCAATTAAATGTTTTTATTCTCATTTCGAATTCATTGTGCCAAAAAGCAAAACCACCTTGTATCTATTAAAACATGCTAACACACTCAGATACCATGTTAACAACTGATTCACTAGATTGTTGGCCCAGCAATTGGCTTTGGCCAATTACAGTATATAACGGCCAAAGTCAATTTAACGGAAATTAAGCTAATGTATGAACTTGTTTTATTAGACCAAGAGTGGATATTATTCAAACAGTTTATATAGAATTCGTAAGTGAGTATTTTTTGACAGACGCTGGACCATCTTTATTCAGCATAAACTTGACATCACGTGTCGTATCCCATCATGCTTTGGAATAAATGCAAACATGAAGTATGGTGGCCGATATTGGCTGTTGCTGCACCTCCCACCGAGTATATTGAACATCATATACGTAGAAACAATAACACTGAAAGTCAAAATGAATTATGTGTGTATGACATATCCATTGTCTGATTAGTTAACATTAAAAGTGAACTTTAATTAAATGTCTGAACAGCTACTAGTGTTCGTAATTCTGACTAGTAGAAGTAATGCACTTTACAAGTCTAGACGCTTTGGGGGTTTCACCGTTCTCCCCGACCGAGTCACCCTTTCAGGTGCCACTTGTTCAGAGAGTGAAGATGTCTCTCTAGCAGGACATGAAGTACTCTTCGCTGGTGTAACTGACAGCTGCATCTTAGCAGCGTGTGTCACGAGTACAGCAGTTGTAGTGAAGTGTGCAGGCAGTGTCCGCTGACCGTCGGAGTCGTCACCAGCACGAGACCCTGTTGTCTGCACTAGCGCTCTACGGTTGCGACGCAAAGTGCCGAGGTTGGTCTTCACCAAGTACGATCGCGGCTCAGGTGTTCGACTCACAACTAGACCTTGGCGATTTTGGTCACTGATCCAAACTGGATCGCCTGGCTGTAGCGTCGGCAAGTCACGCGCTTTGTGTCACAAGTTGAAGATATGCTGCTGGTCGGAACGATGCAAGCTCTCCTTCTTTTGCAGGGATTCGTTGCCAGTACCCCTGTTTCAGAGTGCTGGGAAGGACGGGTAGCAGAGTGCGAAGTCGTCATCCCATGAGCATTGCCCCGATCATCGTCGACAGACCCGGCCACCACACAGATGCACGCGCTCTGGCCTGACATTTCGTTATGCCCTTGGTGGAGACAGTCAAGGACATCCAGTCTCAATGCTCGAGGAATGACGATGCATTCATCATATAGGAGAATGTCATCAACGATCGCCAGATGGCTCCTGCTCTCCCAGTATTGGCATAGTAGCGGCTGATTTGGCATATACGCAGGCCACCCATGAAGACAGTATTCTCAGATTTTACTGCATTCCTCGTCTACTTTCTGCTCGTTGACTATTTCCCGTAGGCGTTTGTTCGTTGCCGGGAGAATGTTCACTGTCTGTTGTGCGAACGGTTCGACTTCTGCGACAAACATGTCCTCTGATGCCGGAGCTTCTACCGGCGCACGCGAGAGTGCATCGGCTGTTGTTTTATGCTTTCCCGGACGTAGGGTGCGAATCGCATCAGCCGTAGGCGAAACCTTTGTATCCTTGGCGGCATTTTGCATAGTTTGGTGGTGTTCAACAATGGCACTAACAGACGATAATCTGTCTCGAGTGTGAGCCGTAACCCAAGCATGATCTCACTGAACTTTTCACATGCCCACGTTGCTGCCAGGGCCTCCTTCTTGATTACTGCGTAGTGTTTTTCACCTGTCGATCGCGGCGCATAGCAAACTGGACGACGCTTGGTGTCATCTTGCACTTGTAGCAGGACCGCTCCAACGCCTGTCGACGAGGCGTCTGCTGCGATGATTGTGGGACGTTTTGGGTCGTAGTGGGCGAGTGTCGGGAGCGACCAGGGCGTCTTTCAATCGCTGGAATTACTTCTCCTGTGCGTCACCCCACAACCAGACATTGTCGCTGCGCCATAGTTGGCGTAGCAACTCATTGCACTCATCCAGAATGGAATAAACTTTCCCATCTGATTTACCATGCCCATGAAACGTTGCAGTTCTTTGACTGTCGTTGGAATCAGAGGGTTTGTGACTGCTGTCGTTTTCCGCGGGTCAGCCTGAATGTCGTTGTTTCTTGGATGTTGTCGACATGTGCGACCAAGTCAAGACCGACGCATGCTCGCCGACTGAGTAGAGAGTACTCTTGGTTTCTAATGACGTACACCAGTTCATCAAGTGATTTGTTACGATAGCGCAGTTTTGCCTTGATCACTCCCATTACTGGTAGAAGTGTGCCACCCGGACCAAGTAGTGCTTGCTTTGTCGTTAGCAGCTTTTCTATATTAAGCCAAGCCTCTTGATCGCTGACCACAGAGACAGCTGCACCCGTGTCTAGTTTGAACTTTGTGGCGTGATCATTGACCTCCACCTTAACTGACCAGTGTTCTGTGTCATCTAGTGCCCCAACATAACCGAGGTACGGCAAGTCGACACACTCGAGCTGTTGAACTTCGTTGACCCGATTTGACGGTTGTTTGACACCCCGCCAGACAGAGTGGAAGTGTCCTTTCTTTTGGCAATTGCGACAAATGGCTTATCTTGCAGGACATTGTTGTCGATCGTGTAGACTGCGGCCACACCATTTCCATGTGTTGTGTGTGCCTGTTGTAGCAGAATTTGTTTTTGCGTTGTTGTAGTTCTTAGGTTTGTTCTTTGTACCGGCTTTGAAATGGTTTATTGGGTGAGCCGGTTTGACAAAATCAACAGTTTTGCTAGCGACAGTGTTCTCTCTAACAAATTCTCTATTTTGTTTTCTTGCCTCTGCTTGTCTGCTAATTTCTATCGCTTTTTTCAGTGACAGATCGGACTTCCCTTGTAGCGTATCAGATAAAGCATCACTGAACACGCCTACGACGATTCGATCCCTGATTAGATCCTCTTGCAGATTGCCGTAGTCGCAGAATTCTGACAGCTTGTACAAGTCTTGTATGAAGGTGTCAATTGATTCACTCGGTGATTGAGTTCTTTTATTGAACCTCACACGCTCACAAATGATGTTTCGTCTTACCTTGAAGTATTCGTTCAGCACCATCTTCACATCGTCATACGCATCGGTTTCTTCGTTTACTGTCAGCGTAGACAGTATATCGTCTGCACAGTCCCCAATACTGTAGAGTAGGATGCTGACTTGATCTGCATTCGACTTATTTTTCAGCCCCTATGCTACTCTATAGCGTTCGAACCGCTTTAGCCACTTAGGCCAAAGTTCTGCCTGTTGAGGGCTATTTGCGCCGTAGGATTCTCCCCTGGTATGCTCATGTTTACCTTGTTGTAATAGCATCGACTGTGGGCATTTTAAACCCCTCTGCCACCATATAGAATTCGTAAGTGAGTCGTTTTTGACAGACGCTGGACCATCTTTATTCAGCATAAACTTGACATTGACATCATGTGTCGTATCCCATCATGCTTTGGGATAAATGCAAACATGAAGTATGGTGGCCTATATTGGCTGTTGCTACAGTTTACACATTTGAACATAAAAAAACAAATTTGCAATGGGCTAAATCAGTTGAAGAAGCAGCTTTAAATTAAATAACCGTGTCATAGTTATGTTTTTTATTATGTCTAGATAAATATTTAAAGATGGAGTATGCTGACCAGTTCATTCAAATTATTTTAAAGTCGATGAACCATCTAATTTTCAGGTATGTAATCTCAGAGAGTTTTTTCAAATAGAGATCATCAGCTCTGTGACAGTAGTTGTTAGGAGGGAGTGAGCCGTGTGTTAGGAGGGAGTGGGCCTTGTGTTACTGTTTGGAGGGAATGAGTCATGTGTTAGGAGGGAGTGAGCCGTGTGTTAGGAGGGAGTGGGCCTTGTGTTACTGTTTGGAGGGAATGAGTCGTATGTTAGGAGGGAGTGAGCCGTGTGTTAGGCGGGAGTGTGCCATGTGTTAGGAGGGAGTGAGCCGTGTGTTAGGAGGGAGTGAGCCGTGTGTTAGGAGGGAGTGAGCCATGTGTTAGGGAGGAGTGAGCCATGTGTTAGGAAGGAGTGAGCCGTGTGTTAGGAGGGAGTGTGCCATGTGTTAGGAGGGAGTGAGCCGTGTGTTAGGAGGGAGTGAGCCGTGTGTTAGGAGGGAGTGAGCCGTGTGTTAGGGAGGAGTGAGCCGTGTGTTAGGAGGGAGTGAGCCGTGTGTTAGGGCGGAGTGTGCCATGTGTTAGGAGGGAGTGAGCCGTGTGTTAGGAGGGAGTGTGCCATGTGTTAGGAGGGAGTGAGCCGTGTGTTAGGAGGGAGTGAGCCGTGTGTTAGGAGGGAGTGAGCTGTGTGTTATGAGGGAGTGAGCCGTGTGTTACTGTTAGGAGGGAATGAGCTGTGTCTTACTGTTAGGAAGGAGTGAGCCATGTGTTAGGAGGGAGTGAGGAGGGAGTGAGCCGTATGTTAGGAGGAAATGTGCCATGTGTTAGGAAGGAGTGAGCTGTGTGTTAGGAGGGAATGAGCCGTGTGTTAGCAGAGCCCTCACTAGGGTTTGTGGAAAGGGGTAATGTACCCCATGCTGTTGAAAACAAGGGGTAACAAATTTAATCAAGGGATAATTTATTCGGGTTTTCGACCGCGTATGGGAGAGTGTCCATCTGTACTTGTGAGTGCGTGTATGTTTTTAGTCAGAATAATGATAGCCTGTGATTGTTTTAACCACACAGACAATGTTGTCTTCCAATGAAGTTCTGTAAACAGCTGGCATGAGTAGTTCTCAGATGATGAATGATAAGAAGAAATGTACATTTAGTACATCGTCTGCACGTGTCAGACAGATGAGGTTTTCTTCAGGTATCAATTGATCTTTTATATAATTAAGGCCAGACACGACAGGTGGATAGGATTATTTTATAACTTATACAAATAGTCCAATTTGTTCTATCCAAATGATAGAATTTAGAGGTATGTAATTGTCATACAAATAAACTCATTAATGATACCAAACATAAAAGCTATCATAATCTGGCAGAAAACCATTTTGAGCATTTTTGTCAAAAAACACCATTTCACCTGGGTTGTCTGGCCTTAAGATACTCATGAAAAATATGCAAAAGATAACCAATTTATTTTAATGTTATTTATTTAAAAGTTCCAGCTGCTGCCCTGCAAATGTCCATGTTCTGTTAATGAGTGTCCAATGGCAATACGTTTAACTTTCTACACAACTTTCCCTGCGTCTGTGAATATGCATGTTCTGTGGGTGTCCAACACATTATTTACGTAGCTAAACGATTTTCTTATCTTGTTTCTTGTTTACAATGCAACCATTCTACGTAGAAAATATACTCTTAAAATATTTTATGCGCCTTTGTTGTTAAAACATTGCCGCGGTTTGCATCCGCTGTGAGACAACGTTGAAGACGCTCACCGCTGATGCAGTCCGTGGCGCCAGTTGGACTGCAAGCATGCATGCATATAATATACATAATATTACTTGCAAGTCCACACATTGTCGAAAAATTTTAAAAGCAAACCCAGTTATCGTTTTCTTTCTGTAATTCTGACCTGGGTCGTTCTTCAATGCTGGTCAGCATGGGTGGTTATCCAAAAGAAAGGAATAAATATGTAGCAAAACCTTGTGTTTTCTTTTATTTGTGTGTTTGTGCTTGTAACATACATTAAATAAGCTCTCTGAGTTATGAAAAAACCAGTGTCAATTTACAAAAATATAATAATTGACCTTTAACATGTATGTGTCACACAAAAATGGGGGCTGAAAATGGGAAAATAGCAGGGGACAGTTGCTTTCTCACATTATATGGAAGAATGCTGCAGTTCATGCATTAACTGGTCATAATAAGGTCAGAAAAGGTTCAACTACAATACGAAGTACAGGAAACTCACAAACATTTTATGGAAACTCCATTATCCAGTTCCAAAGTGGGCGGTACACTCGTGACATAGTGTGTCACATCATGTCACGAGTGTAACTTGAGCTCCCAAAGTCTGTGAAATCAGTCTGGCTGGGAAGCACCTGCTGCTAAACATAGACCTAGTCACTAACTGTAATATCCTCCAAAGTCACTGTTAGTTTTGTTCCCAGAATTGTATTTGTGTTAGTTAAAACCACGGGTGTCACATGCATCACGAGTGTAACCGGGATTTTTCTTTTGATCAAAAACCCACTAAGTTTGGCGTACAAACGGTTGAAGCATGACTAAGCTACTTGTTCTGTCATCACACACAAACTGATGACGTAGTGGACAGGAAATGTGTACTTGTAATAGCCCCCCTTCGAACTTTTTATGCGACGTATCACACTTTCAAACATGTCATCCATGTGAAGCCAGCGTTACGTTCTTGGCAAAAATCTTTCAAAAGCGACCAAGCTTTATTCATCAAGTTGATTACCCTGGTAAATTTCCAGATTTAAATGTTTATAATTTATGAATATGTGAATAGGCACTTGAATTTTTGTTGTTCTTACGTTTTGTGCTCCAGATCAATGTGTCGACCGATCTCGTGTGTTGTGTCACGGGTTGCAAACATACCTCACATTCCTGTTTTCGGTACCTGCAGAAGGCTAAAGTACAAGCAGTTGTAACTTATTTTAAATAAATGCCTTTTAGCACATCTTCGTTAATTCAATCCGATTTGTGATCTGATGAACAGCATGGAAATTTGGTTTTCTCTATACCAGTTATGCTTGTGGTCGGTGACCCAAATGTCGACGGAAGCCCGGATGAATCTGTGCATCGCTTGCCACAAGCGCAGCCCATTTAATCAAATATCTACCTCTGCCCATACTAATAGAACTTGGAGCTCAGGAAGCAGCAGACTAATTTTGTTTTACATAGGTTTGCTAAAGTAAAACGGTCAACTAATCTTTTTGAAGACCACACAATAAGTGGTAACGCTAGTGACCAGCGACACCAAGCTCCCGCTCATTCAGGTGTCACATTACCTTGTCTAATGTTTAGCCACACTGTGTACAGGTGAATAGTTTTTAGACTGTTGGTTAGCCTTCTGTGACTTTGGTTTTTACAGATCTATCAATACATTTTTAACTTGACTTCTTTCTTAAATAATCCCATGGTTTTTGTTACACACAGGTAATGCTTGTGACACAGTTGTGTCAAGTAATGCTTGTGACACGGTGGTGTCAAGAGACTTGAATTCTTGGTTTCACCTGAAACTGAATGTGTACATACCTCTGTGCATTGTTAATGTTGTAAAAACTGTTAGTAAAAAACTCTGTGTTAACTTACTCCCTCTGCTGTTTTCCTCTCTCTTTCCAGCTAGTTACTCATTCTTTGCTGCATCTGTGTCACTGTGCTCACTTTCAGTTTCAATTACTGTCTCATTCTTTCGATGTATATTTACTTACTTATTTTTTTATATTATAAATGTGATTGTGTGAATGTGTGTGTGTTTAGCGTGTGCTTTGGGGGAGGGGAGTGTACAGTGCTGCTTGTTGAGTAGGAGGAGGTGTAGGTGGACTCTGGTTACTCTCCAGAGGCACATACTATGTTTGGTCAGACGTCCGAGACACTGCCTGGGTGTCCTTGTCTCAGATCACACGTGTCCTGAACCACCCGCAGATCACTCTGCGTGACCAATATATTTTTGATCGATGTTATTTGATAACAGTTTAGTTCAGTGATAGGGACAAATCCGCTGATTCACAAGCCTTGCGACTATTTCTATGTCCCATCTTAGCAGTCAAAAGTAGCTAGGTCTTACATGGTTAAGTGCTTATTGGTCAAAATCACACTTATTTTCAATAATATTTTTTGAAACTGTTAGGATTTTGAAACTGTTAGTATTTTGTTCATGTATGATTTTTTCGGGAAGTTTATTCCAGTAAGGTGCGATGTTATTACTGAAGGTGAATTTCCTTATATTAGTATGGCAGAACTCGGTATTGATTGATCAGATGAACTGACAACAACAGGCTCAAACTGTTCCAACAGGAGAAACTTGAATAAAATTTTGTTGTGTCCTGATGAAATCAGTCTTTGTTGACATTCACTGTTTGATGTTTTGTTGACATACACCTTTAACCCCACCTTTCGTATTCTAAAGGATGCTAGCTGACACTAAAGTTGCAATTACACCAGTCACATAGTGCTAGAGGTGTTGATATAATTAAATGCAGCAGGATGAACTGAAGTAGGGAGAAGATGGTTCTGAACACTGTCAGATTCTGTCGCATGCCACAAGCGTTACTCCCTCTAATTTGTTCCATTTAAAACTCCCCCAATACATTTTTTTTAAATTGTTGTCTCAGTGAGTTATATATCTGCCAACAAACTCTGTAACAGCTGCTGTGGTCAAGACTAAGATCTCTGTGGTTGTGAGATAAAGTTGTGAGGTAACGCTCGTGACAGTGTCACATTTAACTTCTTTTACCCACTGCAGCATCTCTTGTTAAAAGTACTGCCTTTTGTGTCACAGTTCTTTCTCATGCCAAGTATTATTCTTCCACACAAACTATACTTAGATTGCTTCATTTGAATAGGTAGTAAAGTGCTGTTTGTGTCACAATGTCACAAGCGTAACCAACTTTGCTCACCTTCATTACCGATCGCACATTGCAAAATTCGTCAACCAAGCGTCTTTCCTTTCAATTGTTCCTTAAATTTAGATGTATACGGGACAATTAACAGCAGTTTTTGTATTACTTTGAGCAATTTAAATTTTCAGCTACTTTTCCCACCTTTTGTGAGCAGCACTGTAGAAAGACCCAGCTGTATTATATAACCCCGGGACACAAAAATAACAACGTACGTAGTCCTGTCGTAGAACTTCCAAACTTCTTCACAACATGTCAAATTAACAGTATCTACGACACATGTATACAATTATACATATAAAATTCACTTACTATCTTATAACGATCACTATTTACAAAAAACGTAAGATGTGTTTGTGTTACGGCGACGTTTTGCGATTGCTACGACGATGTATGACTGACTTTTACAAAACTCCCTGGACAAGGCTCACAGCGTGCATCCAGTTCACGGAGATAGGCATTATCACTAGTAAAATGTATCAGTTTCCAGACTAGTGTTCACAAAACTTCACCCGCTATCATAATTTTTGCTCACGCAGTTATCTGGCCAGTTGAACCCCGACTGCGTGTACCAGGGCAGGTTAAAACATGTCACTGCCGATGTGTAGGTTCATGCAATGGTGTCCAAAATAATGCGTGAAATGCCAAAAATCATGCATATGTACGCATAATATTACGCTAACGGGAGCTATGTGTTAGAAGGGAGTGAGCCGTGTGATAGGAGGGAGTGTGCCATGTGTTAGGAGGGAGTGAGCCGTGTGATAGGAGGGACTGTGCCATGTGTTAGGAGGGAGTGTGCCATGTGTTAGGAGGGAGTGAGCCGTATGTTAGGAGGGAGTGAGCTGTGTGATAGGAGGGAGTGAGCCGTGTGATAGGAGGGAGTGTGCCGTGTGTTAGGAGGGAGTGAGCCGTGTGATAGGAGGGAGTGTGCCATGTGATAGGAGGGAGTGTGCCATGTGTTAGGAGGGAGTGTGCCATGTGATAGGAGGGAGTGTGCTATGTGTTAGGAGAGAGTGAGCCGTGTGATAGGAGGGAGTGTGCCATGTGTTAGGAGGGAGTGTGCCGTGTGTTAGGAGGGAGTGAGCCGTGTGATAGGAGGGAGTGAGCCGTGTGTTAGGAGGGAGTGTGCCATGTGTTAGGAGGGAGTGTGCTATGTGTTAGGAGGGAGTGAGCCATGTGATAGGAGGGAGTGTGCCATGTGTTAGGAGGGAGTGAGCCGTGTGATAGGAGGGAGTGTGCCATGTGTTAGGAGGGAGTGAGCCGTGTGATAGGAGGGAGTGTGCCATGTGTTAGGAGAGAGTGAGCCGTGTGATAGGAGGGAGTGTGCCATGTGTTAGGAGGGAGTGAGCCGTGTGTTAGGAGGGAGTGTGCCGTGTGTTAGGAGGGAGTGAGCCGTGTGATAGGAGGGAGTGTGCCATGTGATAGGAGGGAGTGTGTTAGGAGGGAGTGAGCCGTGTGATAGGAGGGAGTGAGCCGTGTGATAGGAGGGAGTGTGCCATGTGATAGGAGGGAGTGTGCCATGTGTTAGGAGGGAGTGAGCCGTGTGGTGGGAGGGAGTGAGCCGTGTGTTAGGAGGGAGTGAGCTGTATTAGGAGGGAGTGAGCCATGTATTAGGAGGGAGTGAGCTGTGTGTTGGGGGGGAGTGAGCCATGTGTTAGGAGGGAGTGAGCCGTATGTTAGGAGGGAGTGAGCCATGTGTTAGGAGGGAGTGAGCCGTGTGTTGTGGCTAGTGAGCCGTGTGTTAGGGGGGAGTGAGCCGTGTGTTAGGGGTGTATGAGCCGTGTGTTAGGGGGGAGTGAGCCATGTGTTAGGGGGAGTGAGCCGTGTGTTAGGGGGAGTGAACTGTGTGTTAGGGGGGAGTGAGCCGTGTGTTAGGGGGGAGTGAGCCGTGTGTGGAGTGCAGTGGCTAGAGCATGAGACTCTCAGTTGAGAGAACCAGATTTTGAATGCTATGCTACCTTGGACAAGTTTGTTCACTCTGCATTGCTCCAATACACTCTCTTGTATGAATAAGTACCTGGCTAGAGACTGTAGGCGTGGGAAAAGGGAGCAGCTGTCCCTTGGTATTTTGCTGGGAGGAGGGAGTGAGCCATGTGATAGGAGGGAGTGTGCCATGTGTTAGGAGAGAGTGAGCCGTGTGATAGGAGGGAGTGTGCCATGTGTTAGGAGGGAGTGAGCCGTGTGGTGGGAGGGAGTGAGCCGTGTGTTAGGAGGGAGTGAGCTGTATTAGGAGGGAGTGAGCTGTGTGTTGGGGGGGAGTGAGCCGTGTGTTAGGAGGGAGTGAGCCGTATGTTAGGAGGGAGTGAGCCGTATGTTAGGAGGGAGTGAGCCATGTGTTAGGAGGGAGTGTGCCATGTGTTAGGAGGGAGTGAGCCGTGTGATAGGAGGGAGTGTGCCATGTGTTAGGAGGGAGTGAGCCGTGTGATAGGAGGGAGTGTGCCATGTGTTAGGAGGGTGTGAGCCGTGTGATAGGAGGAAGTGTGCCATGTGATAGGAGGGAATGTGCCATGTGTTAGGAGGGAGTGAGCCGTGTGATAGGAGGGAGTGTGCCATGTGATAGGAGGGAGTGTGCCATGTGTTAGGAGGGAGTGAGCCGTGTGATAGGAGGGAGTGTGCCATGTGATAGGAGGGAGTGTGCCATGTGTTAGGAGGGAGTGAGCCGTGTGGTGGGAGGGAGTGAGCCGTGTGTTAGGAGGGAGTGAGCTGTATTAGGAGGGAGTGAGCCATGTATTAGGAGGGAGTGAGCTGTGTGTTGGGGGGGAGTGAGCTGTGTGTTGGGGGGGAGTGAGCCGTGTGTTAGGAGGGAGTGAGCCATATGTTAGGAGGGAGTGAGCCATGTGTTAGGAGGGAGTGAGCCGTGTGTTGTGGCTAGTGAGCCGTGTGTTGTGGCTAGTGAGCCGTGTGTTAGGGGGGAGTGAGCCGTGTGTTAGGGGTGTATGAGCCGTGTGTTAGGGGGGAGTGAGCCGTGTGTTAGGGGGAGTGAACTGTGTGTTAGGGGGGAGTGAGCCGTGTGTTAGGGGGGAGTGAGCCGTGTGTGGAGTGCAGTGGCTAGAGCATGAGACTCTCAGTTGAGAGAACCAGATTTTGAATGCTATGCTGTCGACTCGTACCTTGGACAAGTTTGTTCACTCTTGGTATTTTGCTGGGAGGAGGGAGTGAGCCATGTGTTAGGGGGGAGTGAGCCGTGTGTTGGGAGGGAGCGAGCCGTGTGTTAGGAGGGAGTGAGCTGTATTAGGAGGGAGTGAGCCATGTATTAGGAGGGAGAGAGCCGTGTGTTAGGGGGAGTGAGCCGTGTGTTAGGAGGGAGTGAACCGTGTGTTAGGGGGTAGTGAGCCGTGTGTTAGGAGGGAGTGAGCCATGCGTTAGGGGGGAGTGAGCCGTGTGTGGAGTGCAGTGGCTAGAGCATGAGACTCTCAGTTGAGAGAACCAGATTTTGAATGCTATGCTACCTTGGACAAGTTTGCTCACTCTGCATTGCTCCAATACACTCTCCTGTATGAATAAGTACCTGGCTAGAGACTGTAGGCGTGGGAAAAGAGGGGCAGCTGTCCCTTGGTATTTTGCTGGGAGGGTAGACATATTGTTCTGCCCCCTCTCCCAGTAAATCTAAGCCTGAATGTGGGGGGTTTGACAAGCCTCAAGTAGGTTACAATTGAAGGTTTGTGGTGAGCTTCAACAATTATGAATGTTACTGTCTCTCCACCCCTCAGTCTTCCAGTGTCATGATCTGACAGTGGAGCAGAATGGTGCTGGAGCTCTGGTTCTCAGCTCACTCAATATGAAATTCGTTCCCGCGCCTGTGCTATAGACAGTGGTCAATATTTGTGTATGAATAGTCTTCACGGCGAAGTTCATGCATTGATTGCAGTGTGGCTGGATGCTTCCCGGAGAAGTTGGGATGGTGTTTGATTAAACAGGTCTGCCATGGAATAAAGTATAAAGTACTTTGAGCATTTGTAAGGACTGAATACTGTCCTGTATGAGAACTTACCTTTACATGTTTCCTGTTACCAGGAGGGAGTGAGACGGGCGATGGGCGCCGGCTGTGATGGCGGCCCAGGTACAGACACACTACAATGACAATCGCCGTCTCTATGATGAGCTACACCAGATGTACCCAGAGGTTGCTGAGAATGACATTGTCGCCCTCATGAGAGATGTACGTACCTTTTAGCGAGTACTGCAACTGTGACAGTTTGTAGACATTTGCTGTCATTGCATTCGCACTGTACCTCAACTCTTAACAGCTACCATCTTATGGAGCCTCGACTTTGTTTTCACCAAGTCTTGTATTTAATTATTAAGTCTGAATGATCAATTCATTCCAGCTGTCGTCAATTACAACATTGCATGCAACAGATAGTATTTGTAACATAACTCCACAGTGATGCCACCTGGGAAATATCTGACAACTCAATTTGTCCGCTGAAATAAGTAAATAATCAAGACTTACATAATTGAATAGATATTCTTAGCAAGTACACCAGTAAATTGCTTCCGTTTTAGAATAAACAGTTCTGCACAATGCATCTGTAACTCACTGATATGTTGTAATTGATTTGTACATTGAATTGTATTTGAATTGTAATGCAATGCATCAGTCGTACACTACATTCCCCCCACTGTTAACACCCTGTGCGCACTCGACCGCGAATGTTGGGGCGGGATCTTTCGATATAAAAATGCATCATATGAATCTGTGGATATGACCTTTTATGTTATTTATTTACATATTTAATGCATTTTAGTACAATTTCTATTGACATTTTAACAATTGTTTTTAATGTTCAACGTGTTAAATATGATATGGACATTTTATTATTTATTTATGTATATATATATATATATAATTATTTTATATATATCGATTAATTTTACGTCAAAAAAGGCTCTCATGTTACATTTTGTTGAATGGCACAAGTGAAAGAGATATGAATCACATCACATCTGCCACAGAAAAGTGTACCTAATAATAATAATTTATTGCAACATTTGTTTGCAGTAATTTCACCTGTCCGTGTGTGTGTGCTTGTTTTCCAGAATGACTGCGACCGGGCAAAATGTCTTGCTGCGCTCGTACACAAGAGCAACCAGCTCCTATATGGGCCGGAACACGTTGCCACGACAACAGTGTCAACGCACGTTGTTGATCAACTTGCCCACTTAAACCTGCCACCAAGTCGTGTCTCAATGTGTGATGCGACGAGTCGTCACAGTCCGGTCAACCATCCAGGCATGACACCGCCACAGTTGACCCCGCCCAGCCGTGACACGCAATATTTTACAGCACAACAAATGCACTACATTCAACACCAGTCTGCGGTCTCGGGCAGCCAAACGCCGCAGTTCCCTCCCTCGACGGAACCACGTAGGCTGACGTCAGGTGGGCAGGGACCACGTTATGTCATGCAGATCGACGTGGAGGCACAGAAATGCAGGCGGGGTATAGGGCAGCATGGCTATATGCCCCCTCCTCATCACCCCCCATCGTCGCTGCAACCCTATGAGGGTCCCCCCGGAACATGTGCCATCAGACACCAGCCGATGTCGCTACAGATCCACAGTAACAATGCACCAGCGGCGGCGACACATCACAGCGCTCTTGTGGAGCGCCCGGGACAGTTCAGTCAGCCATTCCCAGGGGGCGCTGCGCCCCATCAAGGCGGTGATCATCAAAGAAAGTTATACACTCCTCCGCCTGCGGCGAGGGTGGAGCCCTACCTCACCAATCAGCACCAGTACGTTCAGCAGTCACCACAGCATCCTAGTCCGCTCTCACAAACACCCCCCACCTCTTCGTCTTCCCGCTTCTGCGCCACCAAGTTCATCCAGGTGAGCCCTGTCGAGCCAAGTCATCCACCGTTCTACCAGTCCCCCCAGGGGCCGCCAACGGTTGCGCCGACCTACCCCTCGTCAACGTGGCAGGCACCGTTCGATCATTCATCACCAACCGACCTCTTGACCTCGCCTGACCCGGAGGTCGCTCGCATTCGACAGCAGCCCCTTCAGCCTGTGGTGTCGCCGGCGTTCCATGACCCCCCTCGACCCACCTTGCTGCAACCTGAGGGGGTGGGGCCATGGCCCGCTGCACCACTCTCAGAAGTACCCGCCAGTGAGGCCGAGTACAGGCAGAGTAAGTTACCAATGAACTGTTCACTATAGTTGTTGTTCTCTTCATTCCCTGTATGATCGTGGTGAGGCTGGCCTCGATACTGGGTCTCGATTTCTGTGTTCTTTGTTCTTGGAGTGCTGTCTCCACCAACCATCTCCACTCCCCTCTAGCTGTCCCTCTTGTTCTCCACTCCTCTCCCGGTCTCTTCAAATCTCTATTTATGCAGCCCTCCCATTGCAGTCTGTCGTCCTTGTCTCCTTTTTCCTTCTGGGCATCTGCGTTCTTCTCCCATTTCCTCCACGTGTCCAGCCCATTTCAGTCGTCTCCTAATGAGCTTCTTATAACTTTATTTTACACCAACGTCCTCACTCTTACACCTCCTTTTACAACAAAATCCTCCTCCTTTTACATCAACATCCTCCCTAATTTACACCAACATCCTCCCTCTTTTACATCAATCTCCTCCCTCTTTTACACCCAAGCTCCCTCTTTTACACCAACTTCCCTCTTTTACACCAACCTCCTCCCTCTATTACTCCCAACCTCCTCCCTCTTTTACACCAACCTCCTTATTTTATACCCAAACTGATCTCCTTCTTTTACACAAACATTCTCCTCTTTTTACATCAACATCCTCCCTCTTACACCAACTTCATCTCTCTTACACTAACCTCCACCCTCTTTTACACCCAATCTCCTCCTTCTACACCTAACCTCCTCCCACTTTTACACCCAACCTTCTCTCTCAGATCCTCCATTCTTCACTGGTACAATATCCCTATGAGGATCATGTGTTGTGGCCGAGTTAGATGTGGAGTTTGTGTTGTAGCTGAGTTAGACGTGGAATTTGTGTTATAGCTGAGTTAGACGTGGAGCTTGTGTTGTAGCTGAGTTAGAAGTGGAGCTTGTGTTGTAGCTGAGTTAGACGTGGAGCTTGTGTTGTAGCTGAGTTAGAAGTGGAGCTTGTGTTGTAGCTGAGTTAGACGTGGAGCTTGTGTTGTAGCTGAGTTAGACGTGGAGCTTGTGTTGTAGCTGAGTTAGACGTGGAGCTTATGTTGTAGCTGAGTTAGACGTGGTGCTTGTATTGTAGCTGAGTTAGACGTGGAGTTTGTGTTGTAGCTGAGTTAGACGTGGAGTTTGTGTTGTAGCTGAGTTAGACGTGGAGTTTGTGTTGTAGCTGAGTTAGACGTGGTGCTTGTATTGTAGCTGAGTTAGACGTGGTGCTTGTATTGTAGCTGAGTTAGACGTGGTGCTTGTATTGTAGCTGAGTTAGACGTGGTGCTTGTATTGTAGCTGAGTTAGACGTGGTGCTTGTATTGTAGCCCTGCTGCAGTACCAGGCCCAGAGGAAGCACAAGCTGGAGCAGGACATGGCAGAGTCAAGCTGCCTCTTGGAGCTGCTCCGGGATGAAGTAATAGTTTTGGAGCAGGAGCAGCTGGTGCGGCGACGGCGCTCCCGCAGCTACACCTTCCCACAGGTACACCTTCCCGCAGCTACACCTTCCCACAGGTACACCTTCCCGCAGCTACACCTTCCCACAGGTACACCTTCCCGCAGCTACACCTTCCCACAGGTACACCTTCCCACAGCAACACCTTCCCGCAGCTACACCTTCCCGCAACTACACCTTCCCACAGGTAGAACAATAATAAGGACTTTTTAGAATGTATAGCTTGGTCACATGTATTAGATGTTTGTCACAATTATCAATCATATTCGTCATGTGTAAATAACAGATAATTAGCATTTGTTTATATATATATTTATTGACCTTGATTGTGTGTTGGTATCAAGTATTAGCCAAGACCAATCAGAATTGAGCCCCTCTAACATTGATGTTGCAATAATGAATTGACTGTTCTGTATGTTCATGATGGCATGATCTGTGATTCTGTGTTTGTTTCATCTGATAGGCTTCTGATGTTCAGTCCATCCGAGAAACGAACCGGAAACTACAGATTGATATCAAAATCATGGCAGCCCAAGTCGACATGGTTACAAATGGCCAGAGTATGTATAACTTGGGAAACATAGTATTTTTTTAAGTTTCTTGAATACTGTCTGAAGTACTGTAAATTACTATCTAGGAGAAAATTCATGTAAAGTGTGGTTTCTGTGATTGATCTTAGCTATCAGCTTTACATAATTTCTGTTTTGAAAAACGACTCAAATTTTGTTCATATTATAATCATATGAAATGTCAGACACAAATACTTTGGGAAACTGTTTACTGCATATGTGTAATGCCATCTGGATAATGGGCATGTTTGCTAGTGCTTCATAACATTGCAAGCCAAATATATGACACTGGGTATTAAATTGGAGCGGACCTATTTTGCACATCAGCCAAAAAATAGCTGTCTCGGTCATATTCCATCAATTTAATGTTTCTGCAAAAATACCCCCATAGTCTCATCTTTCAATGACCAGTTTATTTTTCTCAACAAATAATCCAAAACAGGTATAATGCATGTGTTTTTGAACTGACATTAAAAACGATAGCCAATATGAGTCTAAATGGCCTAAATTCTCAAACATTGCTTTTGATAAAGTTTCAATTTTAGCAGTAAATAAAAAAACTACTGAAGATATTTCAACAAATGAGGTGTAATTTTAATACTCATGATCTTTGCAAACCTAAAAGGTATAAAACTATTTCAAAATCTTGCAACTTGATACCCACTTTGCTGTGGCAATAAGATATTAGAACACAGACCACTGTTATCTTTCCCGTTGGCGGCCATGTTTACTTTTCGTCAGATTATAAGAAAACTGTTCCATTCAAAAATCTGAAATTTCTACACAGCCGCTGTCATCATGTCCTTGGTACGCTGATCATCCTTCGTCAAAAAAGTGTACCTCCACCTCTTTGAAAACACATCCATGCACGGTGCTCATCAATATTGACCAAAATAGCCATATTTTTCTATACCCACATGTGCTATGTAAAAAATTGTCAAAAAATCACTCCGCCAACTACACTCTTCCAAATATGTTTCATGTCACTGCCTATACATGCATGACCTACTGCTCTCTTTTCCCATAAACATCTTTCTAATTTCAAATATCACCATTTTCTAGGTATTATAATATCTTGCAACACAACAGGAAGGTTAACTGTGGTCTGACCCCATCACGTGTACTAATGGCTGCTCCCTTGTAGCGCCCCTCGGCATTCTGGATCCGACGGAGCAGCAGAGGTTCTACTCCAACATCAACACTGGTCAACAGGGCCCAATCAACCAATCAGTGCCCTCACATTCACACACCGTGACATCACATAGCCTACGTCCCCCTGGTTAGTATCACTCACAGCCTATCTCTTATTGAAGCAGCCAGTCAAGTCACTGTAGCGTTTAGGAGATCAGTCATATCGCAAAGATGAGGTGTTAGATCGCATCAAACCAGTCCCAATTCTCCATGAGAAAATCAGTCTGCAAATCAGCGTCCACATGGGTGTTTATGTAAGGAGTCCTCTCAGAACGTTGATGTCCGATATCAGACAAAATTATTTTCATCTGGCCTCAGCCCCCCAACCCCCTCAAATGAAAGTTTGTAAACATTGGTATGATGATATTAATATTTTAACAGTATCGGTCTGAAGCATAAAATATTGATGTCTGACTCCAGACGAAACTGCCTCTGACCCCCACACTACAAACAAAAGAAATTTTATCTGATATCGGACATCAACATTCTGAGATGTTCCATAAGAAATTATTGTAGCGCATATGACACTGTCATCCAGCAAATTGGAAAAAAATCGTTATGGCAAAAGCATTCTAGCCATTCAAGGTCATTCAAGAGTTGTGTTGCACGCAGGGTAATATTGTTAATGATGTTTTTATTAAAAATGAAATTTTTACCATAGTAAACTAGTGAACGTGTGTGCATAAAACATAGTGCATAAATGTTTAGATGGTAGTTAATAAACAAGATAGCTACAAAAACCTCAAAAAGCATGAATATAATCAGCAAAATTTACATACAAGAATGTTATTATTAATTAAAATAAATGTATGTGTTAATTGAACAAACTAAAAGTTAACTTCGGTTAATTGATCTGGTAACTATGCGAACTTCATTTAATATAGTTGGGACATTTCTGAATTCATAGTAATTTTATTAACTTCTCAAGTTAAATGCACCAAGCCTGGTGTGTACCTGTGATAAATAATAAGATATAATATTTATACAGCACCGTGCTGACAATAGTCAAAAAAAATTATCTAAAAATAATAAATATAAAGTAATACAAGTAAAAGGATGCATGGAATTAAATTAATAAATACATGGGATGTTTACTGTGAGCCCCCTCCGTCGTACATCTCATGAGTATCAATGATGTTTACAGTGACCCCTCTACCATACATCTCATGTGTATCAATGATGTTTATAGTGACCCCTCTACCATACATCTCATGAGTATCAATGATGTTTACAGTGACCCCTCTACCATACATCTCATGAGTATCAATGATGTTTACAGTGACCCCCTCTACCATACATCACATGAGTATCAATGATGTTTACAGTGACCCCCTCTACCATACATCTCATGAGTATCAATGATGTTTATAGTGACCCCCTCTACCATACATCACATGAGTATCAATGATGTTTACAGTGACCCCCTCTACCATACATCTCATGTGTATCAGTGATGTTTATAGTGACCCCTCTACCATACATCTCATGTGTATCAGTGATGTTTACAGTGACCCCCTCTACCATACATCTCATGCGTATCAATGATGTTTATAGTGACCCCTCTACCATACATCTCATGTGTATCAATGATGTTTACAGTGACCCCCTCTACCATACATCTCATGTGTACCAATGGTGTTTACAGTGACCCCCTCCACCGTATGTACCATCTCACATGTATCAATATTTACAGTGACCCCCTCTGTCATACGTACCGCCTCGTGTATCAATGTTTACAGTGTACCCCCTATACCATACGTACCATCTCATGTGTATCAGTTATGTTTACAGTCACCCCCCTCCACCGTACGTACTGTCTCATGTGTATCAATGATGTTTACAGTGAACCCCTTCCACCATACATACCATATCATGTGTATCAATGTTTACAGTGAGCCCCCTCCATCGTACGTACCATCTCATGTGTATCAGTTATGTTTACAGTGAGCCCCCTCTGCTGTACATACCATCTCATGTGTATCAATGTTTACAGTGAGCCTCCCTCTAGCGTACGTACTGTCTCATGTGTATCAATGATGTTTACAGTGAACCCCCTCCACCATACATACCCTCTCATGTGTATCAATGTTTATAGTGACCCCCCTCAGTTATATATACCATCTCATGTGGATCTAAGTTTACAGTGAGCCCCCGTCCGCCATACGTACCATCTCATATGTATCAATGTTTCCAGTGACCTCCTCTGCCGTACGTACCATCTCGTATGTATCAATGATATTTACAGTGAACTCCCTCTGCCGAACTTATCGTCTCATGTGTATCAATGATATTTACAGTGAGCCCCCTCTGCCGTACCTACCATCTCATGTGTATCAATGATATTTATAGTGAGCCCCCTCTGCCGTACATACCATCTCATATGTACCAATGTTTACAGTGACCCCCTCTGCCGTACGTACTGTCTCGTGTATCAATGGCATTTAAAGTGAGCCCCCTCTGCCGTACTTACCATCTCATATGTACCAATGTTTACAGTGACCTCCCTCTGCCATACGTACCGTCTCGTGTGTATCAATAATATTTACAGTGAGCCCCCTCTGCCATACGTACCGTCTCGTGTGTATCAATGATATATACAGTGAGCCCCCTCTGCCATACCTACCGTCTCATGTGTATCAATGATGTTGTGGAGCGCAGTGGCTTGAGCATTGAACTATCAAATGAGAGCATTAATTGCATCATGACTAAATGCTTCCCAGAAAAGTTTAGATGTTGTTTGACTAGGGAGTAAAGTGTAAAGCGCCCTTGAGCAGTCTGGATACTGCACTATATAAGAACTTACCTGTTTACAGTGAGCCCCCCTCCACCCTATGTCCCACCCCATGTGCCGCCTGATGACATGGCCCAGTGGAGCTGCTCTGCCTGTACCTTCCTCAACCACCCCCAGCTGGACAAGTGTGAGGTGTGCGAGATGCCACGAATCAGCGTAGGTAAGTGTCGGTCTCGTGTGTCTCTACACAGTGGCCTGTTGTAACGGATTTTCTCACAACTTCGCAAAGTCCAGAAAATGTTATGTGTATAAGATTGGTTCAGATCCCTGGCACCCGTACATGGTGACTCCACAGTGGTGTGTCACTTGTGATTTTTACCAACAAATTGTTATTAGCGTCAGTTTTCAGTAATATGTTGCATTAAGTATGTGACACTACTGTATCAATTTATTGTACAGCAAGATCTATCTGTTCAGTCAATACAACAATGGTAAAACTGCAGTAGTCATTTTTCGTCCTTTGGGCCGAAGGTCCAAAGGACTAAAAATTACATGGCGTTACCCGCCATATCTCAGCAACTTTTTCTCTAATTTTGCATAGACGTATCTTAGGGTACTGCCATTATGCACGAGAAATCTGTATTTGATTAAATCATTCAAAGGGCCTACGAAACTGGTAAATTTTAACATTTTGCTTATTTTTTCAAAAAAGTTTGGTAACTTTTTCTCTGATTTCATGTGGTAGTGCCACTATACACAAGAAATCTGTATTTGATTGAATCATTGTAAGGGCACCTTAGGGCCCCCAAAAAATGCTACATTTTCCTACTATTTCTACTGCTGTAAGACATAATTATCAATGCAATATAAAGATATGATCTAGGATTAAAATAAAATAACTTGGGTATACAATAATATATAAAATAACTTAGTTATACTCGAAAAGGTTAGAGCATATTTAGCCAAAATTATAAGGAATATTATTCAGATGTTTTACTATACATGTTGCAGCTATTACTTCACTTCAATTCAGTCAGTATTATGTCATTAATTGCTACTGTTTTAAGTCAAAATGCACGCTATCAAAAATAGATAAGCGAGCGAAAAATGAACAACTCAAAACACGTCTAAAACATGAAATTCTACGGTCGCTAGCACCCTCACGGCTCGTCCTGTCCCGACGATCTTGGCATTATTTGAAAGAATACACTTTTTGTTATTCTAGTGACATCTAAATTTCCCGGTAACCGTTCAAAGAACACCCATATATACCTACAATCATGCCGTTTTCGGTGTTCTGTACGGTTCCGAACGATGTTGGCGGCGAGTACTCAGTAGACTAATCTTCCGATTGCGGCGCTGTTTTCCTCATTTGCATAGGTTCAGACATGCGCACTTCACCATTTCTTGATTTCATGTGATAAGCTCCACCCACTTTTGAACCGCGGCGAAACTGATGAGCTTTGATCGCAGCGAAACCGATATATTTCTACGTCCGCGTGACGTCACAATAAAGTACGCCACCCAACGGGTCTAAATTCGTTGCGTTGGTTGGTTGATATACGTGATTGTGATGTCACGCCTACTTCACATATGTCATTTTAGCAGCCGTTTGAAAGTGGGTGGAGCTTATACCATGAAATCTGATAGTGGTGCCTCAATCGGTAGATTGGTGAACTGTGTCGACGAAACAACATGGTTCGCAGTGTCTAAGACACCGGAACGGGCCCGGTTGTAGGTCCGTTTTCAGTTAATTTTAGGACTGATTATCAGGAAACCATTTATATGTTTGAATAGCAGAACGTTTAAACTTTCAAACGACATCAATATTGTTGGGATCCGATGAACCGTAATGGTACTAGCAATCATTAAAAAGGCGTTTTTCGAACGTGTTTGACAGTTGTTAATTTTTCGCTCGCTTTTCTATTTTTGACGCTATGTATATGTACTTTTTGAACAAATAAAGTGTTATCATAATTCACCTCTTCTTTTTATTCTGGGGGAGGGTGGTATGGGCAAAATGAGAACAGAAAATGTGTACACATTTTCTTAAACAACCTTTAATTGTGCTACATGCGAGATTGTAACTCATCAACTTTCCTGCAAGGTTTCTATAACCACAGAAAATCGGCCTAAATAGCAGAGTATTGGGATAAAATTCTACAGTATTTTTAATAACACATTAACTAATATATACGAAACAGTCTACTCGAATATTATATTTCCAGGTGTATCTTCACTGGTATGCATATAGTCTCCACTAAACATGTCAACATTTTACTTCCATCATAACCCATAATGATCTGTAACTAATATTCACCAAAAATAATGTCATTAATAATTACAAACTCACAATATAGCCAAAAGGACTTCAGGGCCTCTTGGTCCATTTTTTTCCCATGAGTAATCGGTTGGTTTTCCTTGCTGGGTCACATCAAATGGTGCAGAATACTGTGGATTTGAACAGCCCATTTCCAGATCCATTTTACTGATGTAAAACTAATATACTGCATTGAGAACCTGTTGTAAGTCTGATTTGTCTTTCCACCTCCAGGGTTCACGTGAGACTTGTGATATACAGTGGATTGATGCGATAAGAAGGCACAACTAGGATACCAGGGACACAGTGAACACATGGACATAGTGGAAACATGGATACAGTGGACGCATGGACACATGGATACAGTGGACGCATGGACATAGTGGACACATGGATACAGTGGACACATGGACATAGTGGACACATGGATACAGTGGACGCATGGACATATGGACACATGGATACAGTGGACACATGGACATAGTGGAAACATGGATACAGTGGACGCATGGACATAGTGGACACATGGATACAGTGGACGCATGGACACATGGATACAGTGGATGCATGGACATAGTGGACACATGGATACAGTGGACACATGGACATAGTGGACACATGGATACAGTGGACGCATGGACATAGTGGACACATGGATACAGTGGACGCACGGACATCATGGACATACTGGACAGAACAGCATCAATATCTGCTGTCAGATGACCACTGAAACTAGACGTCATGTGGTCGCTGGTGCTAGACGTCACAAGTGTTGTTAACCGAAGACATTGTGACTGTGATTGGAGTTAGGACAATCAGTGGTGGTGACTGTCACGACCCCAGTGCTAATGGCACTGCTCCGGTGACAGTTTCCAGTCTTGTGAGCAGGAACATCTTTTATACAGGTGTGTACATTGATTTGTATATCCAGGGGGTGGAAAAGGGAGAACTGGGGTTGGACCAGACTGACTTCTTACTTCCACACAGGACAGAAACATTTCTTGTCATTGTGCGGAAGGCTTTCAACTCTGTGTCAATGGCATAGTCAGTGAACCAGCAGGTGTTGTGACAGTCTGTGTCGTGTATGACTCACATAGTCAGTGAACCAGCAGATGGTGGTGTGACAGTCTGTACCGTGTGACTGTCACATATTCAGTGAACCAGCAGATGGTGTTGTGACAGTCTATGTCATGTATGACTGTCACATAGTCAGTGAACCAGCCGATGGTGTTGTGACTGTCATATAGTCAGTGAACCAGCAGATGGTGTTGTGACAGTCTGTACCTTGTATTACTGTCACATAGTCAGTGAACCAGCAGATGGTGGTGTGACAGTCTGTACCGTGAATGACTGTCACACAGGGCTTGATGTCAAGATGATACAATCATCCCACAATCGTCCAAGTCCACCCTATATATTAGAGGTGATACCATCACCTTTGGCTCATACCAGGCCTAGCCCATCTAAACAAGTGATACCATATGTCACTGTTGGCTCATACCAGGCCTAGCCACTCTATAAAGTGATACCATCCATAACCATTGGCTTATACCAGGCCTAGCCCATCTAAACAAGTGATACCATCCATCACTGTTGGCTCATACCAGGCCTAGCCCATCTAAACAAGTGATACCATATGTCACTGTTGGCTCCTACCAGGCCTAGCCACTCTATAAAGTGATACCATCCATAACCATTGGCTTATACCAGGCCTAGCCCATCTAAACAAGTGATACCATCCATCACTGTTGGCTCATACCAAGCCTAGCCCATCTAAACAAGTGATACCATCCATCAATGTCAACTCATACCAGGCCTAGCCACTCTATAAAGTGATACCATCACTGTTGACTCATACCAGGCCTAGCTCTTCTATAGAGGCCATACAATCGCTGTTTGCTCATTCCAGGCCTAGCCCATTGGTAGAGGTGATACCATCGCCATAGTTTCATCACAGACCAGCCCTAACTATAGAGGTGATTCTCAGACTCAAATGTGATAGCATTGGCCCATGTTTGATCTAAATGGCAAGATTTTATTTAAATACAATGATGAGCCATTATGAGATTTGCAGTGTGAAAACAAAAAAGACACCCAATATTTATTTTTTGTTTTAAAATTTTTTAAATGTTTAAAAAGCGAAACAAAAATACAAACTTATATATATTTTTAAAATACAAGATAGAAAACCTAAACATGTTTTGAAACTTTAACACAGACAAAACAGATGTGCTAACGAAAAACAAGTGGCAGTAAAACTGGTTATTCCTTTTTCTGTGTCAATTTTGAAAATGGAGTATTGTGTGGTTTTTCATTTCTACTTGCCTATTTTGATAATGAGATGTCGATGTCGGTAAACTTCATCATTGCTGTGGTCAGGCTGTGAAGATGACCGGACAGTGGACGTACCTGCATTATTTATATATTAAGTCCAACTGTCATTGGCAGGTAACGTGGTTATCTACCCAAGTCGGTGCAACTAAATGAGTTGAATAAGTATTACAGCTGCATACATATAGGATATTGATACTTACAAATCATGTAAACATGTCATTTAATGAGGACAAATTGATTTATGATAGGCTTTAAAATGTTGGCCAAATTAATCGTTGTATCATCGGTATCATTTGAGATACTTTGTATATTGGTGGAGAGATGTTATGCTGCGGTTATGTTTTATGGAGTGTGCAATACCGTGACGTATTGTAACGACGGAGAGGTTTCAAGTTGGAGAGAAATATGTACTGTATATATTAAAAGTATATAAAGTTGTTTATTGCTTTTACTTTGTAAATGATACAAACTCATGTATTTTGCTATGTAATCGTTGAGAAACGGATGAATAAAATGTTTATCTCATACTACAAAATGTCGCAGTTTTTAAAATAATGCATTTTATCAAGATTTCTTCTTCAGAATACCCTCCAAATACCATGACGCATATGGTCCTGTGGACAAGTAAGCCAGTTATGTTGGTATGTGTGTTCCTGGCAATTATTGTCATTATATTATAATTAAGACAATGTTGATAATGTTAGTATTTACACAGAATTTAAACTTGTATCAGTAACTGGAGTTGAACTCTGTTGGGTACAACAATTCTCCAGCCACCTCTGTCCCCTATGGCTGTCCTTAGCACCCCTGGTTCCAGCCCTGTATCTTCCTTCAGTGAGTCAATAGATGTATTTATAAACGAGTCTGCCCTGATTAGTTCTTCCATGTACTGGTTGGCACATAATGGTCTTCGATGGCATTTCATCTTTGTCAGCAGCAATGTCCAGCAAATCCCGGCTTCTTTCCTGAATCTTCTGGGTAACTTTGCCTATTAAAGCTCTATCACATGGAGGTGGAGTGCCAATGGCCAATGGGGCAGCTGTTTAAATATTTTTCTGGTTAAAAATGCTTCAAGCAACACCATAGCTTATCGATAGGTATTGTATTATTTCTGATAAAATGGCATTATAGAACAATCTGGACTTGGAAATGTAAACACCCCTAGATAAGGTTAATTCATATCAGGATTTCATATATAAGTACAACACTCAAATCGTTCTATAACTTTTTGACACTGGTCACTTGTGCCAAACACAAAGCTTTTTATCCCAGAAGACATTCAACAAAGTGAAAACACTTCTTCACTTTTCTACTGATACTCAATAAAACCCACAACACTTTTTATTACAATATTTAATGATAATTAGGTCTGATAACCAAGCTATCAATAACAACAAACATCAACATAAATCCAAATTGTTTCATATAAAATATTCATAACAAACTCCTTTACAGTTAGTCTTCCACTGATATCTGATTGAGTCGTATATCTGATGAAGCATATGTCTTACAATCAACTCTTGTCCTGTGAGTCTTCCACAGATATCTGTTGGGAGTCATATCTCTAGTGATGTGTGTGTCTTACAATCAACTCTTATCCTGTGAGTCTTCCACAGATATCTGTTGGGAGTCATATCTCTAGTGATGTGTGTCTTACAATCAACTCTTGTCCTGTGAGTCTTCCACAGATATCTGTTGGGAGTCATATCTCTAGTGATGTGTGTGTCTTACAATCAACTCTTGTCCTGTGAGTCTTTCACAGATATCTGTTAGGAGTCATATCTCTAGTGATGTCTGTGTCTTACAATCAACTCTTGTCCTGTGAGTCTTCCACAGATATCTGTTGGGAGTCATATCTCTAGTGATGTGTGTGTCTTACAATCAACTCTTGTCCTGTGAGTGTTCCACAGATATCTGTTGGGAGTCATATCTCTAGTGATGTGTGTGTCTTACAATCAACTCTTGTCCTGTGAGTCTTTCACAGATATCTGTTAGGAGTCATATCTCTAGTGATGTCTGTGTCTTACAATCAACTCTTGTCCTGTGAGTCTTCCACAGATATCTGTTGGGAGTCATATCTCTAGTGATGTGTGTGTCTTACAATCAACTCTTGTCCTGTGAGTCTTCCACAGATATCTGTTGGGAGTCATATCTCTAGTGATGTGTGTGTCTTACAATCAACTCTTGTCCTGTGAGTCTTTCACAGATATCTGTTAGGAGTCATATCTCTAGTGATGTCTGTGTCTTACAATCAACTCTTATCCTGTGAGTCTTCCACAGATATCTGTTGGGAGTCATATCTCTAGTGATGTGTGTCTTACAATCAACTCTTGTCCTGTGAGTCTTCCACAGATATCTGTTGGGAGTCATATCTCTAGTGATGTGTGTGTCTTACAATCAACTCTTGTCCTGTGAGTCTTCCACAGATATCTGTTGGGAGTCATATCTCTAGTGATGTGTGTGTCTTACAATCAACTCTTATCCTGTGAGTCTTCCACAGATATCTGTTGGGAGTCATATCTCTAGTGATGTGTGTCTTACAATCAACTCTTGTCCTGTGAGTCTTCCACAGATATCTGTTGGGAGTCATATCTCTAGTGATGTGTGTGTCTTACAATCAACTCTTGTCCTGTGAGTCTTTCACATATATCTGTTAGGAGTCATATCTCTAGTGATGTCTGTGTCTTACAATCAACTCTTGTCCTGTGAGTCTTCCACAGATATCTGTTGGGAGTCATATCTCTAGTGATGTGTGTGTCTTACAATCAACTCTTGTCCTGTGAGTCTTCCACAGATATCTGTTGGGAGTCATATCTCTAGTGATGTGTGTGTCTTACAATCAACTCTTGTCCTGTGAGTCTTCCACAGATATCTGTTGGGAGTCATATCTCTAGTGATGTGTGTGTCTTACAATCAACTCTTGTCCTGTGAGTCTTCCACAGATATCTGTTGGGAGTCATATCTCTAGTGATGTGTGTGTCTTACAATCAACTCTTGTCCTGTGAGTCTTCCACAGATATCTGTTGGGAGTCATACCTCTAGTGATGTGTGTGTCTTACAATCAACTCTTGTCCTGTGAGTCTTCAACTGATATCTGATTGAGTCGTATCTCTGCTCTGTTACTGCTAAAGGTCAGTAGAATTTGGCAGCTGTTCATATGCTTACACATGCTCGATGTAGTCTGAAGGATGTACTCATTTGTGTAGGGCCCTGAAACAAAAAAGTAAAGGTAAGTTCTTTATTGCAATATCCAGTTCTTGGTACTGCTCAAAACGCTTTCCTCCCTGGCAGACCTATTCAATCGAACACCATCTCAACTTCTTTGGGAAGTATTCAGCCATGCTGCAATTAATGCACAAAGACTATTTGTACACAAATATCCACCACTGTCTACAGCCAAGTACTCATTCATACAGCTGAGTGAATTGGAGCAAAATAGAGTGAACAAACTTAACATGGCAGCACAGGATTCGAACCCAGGTTCTCTCGATTGAGAATTCGATGCTCTAACCACTGCGACACAGCACTTCACAAGAAAGGGTGCTACAGGATGACTGAATTAAGGCCATCTTCTGCTGTGTGTAGTGATGTCGCTCACTGTGTGGATACAACAACTTTTTGTTGTTAAACACAAGCTTAATTTTGGCAAACATGCTTTCTCTGTAGCTGTACCCAAAATCGGGAATCAACTCCCTATCACTTTAAAATCATCTTAAATTATAGCTACCTTTTGTAAAAAAATGTTTTGATGGGATCATTGTTATGGATAATATTCAGTTGACAAGAACGTAGAAAGCGCCAATAACTTAAACCGAAATTGTGCCATCGAGTATAATAATACGAAGGGCAGTAGTGTGCAGGTTAAGTTATAAACAGCTTAAACGTTGCTAAAAATTTATTAACAAATGTCACAACCTTGACCTTCGCAAAGCCGTAAACCGCTACGCACACATCAACCAGTCACGATGCTAATGTCGTGTCAACAAATTATGCATTAGCAAACTTTTAATCGCTAAAATTTGGAAGACTTATTTAGCTGTGAACAACTAGTTCTCTGCGTGAAAGTGGACCCAAATTAACACGCAGCTAGTAAATTCTAGCTGTTTATGATAGTTAAAGAGTGGTGTCATGTCGTCTTAGAAATTGGCACTTTTAGGACTGTTTGTATGGATCGTATCCAGGATCATGAGGATGAATTGTTAGTGAAACGCAGTTTTTCATTTTTGCTCCTAGGTAAGGAGAACACTCGATTTTATGGAGCAAAATCGGGCTTAAGAGCTCTTAAGAATGTTAGTGAAACGGTCCCCAGATTCCTTGGGATATAGGTGGTGTAGAAATTTATTATTATTATGGTTATGTTTTGTCAAAAAGACATGGATATATTGAGTTTGGATAACAATGCCATTTGATATCACATTTTGAATGAAAAATCTGCAGAAAACATTTCAGCCATTAGCACAAAAGCTATTTACACAACGTAATTTTATAAGTATAGTTTGCAATCAAGGATGCTGCAATCAAGGTAACATTCCAACTAAGACAATAAACACTTTGTGTTGACCTCTTCTTGCGTTGAGGCTAAGTTTGAATCCCAACAGGTTGAAGTTATTTATCGATACAAAGACTGGTCAAATGACAAGCCAGGTTTGGGTTGTATGAGTTAGGTGGAGACTGTGAGCATTACCTAGGCGAGAGCCATCTCTCCTGTGAATGTGCCAGTTACTTCTGAAGAAGCGTTGTATCATGGCGAGAACTGGTTCTGTTGTAGCTGCATCTTGTAATGAGACTAGGACTGCGGACGTAGCGTCACTGAAACACAGATATCTAGGTCATTGCATAATAATAATAAACTTCTAATATCCCCAGATATCTATGCTCACAGGCACAACATACAAGAATCATTGGGCAAAATCATTAACATGGACAAACATGAGTTGACATCAGAGCAAGGGACCGCCGGAGGTTAGGGTGGGAATGCAATTTCAAATAAATAAGTCTTGAGTTTTTTAAGAAAGGTAGGTATTGTTTCAGATGCTCTTAAAGTGATAGGGAGTTGATTCCAGATTTTGGGTGCAACTACAGAAAAAGCATGTTTGCCAATGTTAAGTTAGGTTTTAGGAACAGGAAGGGTGTAGTCCCTAACATAAAGCATTAGGTGTACAACCACATTTAGTGTCTGTCCGCCATTACCCACTTAACGAGTGCCCATGAAAATAGCATTTTAGTGTGACGTGTCAATTTTTTAGCACTTACATGAGACATGCTGTTCTAGTAAATAAAGAACGTAGTACTGCACTAGATCTTTCACGTGGATTGGGACAAAACTGAGGGGTATCAGGTTTGTGTGTGATTTTTCTTTACAAAATTCCCTACAATGTCGGATAATTAGTGCTTCATGTGCTGAGAAAGTCTAAAGAAAATCTCTCGTTAAATTCTCCATCCAGCACAGGATAGGTTGCAATGCCTGGCTGTGTGAAATCTATTGTGGTCTCACTCTATTAGGTACGAGTGTATTGGCTGTTATTCAAGATGTGGGCAGTTCTGTTAATTCCAGATGACCAAGTTCAAGAAATTGTTCAGCAGTATAGTTGAGGTTTGTTAGCGTATTAACCTGATACCATTGTAACACCCTTGAGCATATGCCAAAACAATGTATATTTTGGAGGATTTTCACTGGTTTCTCCCATCAAAAATATTTCATGAGCAAAGATGAAATGTGTGAAGAATTTTATTTAAAGAATTGAATCTAAAACAGCAAAAATTAGTTATTTGGTTAAGCTGTAATAAACTATCTCTACATATCAGTAAAATACATTCTATCTTATTCAAGCCACTAAATAGAAAGGTCTCCAGTCCAACCTGTATCTTTATTAATGATCTACAATTTACTCAAGTAGAAAACTATTTTTAGGAATTACAAGAGATTCTAATTTGTCCTGGTCTTTTCGTATACGATACATAAAATGTAAAATAGCCAAAGCTGTTGGAATTAAAAGTAACTACACCTTTTTATATCCGTATCTAACGCATTGTATCGAAGTGTGGGCTGGAGCATATAACACACATTTTACTTTTTTAGTTAAATTACAAAAGTTTGCAATTCGTTTAATTATGTCAGCTCCATACAGAGCACACAAACTCCCCAAGAAGCTGCTGATTTTACAACTAAGAAAAATCTGTGAATAAACAATCGTTCTGTATATGTATAAATTTGTCAAGAACATGTTCCCGTTGGTTATGACAAGGATGTTCATTAGATATAATGAACTGAACAAATATAGAACACGCCATGCGTAGCTGCTACATGTACCGATTTCAAAAACCAACGTATTATACAAAACCATTAGACAACGAGGTGTTAAACTATGGAACTACGTGGCAACAACGGTGGATTGTACTTACGCGTTTGTAAAGTTCAAAGAGATTTTTGTCAGTAAACAGTATTACTGACTTATATAATTCATTGTTGCAATTCTAATGTGTGAATTCATAAAAAATATAATGATGTGATTTATGTAGCTGTTTTATTTTCTTCAGTTGCACAATCTGTCTTGAATTTTTTTTTATTATTCTACTTGCACCATGGAATTACACATGCATTGCATGTATTGAGAGGAAACGTCAGCCACCCGTGGATCAATACCCTCATTATAGAAACTATGACAGTGTCTGTATAAAATGTACCATCAAATGTATTGTGTCATAGCTTTCTATACTAAACCATTCATATAAATAACATCTGCAGTTTGTTTAGTAAAAAAATGCATACGCTTGTTTAAATGGTCAAAAGAATTAACCTTGGCCTCAACTTGCCAAAGTCAATTACTGGGTTGACATTTAGCCTGCAATCCACTGAATTTGTCCATCACATGTTTTTGAGAGACAGAGCCAGAAAAGGTGACATCAACACAGTAACATGTGCATAACTGTATCACGTATTCACATGATGGTTAAAATTTTGATAATCATTTGAATAAATTCTGGTCCAAGAATTAGATTACTTTACTAAGACAACATAACAAAGTTGAGCACTTGATATACCATGTTGTAGTAGATACAAGATAATCTTGCTTTTTGCAAAATGTATTTAAAATAAGATGAGTGAACAAATGTGTCTACACATGTGTGTGCATGCGTGCGTGCGCACGTGCGTGTGTGTGGATACTTACCTGGTGGAGTGGAGGTAGTGTGCAGTGTCGACAAGCAAGGCACACAGTCTTGCTACAGCCTGCTGCTGGTGGCTCTCCTGAAACATTGACAGTCGATCTCTCGCTTTCTCCCATCTAGGGTCTCATTTTCTCCCATCTAGATAGTCTCACTTTCTCTCTTCAGGATAGTCTCACTTTCTCCCATCACATCTAGACAGACTCACTTTCTCTCAGCAAGCCAGTCTCTCACTTTCTTCTACCAAGACAGTCTAACTTTCTCCCATCTAGACAGTCTCTCACTTTCTTCCATCTAGATAGTATCTCACTTTCTTACATCACATCTAGACAGTCTCTCACTTTCTCTCACCAATCCAATCTCTCATTTTCTCCCATCTAGATAGTATCTCACTTTCTCACATCACATCTAGATGGTCTCTCACTTTCTCTCACCAATCCAATCTCTCATTTTCTCCCATCTAGACAGTCTCTCACTTTCTTCCACCAAGACAGTCTAACTTTCTCCTATCAGTCTCACTTTCTCTTGTCAAGACAATGTCTCACCTACTCTCAACAAGACTGTCTCTCACCTTCTCTCATCCACACAACCTCTCAGTTTCTGTCATCAAGTCAGTCTCTAATTTTCTCTCATCAACAAAATCTTGCACTTTATCTCATCAACACAATGTTTCACTTTCTCTCATCTACACATTCTTACTTTATCTCATCTATAGTCTCATCAATGCATAGCTATATGTGTAGTTAAAGAATCTGAGTTATTACATTTACTTAGATGGCCTGAAAGTCTATATTATGATAATGACACAAATTAAAAAAATAAACATTAAAATGGTTTTCAAAGGTAAAATATGTCCTATACAACAGCTTTAAAACAATATTTCTTATAAATTGGTTAAAAGTGCAGTAATTATTAAATGAATTGATCAATTACTGTATCATTTAATCGGTCATTGCTATTAACTTAATTTGTTTATCTTTGTAACTACATAATTCAAGACAACCGCAACTAAACAAGTAGCATTACATTGTGTAGCATTGACATTTCACTTAATGCTTAATATTAAGATGTGAACTTAATAATTTCACTTAAGTTAATCATGAAATAGTATGCAATGTGAGCAGATGCTACCCAAACCAGCAATGGCTACTGCAGTGATACATATTTAATATAACATACACTGCACTTTTAAACAGCATGTGCTTGGTTTGTGTCTTGTTATGTTTGTTAAGTTTGCAATATAGTTTGCCTTTATCAGTGGGAGAAAATGCATACGACAATTTAAACTATACAAATAAAAAAGAATGATTTCAAATTGAAACCTTTTTTAATTCTAGTTGGTTTATCTTTGAAATGTGTCTGCATGACACTTAAATGTACCATCTCCAAATCACATTTAATTTGCATAAATATGGAACAAGGTGCCAAGTGATCTACCTGACAATGTTGACTGTGCAGAAAGAAATGAAGGTCATCAATAACAAGAACGCTTGGAACAACTGTGCCCTGGTGCATTGTGGTCAAGGAGCCAACCAGGTCGTCATAAGTAGTTAAGTAACTACAACATGATATTGATACATTCCTTATAAGTGTATAGAGTTAAGAACTTAAGACTACAATGCTTGTACAAGATTACAATGCTTGTACATGACAACAAAATGTGAAGCTCTAATTTTGCTTTGGCAGCAGATATGTTACAATGGTTTAAAAGTATATATCAAAGCATAGAGACCACAATAAGAGATTATAAATCCAAAACAAACTTGCTATATTTATATATGTTATGATGGGTCACAACGGTTTAGACCTTAAGGTATTTTTATGGTGTTACGAGTACCATATTAAAGGGCAACATTTCACTTCTACAACAATATCAGTGTCATCCAAGTAAGTCAATTTGTTGCAAAGTTATGGGTGATTGAATTGACCCACCAGAAAAATTCATGTTTTGAGACTGACGACTTCAAAGTTAGGTATTTACGTCTCAAATAACATACTATTCAATCCAAAACATGCATCAAAAACACTTTTTTCAAGATAATAATTGTAAATCATGTTATTCAAACTGGTTGTAAACTGTTTATTTCTAAAAATGGAAGAAAACAAAATTGATAATTTCACCGTTAATGTATTTTGGCTTTTCCTCAGTTTTGTGAAATGAACATCAATTGTTTGAACCATTGTAGCCTGCCACATTTGGTTTAATTTGGTTAATTTAAGGGAAAATGCCATAATTTGTGATATTCACACACTCTTTACGACAACATTAGTAATTATTTTTAGTATACTAAAAAATTTCAAATTTAATGCTTTAAATAGATAAACTTGAGATGGGTTTATATTGGGCAATTTTGTGACTTCTCTAAAGTAACCCGCATACCGAGGAGATTCGCTTGAGACGCAGTCAAGACACGACCATCTCGACTGTGTCTCCTTGGTGTGTGGGGTCCTTGAGACATCTCGAGGTTTTTTTTGAGCGTGTCTTGAACGCGTATCTAAAGATCTAACATGCTTGATTTTAGGAGCATCTCAACGTGTCTTGACCTCGTCTCTACTGCATCTTGTCTCAAGACTTGGTGTGCGGGGGCTTTAAAGCAAAAACGTGTTTTTGAGCTTTGGAGTACCGGTAAGTTCACACCTTGTTCAACCTATATTACTGGTGTGCAACGTTTCAAGACAAGAGCCAACTCACAGCATCTTGAGGTGTTTCATGATGACTGGGTTGGGTCGAGGCAAGCCGTGAACAGATCGGGGAAGACAGGAGAATGGCTGTCGACTGATAAATGTGACATGACAACCCTCGGATGCATAACTCACGGCCGCCTGGAATAACAGCGACGTCTTCATCCTACAAGAAACATATCTATCAGCTTCCTCACATGTAAGGAGGGGGCTGCTGTTTGCATAATAATAATAACGCATTTTATTTGTAGCAGTGTAGCGCCATATCGCCTGTTCAAAGGCACTTAAAATACAAGATTGTTAAGACATGATCGCTACAATATAATAATGATTTTACATATAAAAATTGTATACTACAATCAGACCATAATTGGGAAATTTAAATATACCTTTATAAATAAATAACTTATATAACATGAATTATCAACTAAATATTGATTAGACTTAACTATCTAAAATTAAACGGTTTGCTGCTTTAAAATCTATCAAGTAATTAAGTTAAGTAAATAGTTTAAAATGCAGAATAAAATAAATCCTGAAGTTCAGCTCAGCCAAAAATAATATATCGTTTGTCAGGTTGTTTAACTCATTTTCATTTCAGCAAATTGTACATGTAATGTTTGGGAAGTAAAGTAATTATTTTGAATACACAGTACGGTCTGCTCAGCCGCTCGTGAGAATGGTCAAACAGATAATTATATTGGGATTTTCTGCAACTGCTCTTTAGATGTGAGATGAGAGCATTTGTGCATCAAGTCGTTTTCATGGTTCTCACAGCAAGACCAACAGAGACTTATATTTATAGGACAAAGTACAGCTGTACAAGTAATCCAGCAAACTTCTGCACTTTGCGTAGGATATCTGCCAGGTGTAGTGTATAGTCACCACCCCTGGCTTGTGAGAATATCTGCCAGGTGTAGTGTATAGTCACCACCCCTGGCTTGTGAGGGTATCTGCCAGGTGTAGTGTACAGTCACCACCCCTGACTTGTGAGGGTATCTGCCAGGTGTAGTGTATAGTCACCACCCCTGACTTGTGAGGGTATCTGCCAGGTGTAGTGTATAGTCACCACCCCTGGCTTGTGAGGGTATCTGCCAGGTGTAGTGTATAGTCACCACCCCTGGCTGGTGATGGTATCTGCCAGGTGTAGTGTATAGTCACCACCCCTGGCTTGTGAGGGTGTCTGCCGGGTGTAGTGTATAGTCACCACCCCTGGCTTGTGAGGGTATCTGCCGGGTGTAGTGTATAGTCACCACCCCTGGCTTGTGAGGGTATTTGCCGGGTGTAGTGTATAGTCACCACCCCTGACTTGTGAGGGTATCTGCCGGGTGTAGTGTATAGTCACCACCCCTGACTTGTGAGGGTATCTGCCAGGTGTGGTGTATAGGCTTGTGAAGGTATCTGCCAGTGGTGTATAGTCACCACAGCTGGCTTGTGAGGGTATCTGCCAGTGGTGTATAGTCACCACAGCTGGCTTGTGAGGGTATCTGCCAGTGGTGTATAGTCACCATCTCTGGCTTGTGAAGGTATCTGCCGGGTGTAGTGTATAGTCACCACCCCTGGCTTGTGAAGGTATCTGCCAGTGGTGTATAGTCACCACCCCTGGCTTGTGATGGTATCTGCCAGGTGTAGTGTATAGTCACCACCCCTGACTTGTGAGGGTATCTGCCAGGTGTAGTGTATAGTCACCACCCCTGGCTTGTGAGGGTATCTGCCAGTGGTGTATAGTCACCACCCCTGGCTTGTGAAGGTATCTGCCAGTGGTGTATAGTCACCATCCATGGCTTGTGAGGGTATCTGCCAGTGGTGTATAGTCACCACCCCTGGCTTGTGAGGGTATCTGCCAGTGGTGTATAGTCACCACCCCTGGCTTGTGAGGGTATCTACCAGTGGTGTATAGTCACCACCCCTGGCTTGTGAAGGTATCTGCCAGTGGTGTATAGTCACCATCCATGGCTTGTGAGGGTATCTGCCAGTGGTGTATAGTCACCATCCCTGACTTGTGAGGGTATCTGCCAAGTGTAGTGTATAGTCACCACCCCTGGCTTGTGAGGGTATCTGCCAGTGGTGTATAGTCACCACCCCTGGCTTGTGAAGGTATCTGCCAGTGGTGTATAGTCACCATCCATGGCTTGTGAGGGTATCTGCCAGTGGTGTATAGTCACCACCCCTGGCTTGTGAGGGTATCTGCCAGTGGTGTATAGTCACCAGCCCTGGCTTGTGAGGGTATCTGCCAGTGGTGTATAGTCACCATCCCTGGCTTGTGAAGGTATCTGCCGGGTGTAGTGTATAGTCACCACCCCTGGCTTGTGATGGTATCTGCCAGGTGTAGTGTATAGTCACCATCCCTGACTTGTGAGGGTATCTGCCAGGTGTAGTGTATAGTCACCATCCCTGACTTGTGAGGGTATCTGCCAGGTGTAGTGTATAGTCACCACCCCTGGCTTGTGAGGGTATCTGCCAGTGGTGTATAGTCACCATCCATGGCTTGTGAGGGTATCTGCCAGTGGTGTATAGTCACCACAGCTGGCTTGTGAGGGTATCTGCCAGTGGTGTATAGTCACCATCTCTGGCTTGTGAAGGTATCTGCCGGGTGTAGTGTATAGTCACCACCCCTGGCTTGTGAAGGTATCTGCCAGTGGTGTATAGTCACCACCCCTGGCTTGTGATGGTATCTGCCAGGTGTAGTGTATAGTCACCACCCCTGACTTGTGAGGGTATCTGCCAGGTGTAGTGTATAGTCACCACCCCTGGCTTGTGAGGGTATCTGCCAGTGGTGTATAGTCACCACCCCTGGCTTGTGAAGGTATCTGCCAGTGGTGTATAGTCACCATCCATGGCTTGTGAGGGTATCTGCCAGTGGTGTATAGTCACCACCCCTGGCTTGTGAGGGTATCTGCCAGTGGTGTATAGTCACCACCCCTGGCTTGTGAGGGTATCTACCAGTGGTGTATAGTCACCACCCCTGGCTTGTGAAGGTATCTGCCAGTGGTGTATAGTCACCATCCATGGCTTGTGAGGGTATCTGCCAGTGGTGTATAGTCACCATCCCTGACTTGTGAGGGTATCTGCCAAGTGTAGTGTATAGTCACCACCCCTGGCTTGTGAGGGTATCTGCCAGTGGTGTATAGTCACCACCCCTGGCTTGTGAAGGTATCTGCCAGTGGTGTATAGTCACCATCCATGGCTTGTGAGGGTATCTGCCAGTGGTGTATAGTCACCACCCCTGGCTTGTGAGGGTATCTGCCAGTGGTGTATAGTCACCAGCCCTGGCTTGTGAGGGTATCTGCCAGTGGTGTATAGTCACCATCCCTGGCTTGTGAAGGTATCTGCCGGGTGTAGTGTATAGTCACCACCCCTGGCTTGTGATGGTATCTGCCAGGTGTAGTGTATAGTCACCATCCCTGACTTGTGAGGGTATCTGCCAGGTGTAGTGTATAGTCACCATCCCTGACTTGTGAGGGTATCTGCCAGGTGTAGTGTATAGTCACCACCCCTGGCTTGTGAGGGTATCTGCCAGTGGTGTATAGTCACCATCCATGGCTTGTGAGGGTATCTGCCAGTGGTGTATAGTCACCACCCCTGGCTTGTGAGGATATCTGCCAGGTGTACTGTATAGTCACCACCCCTGGCTTGTGAGGATATCTGCCAAGTGTAGTGTATAGTCACCACCCCTGGCTTGTGAGGATATCTGCCAAGTGTAGTGTATAGTCACCATCCCTGACTTGTGAGCGTATCTGCCAGGTGTAGTGTATAGTCACCACCCCTGGCTTGTGATGGTATCTGCCAGGTGTAGTGTATAGTCACCATCCCTGACTTGTGAGGGTATCTGCCAGGTGTGGTGTATAGTCACCACCCCTGGCTTGTGAGGGTATCTGCCAAGTGTAGTGTATAGTCATCACCCCTGGCTTGTGAAGGTATCTGCCAGGTGTAGTGTATAGTCACCATCCCTGGCTTGTGATGGTATCTGCCAGGTGTAGTGTATAGTCACCACCCCTGGCTTGTGAAGGTATCTGCCAGGTGTAGTGTATAGTCACCACCCCTGGCTTGTGAGGGTATCTGCCAAGTGTAGTGTATAGTCATCACCCCTGGCTTGTGAAGGTATCTGCCAGGTGTAGTGTATAGTCACCATCCCTGGCTTGTGATGGTATCTGCCAGGTGTAGTGTATAGTCACCACCCCTGGCTTGTGAAGGTATCTGCCAGGTGTAGTGTATAGTCACCACCCCTGGCTTGTGAGGGTATCTGCCAGGTGTAATGTATAGTCACCACCCCTGGCTTGTGAAGGTATCTGCCAGGTGTAGTGTATATTCACCATCCCTGATTTGTGAGGGTATCTGCCAGGTGTAGTGTATAGTCACCACCCCTGACTTGTGAGGGTATCTGCCAGGTGTAGTGTATAGTTACCACCCCTGGCTTGTGAGGGTATCTGCCAGGTGTAGTGTATAGTCACCACCCCTGGCTTGTGAAGGTATCTGCCAGGTGTAGTGTATAGTCACCATCCCTGATTTGTGAGGGTATCTGCCAGGTGTAGTGTATAGTCACCACCCCTGACTTGTGAGGGTATCTGCCAGGTGTAGTGTATAGTCACCATCCCTGACTTGTGAGGGTATCTGCCAGGTGTAGTGTATAGTCACCACCCCTGGCTTGTGAGGGTATCTGCCAGGTGTGGTGTATAGTCACCACCCCCGGCTTGTGAGGGTATCTGCCAGTGGTGTATAGTCACCACCCCTGGCTTGTGAGGGTATCAGCCAGTGGTGTATAGTCACCACCCCTGGCTTGTGAGGATATCTGCCAGGTGTAGTGTATAGTCACCACCCCTGGCTTGTGAGGATATCTGCCAAGTGTAGTGTATAGTCACCGTCCCTGGCTTGTGAGGATATCTGTCAGGTGTGGTGTACAGTCACCACCCCTGGCTTGTGATGGTATCTGCCAGGTGTAGTGTATAGTCACCATCCCTGACTTGTGAGGGTATCTGCCAGGTGTGGTGTATAGTCACCACCCCTGGCTTGTGAGGGTATCTGCCAGGTGTGGTGTATAGTCACCACCCCCGGCTTGTGAGGGTATCTGCCAGTGGTGTATAGTCACCACCCCTGGCTTGTGAGGGTATCAGCCAGTGGTGTATAGTCACCACCCCTGGCTTGTGAGGGTATCAGCCAGTGGTGTATAGTCACCACCCCTGGCTTGTGAAGGTATCTGCCAAGTGTAGTGTATAGTCACCACCCCTGGCTTGTGAGGATATCTGCCAGGTGTAGTGTATAGTCACCACCCCTGGCTTGTGAGGATATCTGCCAGGTGTGGTGTATAGTCACCACCCCTGGCTTGTGAGGGTATTTGCCAGGTGTAGTGTATAGTCACCATCCCTGACTTGTGAGGGTATCTGCCAGGTATGGTGTATAGTCACCATCCCTGACTTGTGAGGGTATTTGCCAGGTGTAGTGTATAGTCACCATCCCTGACTTGTGAGGGTATCTGCCAGGTATGGTGTATAGTCACCACCCCTGGCTTGTGAGGGTATCTGACAGTGGTGTATAGTAACCACCCCTGGCTTGTGAGGGTATCTGCCAAGTGTAATGTATAGTCACCATCCCTGGCTTGTGAGGATATCTGCCAGGTGTAGTGTATAGTCACCACCCCTGACTTGTGAGGGTATCTGCCAGGTATGGTGTATAGTCACCATCCCTGGCTTGTGAGGGTATCTGACAGTGTATAGTAACCACCCCTGGCTTGTGAGGGTATCTGCCAGGTGTAGTGTATAGTCACCACCCCTGGCTTGTGAGGGTATCTGCCAGGTGTAGTGTATAGTCACCATCCCTGGCTTGTGAGGATATCTGCCAGGTGTAGTGTATAGTCACCATCCCTGGCTTGTGAGGGTATCTGCCAGGTGTAGTGTATAGTCACCACCCCTGGCTTGTGAGGGTATCTGTCAGGTGTGGTGTACAGTCACCACCCCTGGCTTGTGGTGGTATCTGCCAGGGGTAGTGTATAGTCACTATCCCTGGCTTGTGACAGTATCTGCCAGGTGTAGTGTATAGTCACCATCCCTGACTTGTGAGGGTATTTGCCAGGTGTAGTGTATAGTCACCATCCCTGACTTGTGAGGGTATCTGCCAGGTATGGTGTATAGTCACCACCCCTGGCTTGTGAGGGTATCTGACAGTGGTGTATAGTAACCACCCCTGGCTTGTGAGGGTATCTGCCAAGTGTAGTGTATAGTCACCACCCCTGGCTTGTGAGGGTATCTGCCAGGTGTAGTGTATAGTCACCACCCCTGGCTTGTGAGGGTATCTGCCAGGTGTAGTGTATAGTCACCATCCCTGACTTGTGAGGGTATCTGCCAGGTGTAGTGTATAGTCACCATCCCTGGCTTGTGAGGGTATCTGCCAGGTGTAGTGTATAGTCACCATCCCTGGCTTGTGAGGGTATCTGCCAGGTGTAGTGTATAGTCACCACCCCTGGCTTGTGAGGGTATCTGCCAGGTGTAGTGTATAGTCACCATCCCTGACTTGTGAGGGTATCTGCCAGGTGTAGTGTATAGTCACCACCCCTGGCTTGTGAGGGTATCTGCCAGGTGTAGTGTATAGTCACCACCCCTGACTTGTGAGGGTATCTGCCAGGTGTGGTGTATAGTCACCACCCCTGGCTTGTGAGGGTATCTGCCAGGTGTAGTGTATAGTCACCACCCCTGGCATGTGACAGTATCTGCCAGGTGTGGTGTATAGTCACCACCCCTGGCTTGTGAGGGTATCTGCCAGGTGTAGTGTATAGTCACCACCCCTGGCTTGTGGGTATATCTGCCAGGTGTAGTGTATAGTCACCATCCCTGGCTTGTGACAGTATCTGCCAGGTGTAGTGTATAGTCACCACCCCTGGCTTGTGATGGTATCTGCCAGGTGTAGTGTATAGTCACCACCCCTGGCTTGTGGGTATATCTGCCAGGTGTGGTGTATAGTCACCACCCCGGGCTCGCGAGGATGCCTTGTCATATAATGGGTACAAACTCAGGTTTTTTGGGGTGTGTGTTTTTAACCTCCAACTGCAATTACCCTTGATGCACATAAAAAACGTTCAACAGTACCTCCAAATGAGGTTCTTCCAAAACTCAAAATATCTACCTCTGTGTTTGTTCAAATATGTTGTTAATTTGTAGATCAGAGGACAAGTCTAAGGAACAAACCGGATATAGAATGAGGCAACTGGACCTCTGTGCCTCGGAGGAGAGACTTAAATGAACCAAAGTTAAGACATCAATATATAGAAGAGGACCCCCAACAAAATCACACACTCAAAAACGCTGTTTCATAAATTCTCAGAATGCTCCAGAATCCATATTTTGTAGCTAAAAAAACAATTCAATTTGTGTCTACCGTCTGGTTTATCAAGCCAACAGTCTTAAATGTTTTAGTTTGCAAGCCTACGTGTTCTCTTTTCCAGTAATCAGCGTCGTGTCACTTGTTCGGATGGTCAGTTCATCCCATCCCGGATGTTTGGATGACCAATCGAGCCACTGTGAAGTGATGGGCAGCATGCGCTGGACAGTGTCCAATGCCATGCTACAGTTCCTCCCTGCAATATGCAATGACCACGCTGCTTCAAGACATTGAATTGTTTAACAAATTACTTGGCCAAGTATTACATCACATGTGTCTACTTGGCCAAGTATTACATCACATGTGTCTACCTGGCCAAGTATTACATCACATGTGTCTACTTGACCAAGTATTACATCACATGTGTCTACTTGGCCAAGTATTACGTCACATGTGTCTTCTTGGTCAAGTATTACATCACATGTGTCTACCTGGCCAAGTATTACATCACATGTGTCTACTTAACCAAGTAATACATCACATGTATCTACTTGGTCAAGCATTACATCACCTGTGTCTACTTGGCCAAGTATTACATCACCTGTGTCTACTTGGCCTAGTATTACATCACATGTGTCTACTTGGCCTAGTATTACATCACATGTGTCTACTTGGTCAAGTATTACATTACATGTATTTATCTGGCCAAGTATTATATCACGTGTCTACTTGGCCAAGTATTACATCACCTGTACCTGCACCTTTGCATCAGACATGAAATTCCAAATAAAATTCAAGAGAATTATCTCCCAAAAATTGTACCTGAAAAATTAAACAGCCACTCATACCAAGGCTTCATAAACTATGCAAAAAATATGTAATTAGCAAATATGTGTCACACTGTAATATTCAGAACTGCTACATATGCAATTAGATGTAGTGGTGTAAATCACTGATATTGCTATTATTATTTTTATTACACGTTGACTAATTTTCTTGAACTTGAATAACTTGTATTTACTTAATTGTTTTGTTTTATTTAACTAGTACTAGTATATAATATAAATACATATTCGTCATGGTGGCCTGCATGCCAGCAATCTTTTAGGTCTTAGTGCAAGTCTCCATAGATCAGTTATCCTGTATTCATTACCATGTATTAATTGTACAAAATGTTATAGTCATGACTGATCAAAATAAAATGTATATATATATATGTATATCTCCTTGGCCAAGTATTACATCACATGGTACAACCAGTATTTAAGAAAGGAGAGCGAAGCCAGGCTGCGAACTACAGACCTATCTCATTCACATGCATCTGCTGTAAACCTCTTTAACATGTAATCAGATCCGAGGTTACTGCACATCTGAACCAAAACAACATCATCACCAATACCCAACACGGTTTTCGGAAATGGAGATCATGTGAAACACAGCTAATACTAACCATCGACAACCTCACAACTGAACAAGATAAAGGGGGACAGACCGACACCATCCTTCTAGACTTTGCCAAGGCCTTCAATAGTCTCACACCAGCGCCTCCTCAAAAAGCTCAACCACTATGGCACCTGACGTTGCACACTAAAATGGATCGAGGATATCTTTCTCAAAGGACACAGGAAGTAGTTGAGGGAACGAAATCATCAATAGGACATGTTAAATCTCTGGAGTACCCAGGGATCTGTCCTGGGCCCAACATTCTTTGTGATATGTATAAACGACCAGGGCTGGGTCCAATTACGTAAGTGCAATTGATTACAGTCAAATGTTGTAATTGTATTTAATTCTGGTTTTGAAAATGTCATGTAATTGATTATTTTTTTTAACTGAACAAGTTACATCAATTACAATCAATTACAGTTTTATAACACCGCACGCTTTATCTATAAAAAAAGCTAGTCAGAAACAGCTGTCCCACAGATTGTTTTAAATCTACAAAATAATAAACCATACAAAATACCCAGTGCCTAAGTTGTGATCCCAATGTGTCATTCACCTAACAGAGCTAATTAATGAAGAAGCCATGTAGCTGGCTGTGTCCAAGACTACTCTTTAAATACACATGGCAATTTTGGAGACAAATGTTGAAACCAACATACTTTATAGGCACCAATATTACAATCAATCTGCAATTTTATTTTTCATAATCCCCCCACGTTTTTGTGTTTTATGCACATTTCAAAGGTGCAACCAAACTTGGCAAGGAACCAGAAAAATCAGCACTTCACTGTTGGGCAATTTGTAATCCAGCACAACATTCTCAGGTGGCATGTATGAACTCCTAATACAGTCTTCCAGAAAGTCCAATACGTATTTTATAAGAATATTCAGTACAGCCAGTTGTTAAGTTACAGTTGTTATGTTACAGTTGTCATGTTACAGTTGTTATATTACAGTTGTTATGTTACAGTTGTCATGTTACATTTGTCATGTTACATTTGTCATGTTACTTTGTGCCCTATTTACAAAGGTAAATATCAACAAAAAGTCACCTTTGGGTGTTAATTCCTCAAAGACCAGACGTCTCAAGCAGTTCAATTACATAATAGTACACAGCCTAATTAGCAGGCACTTGCTTGATTGGCCAGAAGGTCCAGTCAGTAGACAATATCTGATAACAGGCTCCAGCTATAGCCAACTCCAGCTAGTCACTGTCCTCAGACTTCATTAGGGTCAATGACAATACCTTCACATGTGTTTAATTATCTGACGTAAACAAAAAAAGATTGACGAATAACCCTGTTGCAATGTCATTGGTTCATTTTCATACAGGTTTGCAAATTGATGCTTAACTAGTGGCATACATACCCCACCCCCCTTATAAGACATGTGTTCCGTCACTTTGATTTGGCTTGCAGACTGATGAGAAGTCTGTAATATCGAAAAACGGTTTGTCCCATTCAACTGTAGTTTTGCCATACACGTATTTTCAGTAATTGTTTCAAGATATTTGAGGTAAAACGCATCCTCCATGATTGTGCAATGACTACAGTGTGCTTCTGTTGCCAGGCTCCCTAAATAAGGGTCAGCACACTTCGTTTTTTCCATTGGTGGTCATGTTAACGTTTTGTAGGATTATAAGAAAACGTTATGTACACAAATTCTTAAACTTCTCACCTGCTGTCATCATCTCATTGACATGCTGGTCGAGTTTAGTCAAAATGTAATATTTCTAGCTCTCATAAAATGCCTGTATGTGTGACACCCATCAATATTTATGAATGCCAGCAAGCATTACTCCGCCAAAGGGTCAAATAGGCAAATTGCTGCCTTCCGCTTATTCAAATCATCTAGAAATCCACCATTTTACAGTCAACACCTTCTACAATCATAGCTAAAAATCTGCCTAATCAAATGCACTTATGTCAGAACATGTGAATTTCAACAACAAAATAAAATAAAAAACTGCACTTTTTCATATGTAACGAAACAGAAAGTCTGAGGCATGACCCGTTTGCTCAGAGGGCTGTCACTGTCCAAGGGTCAATATCCTCTTTCTTCTTTTGCCAGGCTGCAAGATGCTACAGTAAGCTCGCTAAACTGGTCTAGAGACTGTCTGAATCACAGTACTTATTCCTCAGAAGAAGATTCTGGCAGTACTTAGCAGTAAACACTGTCTAGTATGAAAGCAACATAGGCATTACATTATGGATTTTCTGACTTGTTTAATTACTTGCAACTGTGGTTATTAATTAGATTTCTGACTGGGAAAGTATGCCCCTTGAATCGAAGCCTTTGTGGCTTCAATGTCATCAATATGCAAACACTTTTATATATAAAATTACCTTTGCACCTTACTTATTGACTTCATTTGCAACTTATGTTGTTTTTGTGATTTTTATCAATTGAATTCAAATTGAGACCATTTGTTTTACAATTAATTCTACTTCATGATTGCCCCATTGAATCCTACATACACGTGCATGTAATTTCATTGATAAACGTTTTGGTAGGTCCCATTAATGCACATATATCAATTAAATTAGTGGTGTAATTGTAACTGATGTGAGAATTGTAGAAGTGTAATTGTACTTGAAATGACAAATAAAAAGTAACTGTAATAGTAACTGATTTTGTAATTGGACCCAGTCCTGTAAACGACATCGGTGACAACATCCAAAACAAAATCAGATGATACCATCCTATACTCTCCCATAAATGACAGCAAGAGACAACAGCAAGACCTGAACGCTCAGGAGTTGTAGGAAGAAACATGGCAAATGCATTGTGATGACAGTCACAAAAAAGAAAACTGATTATGTCCAACTAATTCCTGCATGGTCAGACACTCAAACAAGAAACCAGCGTAAAGCACCTTGGTGTCAAGATTAATGAACATCTCCACTGGTGGAAACACATAAAGGCCGCAACAGCAAAAGCGAATAAGACCAGCGCCTTCATCTATAGAAACCTCAAAGGATGCCCAGCCACCATTCAATCACATTGCTTCAAAAATCTAATCCGTCCAATACTGGAATATGCCTCAGTAGTCTGGGACCCCCACCAGATGAAGCTCAAGTCTGACATCGAGATGGTTCAGAGGACAGCTGCCAGGCGGATCTTCCACGATTTTAGAACAATGGCAAACGCCTCTGATCTCGTTGCCAGACTTGAGCTTCCAAAGCTTGAAATCCTTGTAAGAAACTCCATCCAGTTTCAATCATCTAACTGTAGTTCTGAATTTCTTATCTATTTTTTGGTCCTAGAGTCAATAACTTTGGCTTTCTCTGTTGCTGTACCATCTCTTTGGAATATGCTCCTTCTCAGTATTAAATCAGTTGAAAATATTACACTACTCTGTCATCATTTAAAAACTTACAAATAACCTTGCTTATCCACCTTGGCACATTGACATATCCATTTATGACTTATCGATTTTGAGATTCATTGACCAATTGACCCTTTTGTTCTGATGCACTTCTGAGCATCGTGTCCAAGGATTTAGGTACAAAAGATATTTCTTTATTAGAATTTTTGATTTAAAGAATGAGCTGCGTCATCTCAGTATGCCACTTGTAAGTTGTAATAATGATGGTGTATTTTGGCGGCTACACATATATTGGTTGTCATCGTCTAAGTTAGGTAAAATCCAACACTCCAAATTTGAGACACTTTTAGCCTGTTAGAAATATGCCCCTTCCGAGACATTGGACTAAGCTTAGCAATACTTAAATAGATGAGGCATTGTGTGGAGCTGTTATACGATATACAGAAATATTCACCCGAAGAAACTGTTACAAATACTCACACTTGCTATAAACTGTTACCTGGTACTAGTTTCATCTCAACTACCAGATGATATTATTTACTTGTTTGAAGACAGCATAGTTCTGGTAACTTTTATTACAATTAATACCATTAATTAATAATGACATAAATAATTATGTACATGTCTAATTAATACTAATTAATAATGTTGTCATTTTGAGTTTAATACTTCAGAAAAGGTAGTTCATTATGTAATTGTATTGGAGTCGGAACATGGTGAATATTTGGGGAGCTAAGCCTAAAGCTCTCCAAAAATATCCAATTGCACCCCCTTTGACGCTCCCAAAACCACCTTGAGGCTCTCCAAAAAAAAAAAAACGCAACCACCTTCCCTAAATATCGGGGTGCTACAATTTTGTATCTTCAGCCCCCCCACCACCAATAATATTGGGGAGCTGAACCCCCGTATCAGTTGTATAACATAACCGTCTACATCGGCTAACAGAAAGGACAAGGTCAAGAGAAAAGCTGTCAAGGACTAGGTTGAAATACGACCCCGTCCTATCCCCCCCCCCCAAATCGGCGTCATCGGCATCGCCAGTCTGTGACTCTAGTGTGAGAAGTAACAGAACACGCTTTTGCGTGACACGCCTAAGAAACTAACAAAACTCGGACAGGTCATCACATGATTCTAAGTCTTCTGATTACTATCAAACACCTCAATGACCTCACTTAGACGTCGCGGGGAGCTACTTCCGCGTTCCGTATAGTTACTTACTTTAAAACCGCGCGCAATACTGGAGGGAAATCCCCACCTTTGCGATCGCGACCGCATGGAAAATACGAACTTGGCATTGATGAAGCGAAATTATGCATTCATTATAAGTGTTCAACCTAGCCGGTGGTTTACGTTTGGCCCGCGGACGGTTTCTTGCTGGCTCGCGAGACCCTTGCTTAGAATTGGCAGTTGCCAAGAACAATAGAAAATGGTCATAAATTGTTTATCACACAACAGTGTTCGCTGGCTGAGCCGTGGAACGGTTCTGGCGAGATATAATGATACATTTGTTAGTTTGACTATGGAATATTAGTTCGAGCGCAGCTTTGCGTTCTGACACTCATATTTTCGGATATTTGAACAGGTTGAATATGCTGCTTTCAACATTTCAAGTTCACCACGAAGACGATGCGAATATCAACTATGCGAACCTGGTGTTTAATTGTTGGTGTGCTTGACACCATTAAACGTTTGAAGGAAGATTAATGTTTCATTATGAAATACATTGGCATCGGGATGTGGCGAATAATTGGGAGGGTGAGGCTCACCAGAAACCTCCAGTTGCACCCCACATTGAGACTCAACAAAACCACCACCTCGAGGCTTTCAAAAAACTGTTGACTAGCTTTAACAATGCAGGCTCCGTCGCGCGCACACACGCACGCATGCACGCATGCACGCATGCACGCAGGCACACAGACGGGCTGTACGCGCATGTTGCGGCATCAGTTAGAATATGACGTGCAGTTGTTAATGGCTGAGTTCTGAAGAAGAAAAAAACAGGAAAACAAAAAAGAGCATATAGGTCCTACACAGGTATAGACTCTCCTCGGTCCTCAATAAGTTTGTTTTGCGCACGCACAGCATGACTGATTTTGTCACCAAATAGGTTGCTTAAAAGAACATGCAGTGCATGTACACGAGCGTGCGTGCTTGCGTGCGCGCACGCCGGTATAAACGTATATATGTGTGTGCCTGTCCATGTCAATAGGGCCTGCGCGTGTGGGGTATGTGCGTGCGCTAGTTATTTCATGCGTACGCGGTTACTAAAACCTTATAACTCTTATGAAAGCTCAATCAGTTAGTTCGCCGTTCAGAATAGTGTTGCGTTGTTATGCAAAACATAATTTCCAATGTCCAGAGCCCATAATATGGTTTAGCAGTTAGCCTAGACGTATCCTGCTACCAGGATCTTTAACTTTGAATGTTGGCATGTAAAGTCGATGTGTTTCATACGCGAGTATATTATATAACACGGCCTACAATGACTATTTTTAATGTGCGAAAATAAAGATTTTATTTATCCCCCGCTGAGGCAAAAGACATTTTGAGAGAAAAGATCACCCCTCTAACCTCCTCCCGGGTTCGATACCAGGGAGTGTCTAGAGAATGTAGTCTGGGGGGCACAAAAACTTCCACTGGCGGCAGAACCAAATGGTACAGATAATTTGTCGCTGCCGCGCCGCCTTCAGCTTCTCGGCTGACTTGGTTCGATTGGTGACATCTGTCTGTCTGTCTGTCTGTAAGTATGTCCGTAAGTCTATCTGCCTGTTACGTTGTCTTTGATGGAGCCCACGTGCAGCCACTTCAATCCAAAAAAACATCACTTTTTGTCCAATGTGAAGCCTAAACTGACATTCGCAATGAATGCTAAAACGACATTGTTTGTTAAAGATTAAGCGAAATGAACCTTTTATTACCAGTATAAATGACATATACTCTAACAAATTGTGTCCTGATCTTCAAGTAAATTTTAACCCATTCCGTCACCCTGTTCAAACCCCTTTTGGTCGCGCTTTTCATCACATTTTCTGCACAGTTTGTTGCGATACCTAGCGGTCAAGATGACGTCACCGCAAGTAGCACACTAGGATTTAGTATGGCGCGCATCTATGCGGGTTTATGTTTTAGGCCGTACCCAAAATTGCAATCGTGGAATTTAATAGTATTTAATATCACAGTAAAGATAATAATCTTACCTACAGACGTGTAGCTGGATGCACGCTTTATTTGTTTTTATTTGTTTAGGTATTGTCGTTTGAACACTGCGAATACTCAAACTTGCAATGTGATTTACTATTTGTTGATATCCCATTAACGATAATAATCGTATGTACAAATATACCGCTGGATGTATCCATAGTTTGTTTGTAGTTTTTGAAAATTATTGCCGTTTGAACATTGCGAATGCTTAATCCTGTAATGTATAAAGCAAGGTTGAGCATTCGCGATGTTCAAACGGCAATAACTCAAAAAGTTAACACAATTTAATTTCTGCGTACATCCAGCGACACACTTGTAGATAAGATTATTATATTTACTGTGATATCTAAAAATATTAAATTCCGCGGTTGCATTTTCATGTACAGTCTGAAACAGCAGGCCACACCGCCGCTCGTCGTGCTAAAGTATAGGGCGCGCTCGGTCAGCAGCATCTGGCGGACTGGACTGGCTGCTTTGTGACACGCACATGACCACGTTTGGGCGGGCTTAGTGACATGAGTTCGCAATTAACAGGCTTCACATTTGTCACATTATTTGAAAAGGGCATTACGTTTACGTATACGAAGTTTCTAAAACATTTTATATTTATTTCACTTAGTCTTTAATAATTTGTTACAATTTATTAATACATGATATCAAGATATGTGAGCCACTTGGAAGTAATGATCACAACCAGATACATTTTACCATCAAAATAAAATCAGAAAGGAATAATAAAAAGCAACACAGGAGAAACTTCCACAAAGGAAGATATAAGGACATGAGGAAATATTTAACAAATATAAGCTGGAATAACACACTTAAGAATAAGACAGCAACATAATACTGGAATATCTTAAGGAGTGAAATAGAGTGCATCGTCGATAAGTTTGTTCCATTGAAAAGAACAATGGAAATGGTCCAGAAAGAAACACATATCAAAAGAACCCATATAGAAAAAATAACTTCAAACAAATGATGTGGAAGTCATATAGATGCACTGGAAATTATGAAGATTACAACATTTACAAAGAAACATTTAATCAAGCTACAACTGAAATTAGAAATTCAAAGAAAAGCTATTAAAAAAATTAGCTTGTAATATAAAACATATATGACAACAAGAATTGTTATGCATATGTTCGGAGCAAACAGAAACGTCAGGGTAAGGTCGGTCCTTTAGAAGACAGTGTTGGGAATATAATATCAGATGGGTTCTTATAATGGCGGAAGACTTGAATGAGTACTTTAGTTCGGTGTTTACCAAGAAATATATTAGTTCACTGCCAGAGGTTAAGTTCAAGGGGGCGGAATCAGACTATTTTGGACAGTTAATTGTAACCCCGGAAATGGTAGCTAAGAAAATAATGGTAATGAAAGATAATAAATCACCTGGAGTGGATGGAATTCCACCCAAACTACTATAGGAAATTGTAGAACAAATTAGCATACCGCTTGCAACAGTTTCAACTTGTCATTAAACGAGGAGGTGGTTCCTTTAGAATGGAAAGAAGCAAACATTATTCCGTTATTTAAAAGGGTTCGAGAAATAAGGATCACATGGTGGATTTTCTTGTTAAACATAACTTGATAAACCCATATCAACATGGATTTCTAAAAGCGACGTCATGCTTAACAAATATGTTATGTTTTTTGAAGATATCACTAAGTGGGTAGACGAGGGATCACCAGTAGATATCATCTACTTAGATTTTCAGAAAGCTTTCGACAAAGTGCTACATCAAAGACTACTGCTTAAACTAAATGCCCATGGCATAGACTTAGATTTAGTGGCCCAGCTTCTACAGACGCGTGAGGCAGTGAAAGCACGCCATCCAAATCCGTCGCTTGCTAGTGTTTTGACGTCGCTCCAACTGTTGTTGACCAGCTGTAGGTCGCGGTCGATTGTTTGGCGCCAGTTCATTCTTGGTCGTCCCCTCTTTCTCTGGCCAGCTGGTATATCCACCATAGCACTCGTTAGGCAGGTCTAGTAGGTGGGAGCCTTGTGACATGGCCAAGCCAGCTCATTCGTCTTCAGCAGATAGTGGATGATGCCAGAGGTTGTCCTGGTCGTATCCGGATTTCTATATTCATCACATGGTCGCCCCATTGTATGCCAAAGATCTTTCGCAGGCATTTAGTGTCAAATGCATCAATTTTGTTTTCTTGGCTTGTTCTTAGTTGCCAGATTTAAGTTTCACATACATATAGGAGGATTGGTTTGTTTGAAAAATAACTAACAATACCGCTGTACAAAACAATAGTTAGGCATCATTTAGAATAGGTCCTATATTGTATATAAGCGTGGAGGTCATATCACAAGAAATATATATATATATATGCTAGAAAGAGTACAGAGGAGAGCAACACAAATTATACAAAAATTGAAAGATCTTAGTTACGAAATACGCTTAAAAGAATGTGGTTTAACCACACTAGACACCAGGTGATTGAGATAGGACCAGATAGAAGTTTTTTTAAATATTGAATGGTTATGAAAATATTGATAACAATATTTTTTTCTCAGTTAAAAAAGATAGAAGGACTAGAGGACATGAAGATACATTAGTAAAGGAGCACTGTAGATTAGATATAAGAAAGGTATAATTTTCACAAAGGACTGTAAATGATTTGAATAGGTTAACTGCTGATTGTGTGGGTGCTACTAGCGTAAATATGTTTAAAAATATAATTTAACTTACCTCAGAAGGGCGGGATACACATCAATAAAAGGGTTGTACTCTCGATGAGCCAAAAGAGTTATTTATCTGGGAGGCAATCTTGTTAAATCTTGTTAAATCTTGTTAATTTAATGTTCACAAAACAAGAATAAAATGTAATGTAACGTACACTGTAATTTAACGATGCTGCTGTTTGTGTGTGTGTGTGTGAGTGTGTGTGTGTGTGTGTGTGTGTGTGTGTGTGTGTGTGTGTGTGTGTGTGTGTGTGTGTGTGTGTGTGTGTGTGTGTGTGTGTGTGTGTGTACATGTGTTTGCATATTTCGACCTACGACTTCAAATCCGCCCAAACCCTCCAACTACACTCCCCGTTCAGACTTCTAACTGCACCCTACCCAAAAGACTCCCAAAAAATCTCTAACTATGCTCCACCCCCCCCTAATAATGATCATAAGTGTTGGAACGAACGTGCATTGTGAATATTGGATACTGCCAACTCTCCCGTGAAATACGGGAGTCCTCCTGATTGTGCCCCGGTGTATCTATCGGTCTCCCGGAATACAGGCAAATCTCCCGGATTTTATCTGAAAATCTCCTGCAACACCCATCTCGTCTTCGCGACAGCGCGACACCACGGGAGATCGTGCTGAGACATGCTGAACCGCTGAATTTCCGGCGAAAAATCTCCAACAGCACCTGCACCCGCGTCTTTTGGTGTCAACATCCGAGATTGCACGATGAGACAGCGCGACACGGGAAGCATGCTGAACCGCTGATGAAACTTCATAATATCAACAAAACCACCTGACCAAAACCATTCAACTGCACCCCCTTAATTAAGGCGCACAAAAAACCAACCGTGCCCGCCTGGATGCTCACTTAAAACCTCCAACTGCACCCCTTGCTATAAACCTATCTCCAGTTCCCCACCAAAAACATTGGGAGACTCAGCTCCTCAAGCCCCGTTTCGACGTCTTTGATTATTTTAAAATTAATAGCCTTTTCAAGCGAAACTCTTCTCCCAAGCGGAACTCTTTCTTTAAATCCGATTACATTTTCCCGACATATACGCGCGCAAACTCCGCAAACTCATCTGACAGCCCAATGTTTGGAGTAAACCCATTCTACAAACTGCTACAAATGCGTTTCGTTAACTCAGAACTAGTTCTCGTTTTTCATCTTATCTTACTTTGTTGGATGGCACTGGTTGGCTAAAAGTTACCTCATTTGCATTTATAAATGTCATTGGTCAATGATGATCTCATCGCTTTTCGATGACGTCAATTGAGTTTACTGGCGTAGCTTTTCTAAAGGTGATGTTGTCCATGGATATTTTATCCAAAATGTACGAATAACATGCAGGTTAACATAGTCTAACTGACATGTACGAACGCTGACATATCATTTGTCAAGCAATATTATAGCTACATTGCGAAAGAATAAAACAAGCCGGTCACTTGAGCGACCTGCCTGTCACCGCGAATCATGTAGTGGAGGTATGGCGTTTTGATTATCTTTCGTTTTTTGGTAGAACGACTTTCCGATGATTAATCGCATTCGAAGCAAGAACAGTCTGCGCATCCACGAAAACTAAAGCTTCTTTGATACGGTTGGCTCGCGTATGTCTTCGTGATATATCGATTGCCACTATATAGTCGCTTCGAACGGAAACAACACGACCGCTACCGTTGGTGTTGGCCGTTGCCAATGAGCCTCGACAGCAGTTTTTTATGGAGGGGTGTGTACCCACCACATTACTGTACTGCACGGTGGGCTCATCATAGACTTAGGCGTAGGAAATCTGAGGGAGTATAATACGGGCATACACCTAGTATTTTCGACTCACATCTTATGTTATTGCCAGACACAGTTTTATCTATACCTGTCCCTAGCCATACTCAAGTCCAAGTGGCAAGATATGGACAGAGGGTATTTAATTTGTCAGAGCTTTGGCGTGATACTCACGCGTTTGGTAACTGTCTCATACTCTCAGGCATCAACCTGTAAATCATATTTGCCATTTCACAAAATATTAATACAAACAGGTTTATTTTCATGCAAATGCTGATATATATTTATTCATATGCACTGTAATGCACAGGATAACGCAGGGAGTCCATAAAGTCCATGACGTTAAACAATATTCATCGTCAGTTGTGTGTATAAAATCTTGCTTTCCGAAACATGTTTAAATAACAATTAAAGTGCTTGTGTCCTGCTGAGAAACTGTAGTTATGTCACCTGGTGTCCTTTTAGTGAAATAGACCTCATGTATATTTGTATATTTCCCTATCAAGTATCCATTAAGACATGCTTTAATTTTAGAACTATATATGTATATATATATATATATTGTATATATATATATATATATATATATATATATACACACACGTACAGTAGTGATATTTATTTTATGAAGTCATTGGGAAAAATATTTCATTTCTTTTGACTGGGCCCAGTTGAAATTCTACAAAAAATGGCAAAAGTGACTCCTGTAAATGATCACATACTGATAACATATATTAATGTACTCACACTTTCAAAAGTTACCCAATCTAGTAATCAAAGCCAATTTTCAAAATGATTTGGACACACGTATGCATGCCTGTTAAACTGACTGTGTACCAGCTTCCTGTGGGTCTGTCACTTGCTTGTTTTCCGTTTCTCAGTCGCCATTCAGTCGTTCTGATGATCCACTGGTTGTCTTGCATGCTGGCTAAATGACCTGGGGCGTGTCCAGAGAGGGTAGTCTAGAGGAGCACAAAAACCTCCACTGGTGGCTGAACTGAAGACATTTTTTAAATCCTGTGCTGCCATAACATAAGCTTCTCAGCTCCACCACACTGGTCACATCGGTAGATGGAGGGGAGGTGATGATGAAAAATGGTTGCCGCCTTATTGTAACAACTTCAAAGGGGGCACATTTCTAAGGATCTATGGGGACACAGTAATAGGGGCCCATCACAAAAAAGTTCTACAGGCACGTCAAATTCCAAAGGTCTGGGGGGGGGCACTAGTCGAGTTACCTGGCGTTGCTTGGTGGAAAAGGCAGCTGTCTGTGCTAAAACTGTTTTTTAACATTGTGATCCTGCGAGATCCCCATTGCCCTGAATGAATAAAAAAAAATCTATCTCTATGAACCACCCAGATGGGCCTGCTAAATCACATAAAAAATGTCAGCCCAATACTCAGTGTATTTGCGAAACTGACAGAGATAAGTGCCATTTTTAAATTGTGACCTCCAGAGATCCACACCTCCCACCCGAATAAATTTAAAAAAAATGTAAATTTACAAACCACCACATTGGTCCCGCTAGATCACATACAGCCCTATACATGCAAAAGTAACATAGATCTATATGAGTCCACAGACAGACAGACATACAGACAGACAGAGAACCGTATTGTTTTATAATATGGATGCCATAAAATTAGGATATCAATTATGTGGCTTTATCAAAATTTCTCAGTACACATGTCAGAATAAAACCCAAAGACGCAGTAGAATGGTGATTAATTATAAAGCCAGAAAGAACATTTTAAAATGAACAAACTTAAAATGTACTTGATATTTTGGCAAGTACATTTTGGAGTTACAACCATATTTAAATATAACACGTTAGTAGAATTATAGGGGACTGATTAATGATCAATGTAACTGTATGGTTACAAGTCACTTGACAGTTATTAGTACTACTAGTAGTGGTTTCCTGGTTTTATTCCATAAGTGACTATTTATGCATTTTCACTGCACATCTGTGCACTACTCACCAAAATAAAATGTCGGTGGCTATGATTAAAAAAATGTTGATTTCAGTAAGCAATTCCACTCTGAAAAACAATTCTGATTCCAATTTCTCTACCTTCACATTAACTGATTCCAATCCCGATTTCGCCCAAACTAATTATGAATCTGTTTCCACAACTTTTACATTGACGATTGACCAATTCCAATTCTGGAATGGAAATCCATGGCTTGACTTAACAAAACGTTCATACGGGGACGTTTGATGTATACAAAGGTTCTTATGTACGTACATGCTTCATTAAACCAGCCCCATATCCTCTGAACTGAGAGAGAGTCTGATGATGCAACATTTATGTTACCATGCCCCAGCACCATTAATAATGTCATTTGTGCAATTAAATGTAGCAACAATTTTTTTTTGAAAAACTGCTTGAAATGCACATCCAGAAATAGCAAGAGTCAAGAGGGTGTGACTGAATGAGTCAGGGTAACAGAATCGTTGTCATATCAACATGACTACGGTAGGTGTAGCTGTAAACAAGCCTGTGATTATTGGCCCTTCCCTCGTGCACTGGAGGCTCAGTTAGCCGCAACCGCAGGAGTTATTTATTAATTACCTTCTAGCGGTTGGGTGTGTCAGCGTACATTAAATTGCAATAAAATCTGTCACATCTTGTTAAATGATATCTGCCCTTGCATAATTGGGAAACATTACTGAAAGTGCTGAGGGTGATGTGTAATTGTGTATGTCGGCGAATGTTCTAGTTTTATTAAATTATATGTTGTCACAAGTAATTTCTTGTGTCATCCAGACTAGAATAATTCGAGACGATTAGAAGACAGGCGAAATTGAACCAAATTTTATTGTTTAAATTTTTGTTTCAAAATGATGATGTAAAATTTTGGTCATAGAATTATAGCTGGTGTGGTGTTAACATTGTCATGTTTGTGAATACGATGTTAATAGTAAGTAATTAGTAATGTTAATTTAAAATAGGAGTGTAAATGAATGGAATAGATTATCTCCTGATCGTGTTGGTGCTAGTAGCGTGAATATGTTTAAAAATAAAATCGACACATACCTTAAAAGGGCGGGATACACGTAGATAAAAAATATTGGACTCTCGATAAGCAAAAAGGCTTCCTTGTCCACCTGCCATCTAGAGTTAATTTTCTGGATGGCAATCTTGTTAAATCTTGTTAAAACAACATATTTTGGTAAAGCCTTAACAGGAAATGTTCTACTACTGCAAGGTAATCTAATTGTCTCTATATAAAGTTGGCACAACTTTCAATTTGAATTGGTACAAAACTAATTTTATTGAGTAACAAATTGAGGTTTAATTTTTGACATTTCTGTCATTATCTATAAGCCAAACAGTTTATGAATCATGGATGCGATATTACTAGTGTTAGAGCTAAGTGTTAATGTAAACATACTAGCTGAGTTGCTCTTCTACTCTAGTTCTACCCTTCTCACAGTTAATTCCCAAGACAAGGAATTCGGCCATGTTTTCCCACCAAGAAACACGCCCTTAGCCAGAAATAATTATTTGCCACAGTCTTGAATTAATCAAAAGTGCACCATTTAGCACACGAGTGACAAAGAAGTTTCAATGACAAACCAGTGTCATTTGAGCCAATTATTTAATGAATACTGATCTGTCCCATTTGTTTCACTACCATCACCAGTTATGTCAATAATAGTCATGAATGTGGGTCTCTAGACTTGGAATTATTAGTTAATCTAGTAGCGTCTTGAAGGTGGGCAGGTCTCCTGCTGCTAATAGGCTTGATAGAAGCCCAACCTTGATTTTGATTATGCTACATTTGGGGTAGTTCAGGCTCAGATTCTTTCCCATTTTCACCAATACAGATGCACTAGTAAAACTGTCATGTACATCAACATGCGTCCGTCATCGATGTCGGGTGCAATTATCATGCGTGACTTTGACTTATGAAAACATGTTGTATGGTGCAAATTTCGTATGTATGCATATGATGTGCGTGATGTTTGGAGCAATTAATTTCTCATTTGCAAGCTCCTCAGTTGGCTTTTTTGCTTTTTCTCATTTACTGAAAACTTATTTTGCAAAGAAATAGTATTCATTTTGACATGCAAGCTTTTTCGATAAATTTGTTAGTAAGTTTGGCAAGATCATTGGACAAAGTATTTAATGATTTTTGACCAGATCTGGTAAAATATGACCGGATATTTGGCAGAAGTAGTCCAACTGGCTAACTCTGCACATAGCATAGCATAATGCTATTCACATTTTCGCAATTATACGAACTAATAACATCTCAGAATTAATTCTTTCAATTGTTTTAGCAAAAGTACATAACACTACAAAATAATACCCTAGAATTACATGGTAGATTTAAGTAATTCAGTTCACTTTGATTTATTTTATTTTTCAAATCTGTTGGAAGCTTTTTATATTTCTCCATGTATCGTGAGATGACCCTCAAACTTGTCTCTAGATTCTTACAACTGCAGTTTGCTTGTGAATATACATACATAGGTGGCTTAAATCGTTATTCCTTTTATATATTTTGAGGTCAATTTACCTTTTTTCTTGTAATGTTTCATTAGCTATCAGCAAACTTCAGACCCTGCCACTAGATGGCGACACTAGTCCTGCACATTGCTGTCACTGGTGTGCCCCCGGACCACTGCCTTAGTGAACAAAAGTTACAGGAAAAAACATAAACTGACTGCAAAATATGTAAAAAGAATAACGATTTGAACCCTCTATTGGATCTCTTCTCACACATATGGTTTATTTCAGATTGTCAAGCAGCAGGGAGACATTGAGACTGGCGGATTGTTGTTGACTTGTTCTGGGTGAACTCCCTCAGGAATCAGGATGATACAACGTACCACTGGATAGAGACTACATCCTACAGAACTATCGCGGCAGTGGCGCGCCTGTTTGGCAGCATGAGTACCAAGTTGTAGACGACGACTTGCCTTACGATTCATTCGCCATGAAGATGGGTACATAGACTGTATTGAGAGTTGTGCCCAGTTAAGATGGCTCGCGGCGTGCCCTGGAAGATGATAACGGCAAACGTGTTGGCAGATATTCTGCAGATTGGTGATGAGGATGTAAGTGTCTGTGTGGGAAGGATGGATTGATTGATTTTATTTGGTAAAATTCTATGCATGAAAAACCGTGAAAGCAGTAACTATTATGTACTGAGTATAACACTTATATAGTAGAATTTTTTAATAGTATACTTACTGGTACCAGTGTGGTTTTTAAAACAAATATATATATAAATAAGAAGGCATGGAAGGGTTGGAAGCATAAAAAAGTGTTTACTCTTAAAAATATGTAACCGACAAAGCTATTACCATATATATATATATATATATATATGGTAATATATATATATACAGTGTTTCCCCTGGTATATGACGAGCGAGGCAGGCCACCTCGCCCAAATTATGCCGAAATTGCCGCCTCATAGCTATTTCGTGTGCCCATTTTTTTTCGTTCTTTCGCGATATATTCAGAGTCGGCAAGTGGTATGAAATGACACCACAAAGTCACTTATATTCCTACAAAATCGCAGATTTGTAGCAACATCGTTTAGTTGTCTTAACGTCACTGAGAGCCGGTTTGAATTTACCTCTTGGAATTAACTCCATTGGACAATGTGAATGACATCACTTGTCAGTTGTCCAATCACGGAATATTCCCGTGGGATCCCCGGTGTCTCTAGTAGTGACACCTTGCGGAGTTTCGACATACTAGAAATTTAGACATTCATGTAACATGGCGTCCAAACGGTAATTGCGTTTGAGAGACATGTGGAACTCGGAAAAAACCCCAAAGAAAACGGTACCTGGACTAAGACGTCTTTTGCGCTCAATTTTACTATTATAGTATGCACCCACATTAAATCAGAATGCTGGTGTGGCTGATGTTGAATTTCTGGTTGATGACGGTAATGTGAGTGAAAACTGTGTAGGCTGATGGCACTACGTCACTAGTTGGCACTTGTGTATCGAAACTGGACCCTTTTGAAGCCCAAATAAAAAACATGCATCCTATTCACTAGTTGGCACTTGTACCGAATCCGGACCCTTTTGAAGCCCAAATAGTGACCCGGTTTGCGATAGTCTGTGCCGCTATGGCTGTGTGTTACGCGCTGCGTGCGTAAAATGAGTGATATCATATAGCAGCATATGTTGATACAAACTGGGGCGTTATTTACGCCTCAAATGGACATAAGACGCAATATTCTTAAAGGTAAATATACCTAGGATAATTTTGAATGATGGAACTATCTCACTGAGGTATCAAAGTTAGACAAAACACAAGTTATAACGGCGAAATGGAGGTGGGTCCAGATTCGACACAAGTGCCCACAGCACAATTCTATTCAAATAATATTCTATACCTTTTTTTAAGCAAAAATTAGGAATGTGATTCGTAAGATATCTTTGTGCTAATTGTATATAATACATATTCCGAAAAAGTTGTGCAAACAAACTTTTGGGAAAGTTGATTTGAGTGAAGTACTTATGGATATAAGCCACCCAAGTTCACATCTCATAAAAGATGCCTATTGCCCAAAATCGTGTATATTAATGGGTTATCAGTAACTTGGGTTAGACAATGATATGTTTGCACAGGATATTGGATATACTAAACAACTTATACTGTTTTATAAAGAGGACACCATTTGAGAAACGTTCTGGCGATTAATAGAAACATACTTTTTGGGCATTCCAGAAATTAATTGCATAGCATATTAACAACAAATAAAATGTAATCTTTAGAACATAAACCACCAATTTACCACAATATTATAATCATTTAAAGGTGATGATGAAAGAGTCTTCAGATGATACCACTGGATGCTTCCCAGAGAAGTCGAGATGGTGTTTGACTGAACAGGTCTGCCAGGGAGTAAAGTGTAAAGCGCTTTGAGCAGTCCTTAGGACTGGATACTGCGATATATAAGAACTTACCTTTTACTTGTTTACTGATTCTGTCAGCGTGGTAACAAAGCCTGGGGTTAGGGCAAGAAAAACATCACCACAACCAAGTACCAGTGGTCAAGTGGAAACCACACATCAACTGAGTACCAGTAATAAAGTGGAAACCACACCTCAACACGATGAAACAATCATGATTACTGACTTTTATCAATCATTAAATCTTACTACATTTACAAGTAGTGTCTTGTTGTTTTATATCTTCCCTTCTATATTCAAGACTAAAGGTTAAAACATACCTCAGAGTGCACCATTTTAAGGTAGTTTAAAAAAGTCTCTGTGGGAGCATGTCACCGGACCCCCTACCAAGGCTTCGCACCTGTGGTGCTTGCATAGGCCACCCCTACCACCTCGCCCATCATTTTACCCCAGGGGAAACACTGCATATACAATATTAAATATATTAATTAAGTTAATAATGATCAATGTTAAATACTAAACAAATATACACATGCAGGGTCAGGGTTAATTCCATGTTTTCAGTTCCAGTTCGTTTCAGTTCCTCTTGATCATTTCCAATTCTAATTATACACTCACTGAATCCAGTTCAGAAATAGTTTTGGTGTTACTATAATAGGTTTCCATGGCATCTAGCCTGTTTCTTCTTTGTATTTTGTCTCAAAAGCTTTAAGTTGTTATGGTTAGTTTGTTCCACGTGGCAGTCTGACATGTGAACTTTTAAAAACTTTATCTCATTAAGCTTCAGCTGTTTCCCAATTAAATGATTAAAGTCGCACAGAGAAACTATTGTAATGTTCTTGTGTGCCTTAGGTAGTTTAATTTAAAAGCAACAACTATTCAATGTTCAGGCAAATCATGATTAACCCTTTTCTTTTCTCGCTTAAAGGTTGTTTGAAATTGTATAAAATAAGAATTTGACAGGTCTACCAGAAAATCACTGAATGAAATTTTTTTTATTTCACCATTAAACTGTAAGTTATCAAAGTCTGTTATCCCCACATAGTGCATTTTTTAAATAAAAAAATTTGGCTGATCATAATAGTAAGTAATGTTTAAATGGTTTGTATAGATAACATTTCAAAATAAGTTAGCAATTGCCTAAGTAATCACAGTAATTACAGTGAGCCTGTGTTGTTTCAGGTGTTGATCATTGACAGCCGGTCATTTCTTGAGTACAACGCATGTCACATTATCGACTCTGTCAACGTGTGCTGCTCAAAGCTCGTCAAACGCAGACTTCAAAATGGGAAGGTGAGTCAACTCATTGGTTGATCACTAGATGGAGCCACTTTGTGGGCTGGGTTGAGGGTAGTAAGTCCACAGATGGGTAGCTCCAAGGTTTCGGACATTGCATACATTGCGTGCATAGAGAGTACCAACAAACGTTTTACTGCCGTATATATTAGGGGAACCAGTTTTTACATTGTTGTATCCATCTAACAACATTTTGGAAATGTTATTTGTTAACTAAAGTAGACCCAATAAAATGTTATTTGTAAAGTATAAAGAAACACCTTGTGCCAATGTTGGGTTTTGACTTGTAACAAACTACCAAGTACTGAACGTATTTTGGCCTATGAGCAGGCTATTAATATGTTTCCACATCAACTTTCCTTGATCTGTATTAATTATTGAATGAGACAGCTTATTTCATGTAGGACTAGTGCAGGATTTCGGAGTTGTCTTGTGCCATGGACAAGCCAACCTAACTGCTACTGTTAGTGTCACATTGTGTCAAATATGAACAGGACAAATACATTTTTAATTCATGCAAGATTATTGCATTATTAGACACCATTAGCTAACCTAGAGCTAACCCAATTAAGCGCGTACGCCAACACCAGCACTTATTGAGTACTATGGTACATCATTTGCAGTCCAATCAAAGGTCAATCCCAGATATGCCGTTCGTATGCAAGAAATGGATATTCGGCATATGCACAAATGCCACATTGTTTTGTAGCTCAACTTCTTAGGAAGACACAAGTGTATAGAAACTAGAATTTTAAATACATATCAGCATGTTTGATGAGTTTTTAAAAGACCTACAAGACTACTACTACTAGTCTCTTGTTGACAACTGCAATGATGCAGCGAGGCGTAGTGCTGGGGTACGGTCATTTGCCCAATGGTCATTTGCCCAAAATTAAGTGGAAAATGGTCATTTGCCCAGTTGTGAAAAATAAAAATAAATTGAAAGTTGAAAAATAGTTTTGATTAACAGTTCACCTATTTTTGTGACTTCCCAGTTTATATTTAGTTATCTGGGCCTCAGTGATCATCCATCGTCACATAGACCTCTGGCTTCCAGGTGCCTACAAGTGTACTACCTGACCTGTACTCAATTACATATGCTGGCAATTGTAATCTGAACATTAGTGACAGACATGGTCTAAATTGTTTTCTCAGTTTTAGCAATGACAATTGTGTGATTTGTTTGTTTGTAACTACTCTGTTACCAAATAAACAAAGAAAAAGTCTGTAACTTTCATTTCATTTATTGCAAAAAAACTGGGCAAAAGACCCTTTTTCCACTTGAGAGCTCGGCAAATGACCCTTGGCCAAATGTATGTTGGGCAAATGACCTGACTCCACTGTGCCAAAGGTGTAGCAGTGAAATAAAATGTGTTTATGTGACTCCTTCCGCTTAGTCTTAGGACCATTTATTTTCTTTGTAAGCTGTGTATATTCTAAATATCAGACTACGTTTCCAACTATAACAAACTGTTTACTGAGGTACTGGTGTTTTGTTAGATGATGGTGCAAGATTTTGCGTTGACTGCAATATAGGGCCACGTCCAGGATCAAATTTTTGCCAGTCCAATTTTTTTTCAACATGCTATGAAGCGTGGTCTGGCATGCGATCGGACGCACGATTGGCCACGCAATCGCATGCTATGCAACAATGAGTATATATTTATATATCTATATAGGACATTTTGGTAATCATACTTAGTGTGTCCAGTCATAAAATAAAAAAATAAACTAAATGTACGTATTACCATTTATGAAGGCAAGGCAGAGCACATGGCTGAATGCACATATCAAATTATGCATTTTCTGTTTAAAAGTGAAACAGAAGCCCATTTCTGTTCAGAAAAGTAATATTTTATTTCAGAGTTTACTTTGAAAAATACAATAATAGATTCTGTAAAATATTTAAAATATCACAATGCTATATGATCTTTGTATCTAAATAATACTGTTTTACTTTGTGGTTAACTTTTCTAACAACACTTATTTGTGCAATATTTGCTACACAATAACAACCATACATAATCAGTTTAGATAATAAAATAATTCCTGTCACGCAATAACATAAATACCTGGTTGTTTCAAATACAGCAGTACTTAATATATAAGTTAACAAACTTAAATTACACAAGCAATCATATTAACAATTATGAATGTTCTAATCACTGATGCTGTTTCACTGATAATTTTGTTCAATCATTTTAGCTAGGGCTATTTATGATGCCATCCAACGGAATTTGTTAGAACTACGAAACGCGAACTATATCACTTTGAGCCAGCGAAACCTAGGCTGTTGTTATTTCTTTGAGTTTTGTGTTTGAAGCAGGAATATTTATGCATGTTCTAACGATGTGGCAATTACATTTAATTAGCAACATGTCTTCAATGAGCTTAGCGGACAGCCAGACAATGATTGCGAAAGGTTGATGTTAGCGCCTTCCGCCCACCCGCGTCCCTGTTTACGTCGGTTGACACGAGGTAGCATCGGCGCCATGACACTCGTAACTGGCCCACACAAAAAACGACATGGATGAGCCCATCCACAATACAATCAATCTAAAACCGTCCAAAAGTGCAATTTTCAAATTTTAACCGTCCAAATGACGGGTGGACAGATCACTGGGAGAGGCCCTGCTGCTATATTGGCATTGGGCACTGGTGTTTGTGCTTAGTTATGTTTTCTAATGGTGCCTATTGTTAAAGCTTCAGAACAGATATGGTGGTAAAAATTATGTTTAATGCAGAAAGCAGCTGCTGTTGAATACATGTATATTGGTGTACTTAAACAATATTAAAATAGTGATAAATCAACCCAAAAGGTAGCACCTATGGTCAAAGTTCAGAAATGGCATTATTGATCAAAACAGTAAATTATTTTGAGACCAAAACTGGATTATCTAACAGGGATCAGTGTGTGTCTATTTTCATAATTGTTTAATAATTGATGGTGATTCTATGCTGTTTCATGGTTTGACATTCACTATCTCATATAAGCCAGGTGCTGCCTACAGTGGCCAATTCGGTTATTGCTAGTTTGTGTCTCATTCACTAGATGGCAGCATTATATGACTAGATTTGAATGGTAGTTGTGCTAAAACTGTATATCCTGTGGCCATACATTACTTGCTAGTAGTCGGTACAATCTGATGATCTGTTCTTTTCTCCCTCCTTTTTGTATAATTCATTGATCATCCTTTGGCCTTGTTATCTATCTCTTACTATTTATGACAATATATAATTATTATTATCTATTTTGGTTAATTTTGTGTGTGTGTCTTAGGCTTTCATAAACAATGACTCGGCTTTCCTCATAATGTCCAGACAGTACAACTATACCAATATTGTAACAAAGTTGTAGACATGTTATCTATCACTCAAAAGTGTTTATGATAATTGGCTAATATACCAATCACTATGAATTATGGCAGAATATGTTCATGTGTACCTGGTGTATAAAAAGTTGTACTATATGATTAATATCAGACTATTTAATTTGTTGCTTTTATACTGTACAGTGTACACATTAGTATTAACTGCCTGCAAGGCTAACAAACTAGGTGTAGGTGATTTATTGGCTTGTTTACTAGTCCAATGTAATGCTAAAATAGGGCTTTTGTTTGAGGCAGGTATTACTGGTTAATTCCCTTTTAAAGGTATTTTTCAGTTTCATTTATATAATATGTAGTATATTTGTTGTTATGAAGAATCAAACACTGCATTCATTCTATTAAGCGTACATGTCCTAATTAGCATGCATCCCCTTTTTAGCAGTGTGTTACACAGTGACAGCAATCTCAATGCCAACATTGACTTGAATCCATCGTTGTAATTTAGTTTGTACCAATGCCAAAAATTGCAAAAGGTCCGCGTAAATTATCAGACTATAGGGTCGTGGTATCCTTTTGTACATATATGGATACATAAATTGCTTGCCAATCACATCTTAAAAAACTATGGACATAAAGGGGTAATGAGATTTGACCCACGTTGTCCACATGTTTGATGTGACCCGCAGCAGACAGGGTGGGAAATGTCTATTGTCCAGCCATTCCAGAATCTGAAATTAAACTCCACACAAACATATTTCAATGACTCATTGGAGGAGTATAACCCCCAGTTATACCACCTGCTCATTGGACAATGCTCTCTGTTGTGATGGGAAATACATGTTGACTATCTTTTCTACAAAAGCGGTACTTTATAAAAGTACCGGTAGGTAATTCTGTGGGGAGAAGTGCTTCGATACCGTAGTGGCAAAGTTCTTTTTCTGGCAGACTCACTGATTTTAAGAAACTCTATTTTGTTTTGAAAAAAAATTTAGTAGTGTGACGTCATGATTAATTGTGCTATTTACAGTGCAGTCATAATTGATTATAAAGACCTGACGCAACCGAGTCGTTGTTTTGTAGATAATCATTGTCATGCAACGCGTGTGTTTTTGCAACTATAATTGAATGCGATTGCCAGTTTTAAGTTGCATTAGTTTAAGTCATCACAACCAGGCACCCTGTGGCAATTACTGGGTCGTGAGTCGTGACAGTTCACTTGCGTCATCGGCGGAGGTGAATCCTGCTGAACCAGTCATTTGTGGCAGGCTTAAAAAACTTGCTGCACAGGATGCTTAAAAATGATTGCAGATTCAGAAGATTTAAACAGACAAGGTGCACCTTTTTGTTATTTATATATATATATATTAGTATGCTAACTTTGTGGGCAGTGTGACAGTATCTCCTCCCAGGTGCCGAAGTTCACTCACCTCTTTATATGTTCATTCACACCCTTGGTCCATTGTCCTTAGATCTACCAGCTAGCAATGTATTTAAACACCTGAAAAGGTAGTTACGTATAATTATTTGCAGCTTACGCATTGAGTGTTAAGCCACTCTCCAAATATTGTGGCATTAGAGATCAGCATCTCGACAAAAACACACTTAAAGACAAAAATTGTATCTGAACTGTTGTCATCATGAACCCAATACATTCCCATGATGTCCACTTCACAACGGTCAGTTGATAGCTGGAAGCTGATACCATTAATATTGTCACCATCCTGGCCCCTAGCCAGAAGTAATTGTTTGCCAGTCTTGAATTAATTAAGTGTGTCTTTTAGCACATGAACGTCTTGGCCAGTTTAGTTTTTCAATGAAAAACCAGTGTCATTTGGCCATTTATTTAATTAATGCTGATCCATTTGATTTGTTTCACTACCAGTAGTGTCAATGATAGTTATTAATGTGGGCCTTGGAACTGTTAGTTAATCTAGTGGCCAGCTGGCTCCTCTAAATTCCACCTGTTTCATCAGTTGTAGTTACCAGTCTTGGTGAGTCATCTGCCAGTCTTGAAGACAGGCAGACAGGTCTCTGGCTAAGCCCCTGTCACCATCCCTAATGGTTCTGACTAATCGATTAAACAAAATTGTGGTGGCAATGCTAATTGACAGGAAGGGAAGGTCATCATGCCTTTCCAGTTGGGAGTAATACTAGCAATAATTATTAGTGCTAGTGATAAATCACTCCCATGGTGATTAATTAGTCCAGCCAGAGTGACACCTCTGTCTAAATGATGATGCATTAATCTGAGATTTTCATAGAGCTCTTTGCTTCTGGCAACATTTAACCTGAGTGCTTTTGAATATGACACATGCAAGAAGCACACTTTTATAATATTACATGTGATTTATGCAAAGACAAACGTCTTAAAAGCACCTATCCATCTGGAATGTAAAATGGTTTCAAGATCTTGCAACATTGAAGAATATAAACAATAAAGGTTGACCCTGCAGGCTAGCCGTTAGGTGTGTTAATACACTTATGGTAAGTCTATGTCTAAGCAGAAATCAAAGCAAAGTTAACCTTGATTGGTATACTCAATTATTTATACTGATGTAAAAATAAAAGTTATGTCAATACAGTATATCTTATATTATTATATATATATGTTATATGTATATTATATTATATGTATATAATATATATTAACAGGGCTCGACATTAACACTTGTCTGCTTGTTCGGGACAAGTAAGTACCATTAATTAATTACAAGTAATTAATTAATGTCAGACAAGTACATTGTCTAGGACACTTAATGGACAAGTTGATTGAGTCACAATATTAACAGGGCTAGAAGTTGCTACTACCTCACTGCATTTGCTGGTATAATCTTACACCTGTAACTTTATAAATTGCTTTAGTTGCAGTGTGCAATTTATAACTTTGTCCATTAATTATTGTCCAGCCCCATGGGCGACTGACATTTGGGTCCTTGTGTTGATATATTAATGGGCATTAACCATCAAACAAATTGTGCATGACCACTTTAATCCCTTGCTCTGCCCCTGCTTAGACAAAATATTGATTAACTGTAGCAAGTGAATGATGACCTTGCCTAAAGCTATAGGCACAAAGTCTTATGCAGGCACCCCTGTACTGTCCACCCTTAGATCACTTGGTGACTTGGGCAACCAGTTACAGAAAGGGGCAAGTCTTAACTAACTAGCTAGTTTTTTTATTTGTTTAAAGTTTAAACTGCGAAATAATGTGTGCCTCAGCAAAATTCAACATAAAGCCTGTCAGAATATATAAAGAGGAGAGTGTTCCCTATGTGAATACTGTATGGACATACATACATTCAAAATAAATATGTATAATTTCATAAAAGCATTCAATTGCTTAAATAACTTTTATGGTTGTAAATATCAACAAAATTACCGGGTAGCATACATGGCTAGGTCCAAATACATAACTAGCTGGAATTTATTACAAACAATATTTTGTATTAGTAGCATAGATGATAATTCAGAACGTTGTACGCAGTGTTGATATAAAATTGTGTTCAGTAAAATGCCACAACATGTTTAGCTTTGCATTTTATAAGGAGGCAGTCTTTTCCTAGTTTTTTATTAATTAATTAATATAATGTTCTTAAGACTATACTAACTATGTTGAAGGTATACTGCCCGCCAAGTTGTGTTTAGTAAGCCTGTAACAACGGTCGTAATTTGGAAGATACGACCCCAGAGCCAGTTATGACAATAACACTGGCATTTTATGTTTAAAGTAATTTGTTGGGGGGACAAGTCAATTTCTGTTGGGACAAGTAAACATGAATTAGGACTTGTCCCACTGGACTAGTGCTTTATGGGAGATAATGTCAAGCCCAGATATATATATATAAATCACTACTACAGCAAACATATATTTGAAAGTTATCGTAGGCACATATAAATTCACATTGTTCAGTTTCTTAACAAGCACCAAAACACAAGTAATGATTGCTCTGTATGTATCAGTATTTAACTGTATTAATTTATTCATGTAAAAAGCTGCTAGAAATTGCCGACCAAGGAGAAGCATGACATTGTAAGTATTTCTACTTCTTTGTGTCTCCTTTCAAACTTTTCACCAATGTGCTTTGTATAGATCATTTGTACATCTTATTTGTTTGATTTGTTTGAATAACCGCTTTTGATATGACTTTTGACTAGATATATATATATATATATTATATATATATATATCAGGGTTAAATCTTCATAAAACTTTTATATATAACATGAAATGTAATATCAATGACACTATTGTAGATTATTATATTATCACTGTACTCATATCAATGGAATGATGATGATATTATGAAACAAAATGATTTGAAGATGACTGCAACATTCACGGGCAAATATTATGTTTGTTAATGTTTCCATGATGACCCGTGCTGCCACCAACAATAGGCGATCACGACTGTTGTGGCGATTAGTCATTGTTGTCCGTAAGTAACAGTCTGTGAGAGATGAAGCTCTATTAATAGATTAGAGTACACACGAATGGCATTCATGGTACAACAAAAGGAAATGATTGGACAGGGGCAGGGTTTTTGAACAGACATGTCAATGAAAGGTAGACCATGAGAACATTAGTTAGGGTGAGAACCAAGGTGAAAGCAGAGCCACATAAGCACTTGATGGCTACAAAGTTCTAATAAATGTGGGGTTGACCATGTTCATTAGTTTGCAGCCATCCTGATAACATCAATATCATTATTTTTAACCAGGGAAAGATATGTTTTAGATAGGATCAATGACTTCAAATAACAGGATATATAGTTTATATTGTAATATCTTAGCAGTGCACTCGGTTAAATCCCCAAATCAACTAGTCGACCCTCAGCTTTATTTTTGGCCAGTATCTTAAAATGAGTGTTATAATAATAGTACTACTATTACTACTACTACTACTACTATTACTACTGCTTCTACTACTACAACTACTACTACTTCTACTATGTCGTCAACAGGCGGATGGAATTGTCGATTCAGTGAGACATTTTGTAGTGGCGGACCACATTTATTAATCAGACCTTAGTCAGTTCACGTAGTCTTACTCATTGCAGATCATATGATTGCTCGCATTCTCAGCAGACACATTGAATGTGCATATTAAGGAATGGTGGCGTCGCATTGTCGCAGATTGTCCCGAACATCACGTCTGTGCGCGTCACTGGCTCCAGTGACTCCCTATTGCCATTTATAGGAGGCACTGATACAATTGTCTAGAGAGCCTGAAGTCACACTCATGCCGTTGGTGCTTGATAACCGATGCTTTATGGCCACTGCAAATCCTCACTGTCCCATTGGCCTCGTAGATATGTGTGGTGTGGCACTTCCCCTGTCTACCGCGGCAGCTTTATAAGTTTTGATGGTTATTAAATATGACTTATGCATTTACCGCTTGCTTGTTTGTTGTGCTGGTGACGAGTTTTGTGAAGGTTTGCCACCTTTGTCCTGTGTGTTTTTTTCTACAGTATTTACAGGACTGAGATCACTTTGATACAAGATACCTTATTGAATTTCTCAAAAGAGAACTTTGTAATGTGGTCTGTTAATACATAAAAAGTGTGTAAGACATTGGCAGTCACGGTAAAATACATATATAATTCATATTCCCACACATTCACCCGCCTCACCCATATAGTGATGATGGAGGTGGTGACAAGGAGGGAGGATATACACAATTTTTTTAATTTCATAACCTGAAAACTGTTATACGTAAATAAATATCAGTTTTCAAATACCACGTTATCACTGTCATTATCATGCATGGCATGGCATCACAGTCATTACCTTGCATGGCATGGCATCTCAGTCATTACCATGCATGGCATGGCATCACAGTCATTACCATGCATGGCATGGCATCACAGTCATTACCTTGCATGGCATGGCATCACAGTCATTACCATGCATGGCATGGCATCACAGTCATTACCATGCATGGCATGGCATCACAGTCATTACCTTGCATGGCATGGCATCACAGTCATTACCATGCTTGGCATGGCATCACAGTCATTACCATGCTTGGCATGGCATCACAGTCATTACCATGCTTGGCATGGCATCACAGTCATTACCTTGCATGGCATGGCATCACAGTCATTACCATGCATGGCATGGCATCACAGTCATTACCATGCATGACATGGCATCACAGTCATTACCATGCATGGCATGGCATCACAGTCATTACCATGCATGACATGGCATCACAGTCATTACCTTGCATGGCATGGCATCACAGTCATTACCATGCATGGCATGGCATCACAGTCATTACCATGCATGACATGGCATCACAGTCATTACCATGCATGACATGGCATCACAGTCATGAAGTAAACACAGCACAATATTCTGCTGTCATTTCTTTTATACATTATTAATCAGTGGTTACTTAAAAACAAAATAGTTACTCAATTTAAATTTTAAATCCATTAAAATCATAAACTGGCTCAGTTGGAAATGACTGTTAGGAGTCAATGGTAATCTTGATGGACATTGGAGCAAAACTACTCAGTGTCTTCGCCTTCTTAGCAGTGAAAGCTCTATCTCATGATGCTATCTCATCACGCTTGTCTCTTCATCTTGCTGTTTTGCCATCTTCTTTGGCATATAATGCCACATGCTGTTCTTTTTATGTAGCTAAACCATTGCAATAGCATCACAGTCAATACCATGCATGGCATGGCATCACAGTCATTACCTTGCATGGCATGGCATCACAGTCATTACCATGCATGGCATGGCATCACAGTCATTACCTTGCATGGCATGGCATCACAGTCATTACCATGCATGGCATGGCATCACAGTCATTACCATGCATGGCATGGCATCACAGTCATTACCTTGCATGGCATGGCAACACAGTCATTACCATGCATGGCATGGCATGGCATCACAGTCATTACCATGCATGGCATGGCATCACAGTCATTACCATGCTTGGCATAGCATCACAGTCATTACCATGCTTGGCATGGCATCACAGTCATTACCATGCTTGGCATGGCATCACAGTCATGAAATAAATACAGCACAATATTCTGCTGTCATTTCTTTTATACATTATTAATCAGTGGTTACTTAAAAACAAAATAGTTACTCAATTTAAATTTTAAACCCATTAAAATCATAAACTGGCTCAGTTGGAAATGACTGTTAGGAGTCAATGGTAATCTTGATGGACATTGGAGCAAAACTACTCAGTGTCTTTGCCTTCTTAGCAGTGAAAGCTCTATCTCATGATGCTATCTCATCACGCTTGTCTCTTCATCTTGCTGTTCTTCCATCTTCTTTGGCATATAATGCCACATGCTGTTCTTTTTATGTAGCTAAACCATTGCAATAGGTGCTTTTGGTTTTATTGCACTTCTTTGCTAATTTCCCTGACTCTGGTTTTTAATCTATATCTCTTAAGTGAGCGGGAAATCCCCAAAAAGTGTTTTATTTTATGAGTTTAAATGCCTCCTCCCAACACACACCCAAATGTTATATCACTTGAAAGTTCTACACCTCCCCGTCCCAACGAGGCCTGTCGTAGAGCTGCCAAATGGTGCAGTAAGCATGAATCCAAGGGCAAAAAAGGTCACCATCAAATGATGAACATTTCATTTTTTTGCAATACCGTGAACATATACTAGTCATATAATGTGTGAAAGAACCATTTCTCCCTGTCAAAATGAGATATGACATGGAGCTGTCAGTTGACGGAGTAGGTGTGGAGCGACATCAAACAGAGTCACCATCAAGTGATGAATGTTCGAAATTGTGTCATCCCTCAAACATCATACAATATAAATGGTTGCGTGTATCTACTTTACTTATCTATTCATGGCAATGTCATATACTGTTGGAAAGCCACCTGTCTCCCCGTATATATACGATACGACAGGAGCTATCAAGTGGTGCAGTAGGTGTGGAGTGAAGGTTAAACAAGGTCACCATGAAACAATGAATGTTCAACACTATGCCACTCAACAAAAGTTCTACACTTTACAATGGTTATGTAGCTACTTTGTCTACATATACTAGACCATGTTACATACCGTTTGATAGCGTATTGTATCCCCGTCAAAATGAAGTATGGCATGGCGTTGTAAAATGGTGCTCAAATTGTGGAGTGCAGATTAAACAAGGTCACCGTCAAAAGAGAACTTTTCAAAATGTTGCCTTTCCGCTGATAGTAGGTTAGCCAACATGTGATGATATACTTTTAACAGCTTTTTTGTTAATGGCAGGAATTCTTGCTTGATCAGTCACACAAGGGATAAGAAAATAGGTGCATCTGGATGCCACCCTCGATTTTGAAGGTTGTTTGAATGTTACAAACTCAAACTCGTCAAAATATTTCTATTAACTAATTGACATCTTCTTGTACACACCGTTGCATAAAACCAAATATTCTATGATTTGTACGTGTTGTGTTATCAGGTGTAGAACTTTTAATTTTCTCATAAGTGTATGGGATAATCTCTAACATAAAAACGTGATCTTCTCAAATGTGTTTATCGCGTACACCAAAGTTGTTTACACACTCAGGTATTCTTTGTAAGCCTGTTTGTATATATTCCTGTTGATATAATATACATATTGTTTATTACTACACATGCATTTGGTTATTAACATGACATGAAAGTTAAAGAACTTGCCCAAAATGTAGTTAGGATGTTGAAGAAGAGAGGTGGCAATTGCAGTTTAGAACTCTACTCGCAACACAGTCGACCGACTGTCAGATGTTTTGAGGAATGAAATAATTCAATATCTCATAGAGGAATCCAAATTTCAGGATCTGATTGACATATGTGGAAACTATGTAGATTATGCTGGGCATCATCAGGGCTGAGACGTTTGACAGCTGTATAGAATCTTTTGTTGCAATTATACATAGCTAACCATCTACGGTCATACAAACTATGCCCTCCCGATGTAGAACAGTCTCTCTGGCAGATGTGAAATACCCTGAGAAGACAGCACCAGAGGTTCATGCAGTATTCGTTAAAGGAAACTTTGTTTTGAAGAAAACCAAAAGGCCCTTCAACCAAATTCCAGCTGATCAGCCGACTGAATTGATGTATAGATTATACAAGATGCATAATGGCGTCATCGGCCTTACAGGGGATGATCAAGCTGGGGATATGTTTTGTGTCACATGGTCAGCATTAGGAGTAACATCATTACTAACAAGGAAGTCAGAGACCAGTTGAAGCAAACTCCAGTGTCCAGTACGATCTGCAAATGGCAGATGAACTGGCTGGGTCATGTTTCACGGGTTCCCCCCACAAAATTCGCTAACCAGGTGTTATGGTAGACTCCAGAAGGAAGAAGGAGGAGAGGCCGGCCCAAAATGAACTGGCACCAGACCATCCAGCGAGATCTTCAACGAGTGAACAGGAGCTGGGGTGACGTCAAAATGCTGACTGCTGACCAATCCAATTAGAGAGCGTTGACTGCCTCATGCGTCGGATGACGCGGGAGCTTCTAAGTCTAAGGTCAGAACGATTACGAATGTCACAGTACTCAAGACCCCCCCTCTTCAATATGGAAGACGACGAGGAAGAGACCCCGTTCAACTGCTATAAAAGTATCCGCCATGGATGAAGCATGGAAGGGTGATGCTGATGACCAAAGACGTTTGTCACAAAGTTCTTGGTGTGTCCAGAGGAACTGAAGGTGAATATGGAAACACTGACTTACAGGTCGGAGCAATGGTCACGGATGCAAGAGTGGTGACCTTTTAACCACTGATTTGCTTTCCTGTCAAGCGTGTGTATGTCAACAATATCTTCGCTGACTCCACAGCGTACAGCAGAAGCCGGATTGACCCACAGAGTAACGACATGCTATTAGTACCTATGGCAACGAAATACTCTGCTTCAAGTGGTGTGGTCAATAGTCAACTCATCTAACAGCTAAAGACCAAGAAACACAGGTTATCTTCATCATGAAGCAACGACTGGTTGAAGAAACTACAGGGTTTCATGATGTACTGAGGAAGCAACATTCATAAACCTTTGCAACTACACAATGTACAAATACTACCGAAGTTGACAGAAAGCTGTTAAAGCAATGGGTCAACGGTGTCACTACTGAACGAATAGTGGAAATGATGAATACCATGAAGCTTTAGCTGTCCCGCTGTCTGTAGCCACATTTGGAGGTGACATGAACTTCCACGCACTAACAGGAATTCAACACCAACCTTTTGTAGTCATGTGAGGACATCGAGCTTGCAAAATATCCAGAACCAACCAGCTGCTTGTGAAGGGAGTTGTTCACGATGGGGAACTTGCACGGGCTGGATATGTTGTGTGTCACCTATTTTATGGCACTTCCTTGTGAGTAGCAAACCGTTGATCCTGTCAAGATCCAACTCTTTGGGTCTGACGATGCTACCCTACTCTCCACCCTACAACTTCATATTGCACACGCTAATCACCATGCAAAGATTGTGAATATATAGATTCATGCTTACTGCACCACTTGCAAGCTCTGCGACAGGCCTCGTTGGGACGCGGAGATGTTGAGCTTTCAAATGATATAACATTTGGGTGTATGTAGGGGGGGGGGCATTTAAATCGGTCCGATAGGTGGTTCTACCGCTCGCCGATCTGGTTTGTTCAGTGTCAAGTTGTTGCAAACTTGTACAGTTTTATAAAATGGATAGTTTCTAATTATTAGTGTTTCCATTGGGTTGTTTCAGTGATGTCATCCATCCACTGAGTTACGTCATCCATTCAGTGAAGTAATTCATTTGGTTTTTTGGTGAGGTCGTTCATTAATTAGTCATTTGCTTAGGTCATTTGTGAAATAAAGTCAATCATTCAGTGAGGTCATTCATCAAATAAAGTAATTCAGTCAGTGAGGTATTCTTCAGGTACTTCTAGTACATGATGACCTTTCTCTTAACATTGCTAGGTCTTACAGAATCTAACATCAAACATATCTTATTACAGTCTTACAAGGCAACAGGATGTAATTAATAAAAAAGACCCAGTCTTACCTTAACACTGATCCACATTCTTGAGATAAGATATGAGAGATAACCACAACTTCTCACCAGTAATAACAGTTCACTTGTATGTATGAATGCACCATTCATAGGAACAGCAAGCAAACATATCAACTGTATGAAAACTGCAGTAGAATACAGTTTTCTATGACTTGCACACACACGCATGTGTGCAGATTTGCATGCAGTGTGAGTGCGTGCATGTAATTCTGTAAATCCTGTGGCAGGTTCATACTTGTTTTTTTAAGTTGCTGATTTTTTTTAACTTTTCTATGACATTTCAGTGAGTGAATAGAGGACATTTTCAGTGGTTATAGTGTATATATTATGTTTTATTAGGAGAAAATTATCCGATGTATCTATTATTATTGAACAATAAATTTGTATTGTATTGTATATACATACGTGTGTGCTGTAATTCAAATGTTTTTTTTATCAAATATACTAGGTTCTTAGAATTTTTATTAGGGCTGGGTTAACTTAGGTCTGGAAATGTTGAGATTACATCTTGTGAAATGTGGATAATCTTGTTTTTTTCACAAAATACATTCTTAGCAGAATTACGTACTTTTATGGTAACTATGGGTCGATTTTAACGGTATTCCGTTACTCCGAGCACCCCAGATTTTGCAACGGATTACCAGACTCGACGCTATGGGGATCTGGCCGGATTACCGCTATATGTTGGAAAGTAGGGGATCGATTTTAACTGTTACTTTGAGCACATAGCTATATAAAGTCCACTTGGTGCATAGGGTGTGAAGTTCCAGTCACGCCCGCCATTCTTTATTTAGCAACTCGGTCTAAGAATGCATCAAAAGTGTGACTCTCAATTGCAGTTAAGTCGATCAGCTACTGCTGCAGCATGTATGTCATTTCGTATGAATTCACTGAGCACAAATTAAATATACTAACCTCTTTATAAGGTTTGGTCAGTCACACAGATCGGTTACCCCATAGCGTAATTCTTGAGATCTCACTGGATATTATGTTAACTACGCCATTATTCGGATATGTTGTTCACTAAGAGTATGAACTCTCCTGCTGAATAAACACTTTAGAAGAAAATTTATGCAAACACGCTTTTAAGACGTTTTTATATCCAGTGCACAAGGTGGCAACACTAGCACATTATATCCTGTGCATTATAAATCATAAACATCGATGGTGGTGATAGAAACGTACTTCATATTTTACTTTTGATTTAGCAATGCGCTGCGTCTGACCGTAGAACGAGGCTATTCACAGCTGCTATGACCAATTTGTGTGATAGCGTCGGTTTGTGAAGCATAGTTTTTATCATTCTACAAATGTAAATATTTAACTTAAAACAATTTTTCTAAGAGTTAGTTTGCATTATATTGATGAGACAACGGCCAGTGATTTAGAATATGTTTTACGTTGTTGACTCAGATGAGGCAAAGCTGTGAAATAAATAAGGCATAATGAATAGTCATGTTTTTTCATTTTACATGAATTTGACGGATTACCAGATTTCTAGATGGATTACTGAATTCCATATGTTGGTAATCCGTCTGGGTTACCAGCCGTTTTATCTTAAAATCTACCCCTGGTAACAATTTTATTAAGAAGAGATTACTTTCAAGCTCAAGGCTGTATGGATGTTCAGAATCCATTCAAAATATAAATCTCTGTTATATTAAATATTTAAATTCCATCGAAATGTCTAAAAAATTGTCATTGTGGATTTGTTATGGATACTTTTACCAGAGATTGGTGTTTTTGTTATTAACCTTTGTTTTATACTCAATTTAGCACTAGTTTGCTGGGAAAAAGGGCAAGTTTTATTAAAAAAAATTCACTTGCATTATTTTTTAAAATAACAATGTAAGTATTATGATAATAATTAAGCTAGCATGTGTGTGTGTGTGTGTGTGTGTGTGTGTGTGTGTGTGTGTGTGTGTGCGTGCGTGCATATGCATGTATGATCATACAACTAAATCGTAAACATAATTACAGGCCCAAAAGTTATCAACCACAACCATCATTAGCAAGTTTTGTTTTCTCAGTGACAAACGAGTGTCAGTTGAGCCAATTATTTAATTAATACTGATCCATTTGATTTGTTTCACTACCAACTGTGCCAATGATTGTTGTTGATGTGGACCCTTAGACTTGGAACTATTAGTTAATCTAGTGGCCAGCTGGCCTTCTCTAAATTTCACTGTCTTACCAGTTGTAATTACTCATATTGGCCAGTGGTCTGCTGGTCTTGAAGACTGGCAGACGGGTCTCTGGCTAAGACTGTGAGGAGGACAGTGATTGCGGTGTGATTACAGGCCTTGTTGTCTGTCTTCAGGTGCAAGTGACCGAGCTGTTGAGTCAGGCGTGTCATCACTACAAGTTGGTTCCCCGCAGTCGCATTGTCGTCTACGACCAGTGCACCTCGGACCCTCTCGTCCTCTCTCCTGACTGCTTCCTCAGCGTCCTCCTTCACAAGCTCGTCTCTGTCTTCTTCAGCATCGAACTCCTTCGAGGTGAGTCTAGTTGTGGTCACGGTTGACTGACCACCACCACAGGGAGAGTCTGGGTGTAGTCATGCTTGACTGACCACCTCCACAAGGAGAGATCTGTAGTAGAACAGTACATGGGAGGGAACATACCAAAGGGCAAGCAAGAAAGGAAAGGGTAAAAAGGCAGGCAAATTATGATTTGTGTTTGTCATTTGTTAATTCCAATTTTACATACGGTATGAACATTGTCTGTTTTGTTAATTACATCAATTTTTGTAATGATTCAAGCTAATCAACTCTTGTGACTGCTGTATTTATGTACAAAGTCCGCACTGTTCACTCAAGCGTAAATTGATGCATGGGGTATTGGAAGTATTATAAAATTTACAGACGCCACAGTTGCATTCCTTACAAATAATAAAGAAAGCGTAACATTTCCATAACCATTGTATGCACTATTTAGAGTATTAAATGACTGAAATGTGAACAAAATCGCAATTTGGCCGCCTTTTACGTGATCCCCAACTGAGGCTATGTGTTGGATGCAAAACTGAAAATTTGAATCATACTAAGAGAATGGTGGAAATCCGTAAATACTTGACATTGAGGATTTTAAGTAATAAGAACATTCTAAAATGATGTGTCACCTCTGACTACACACAAAAGTTATAACACGACGGACAGCGGAATGAACAGAAACCGGTAGCAGGTGAAATGGAATTAGAGATAATGGAGACAGGGTACTCCTTGATTTGCTGCGTGTGTGATAAGTCAGTGTTGTCCATGGCAACCAAGAGCTCTTTAACAAGAACTGCTGTATTAGCACTTGGGACTTGAAGGTTGACTTGAGAAGATCTCTGGTCTTAGTGAAAGTGTTCTTTGCACTTTATGTTTTGAAGCAATGTTTGTGTGCTATCGTGAAGATTCAGTTTCTGTATTTCAGATCAGATACAGAAGCACATTCATGCATTGGTTCATATAAGGTGGTGTTGAACAGAAAGAATTAAAGGGATTTATAGAAATAACACGGATGAAACACACGTCTGAATCAGTAGCAGTGTTCTACATCATGTCGTTATGTACATATATATGCATTTTATGTCACAACAGTTTTTGATAAGTGTCCAGTATTGGCCAGTAATGATGGTGTTCATGCTAATATTCACATTTGCATGTTTACATATTCATACACATAATAATGATGACACTCCAAGGGTCTACACAGTGTGACATACACAAGTGCTTGCATACAGCATATACATTAAGTGAGTGTCAGTAACCAAACATGTCATGAGTCAGAAGCTGAGAATACCAATGACAAATTATGCAGGTGCATCTCGAAACAAAGCTAACATTTTTGATATCTTCTGTCTTACAAACAGTTGTATTGTCTCATAACAACTAGCATGGTGCAGTCGGTCTCTGACAAAATGTTGACTCATTTGCTTAGAATTATATGATTTTTGTGGTTATTAATAATGACCAGCATGTTTCGGAGTTGATGGTTATTTTAACACAAATGTAGATTGTTTTCTTTTGACTACTCATAGAAAATATGGCAGGTTCTCACGGATGGTAATATTCTATGATAACATATTAGCAAGTGACGATCAACAAACTTCTACGGCTGGTTGGTTCATATTATTGTTGCCTTGTAATCCATGTGATGAATGGGGTGTACTGATTTAAGGCCGGGATACCCTGGTACTTTTCACCTGACCAGACCAGACTCACCCCTACTGCAGTGCATACTGTATGTGTTACACTGGCTGACAGCCTGACACTGACTGCACTGTACTCGAGGCTGGCATGACGTCATAATCACATAAACCTGAACACTTTTTCATACGTCTGAGTGACACCGACTAACCCTGACGTAGTTGAACGTTTTCAAGTTGATGTGATTATGACATGTCATCAACGGTGTAAGCTGTCTTTCTAGTATATCTAATAAATGTCACTCGGCTTTTAGGTATGTAACTGTAAGAATACGTCATACTACCAATGCATCGTGATAGTTGATGTGGTGGTGATGAGACTGAGTACAACGTAGCTATCAGTAGTTATCATCAATAGTACACTGAACCTTCAATAGTATTTGGCAAACGGAAGAGCATGGCGACTTGTGCCACTTAAAAACAACAGAAACTAAACATGCTTTTTAATATCACTTTGTAATTTATTTATTTACTGACCAAACATAAAGAATCATCGACAGTAGCAGCGTCATTCATAGATTCGTCATTTTGGGAATCAACTAACTCCATGGCCACATGATGTCTTCCTCAAACATTCATGTTTTCTGTGTTCATAAACAGTCTTTCAAGGGTGCTGTAAGGAATCGTTAAAAAAAGTTGTGTTTACATAATACGGCTTGCTTAGTCGCAGTAACCTCTACATCTAGTAACCCCTTTCTGTGACCTAAGGAAGCACATCGACCAGTTAATGAAATGAGCCAGGTGATTGCGCTGGTGACGTAGGTGATGGTGGTTATCTCTGCACTGAGTCAGTGAACCCATTCTGAAAGAGGAGCAAAATCCAACTTTTTATGATGCATTGTGAGAAAGTTTTAACCATGAGTCATTGCATCCAAGGCAGTGGACGCAGTGACATTTTACTTGTGTGGATTATTGATAAATTAGTGGTTTTGTAAGAAGCAGTGTGGTCATCTGTGATTCACTGAATATAATGCTTAGGAATGGTATAATGAATTTTTTTTTCTCAACTTGGGTACTTATTTCCTAATACCCAGTACTCTGCTTATTAGGCATGCATAGTGTTTCAGTATATAGATAATGGTGTTTGTCCTTCAGTAGCAAAGATTACCATTTTCATCATCATGGAGCAATATCAGTAGACTTTGCTATAGCTTAGATTAAAATAGCAGCACTGCTTGTTGCAATCTCAGAATAACTACAATTAAGTTCAGCGAACTTCTTGATGTCACCAGTTTTCCCCGATCGACGCACAACACAAGGGAGACAGGGTAATTTAGGAGGTGTTTGCAGCATTGGTTGGAGGGAAGATGAACCTTACCCCTGGGACATTGACAACATTTATTGACCTAACTATGGGCCAACCAGAACACAAGCTTAGGTAAATTAATTCCAAAAACGCAAGTCCCATTTTCTGAATTTTTTTATATTATACATGCGTAAATTTATAAAATAAATGTAGTTAAAACATTTTTCGATTTCTAGCAATACATTCCATTTGTTTCAGTTTGTAGGATTCAGTTCAAATCAGCCTGTTTTGATTTTTATCAATTTGGTTCAGTTGAAATTCTAAATTTGTTGATAAAATCTAATTCAGTTCTAAATTGACCTTATGTCTGGCACAGCCAGGCACTGCATGGGAAAGGTCACTCTTATTGTTGACACTGGAAAGTGATAGTTTGATAGGAGGACATGGTAACATGGACACCGCCAGTAGTTGACACTGTAGGACAAAGTTTGGCATTGCCCTGTGAAGGTGACTCAGTGCTGGGGTTTTTCAAGTACACATAGTGTCTGGGATGACTTGTCAGGAGGGATGTAGGTTCTCATCCGATAGACAGTTGGGTTACGGCATTCTGCATGATGAATCAAGTTCACATCACGTCTAAACACCAGTTTATCTTCTGTTTATGTATCTTTTTTATATTATAGTTTCTTTGAATGTAACTAACTGTCAACAATTTTGATTGATGTATGTCATGTATGTGTTTGCGTTTGTATTTAATTTAGTGTATTACATTGTATTATAGTTTCTCTGAGCTTATGTTTATCTAGTACAGTTTTGTTTAATCGAGTCTTAGCAAGATGTTTTAATAGTTGCTGTCTTCAGTAGTAATTGTAATTTTTAGTAATAATGTAGTGTAATACCGGTAATCATGTCTTAACATTTTAGACAAATTGTAAACACCCCTGGACTGATTCGTACCCTGGGTATCAGTGTGTAGATGAAGTTGATTAATCAATTATATTATGCAGCAGTTAACATTGGAGTGGTTCATATTGGATGGTTCACAACTTCAATTGAGATGGTTCATATTGGATGGTTCATGTGGGATGGTTTGTGGGATGGTTCATATTAGATGGTTCATGTGGGATGGTTCATATTGGATGGTTCATGTGGGATGGTTCATATTGGATGGTTCATGTGGGATGGTTCATATTGGATGGTTCATGTGGGCTGGTTCATATTGGATGGTTCGTGTGGGATGGTTCATATTGGACGGTTCGTGTAGGATGGTTCATGTCAGCTCATTCATATTGGATGGTTCATGTGGGATGGTTCATATTGGATGGTTCGTGTGGGATGGTTCATATTGGATGGTTCATGTGGGATGGTGCATATTGGATGGTTCACGTGGGATGGTTCATGTCAGCTGGTTCATATTGGATAGTTCATGTTGGATGGTTCACACGGGTTGTTTGATATTGCATGGTTCATATTTGATGGCTCACGTGGGCTGGGTCATATTGGATGTTTCATGCGGAAAGGTTCATGAAGCTGATTCATGAAGAGAGGTTTCTGTCCCTGTCAGACTTTGACAGTCTCTACTCTGCAGTGGTCTCAAAAGTCACTCATCTGTGAGAATTCACTAACTGCCTATGAGGTGAAGACAGCTCGGGTTATACAACCAGCTAGTATTGCAGACAGCTATGTTGGTGCATTCCAAGTGATGAATCATGTCCACTTATATCACCTCCATCTTTGGACTGCACTACCTGGCCCTCAATGGGGGGGGGGGCAGTTTATGAGGGGCGGTTCATGCGGGCCATGGGGGGTGGGGTAAGGCACCCCTCCCTCTGTACATGTCAATCACCCCCCTCATGGGCTCTGTCTGTATGTCCACTCCATTCTCTGACGGTCTACCTGAGTGACTGTTCATGAATTTGAAATGACACATGTTTAGTGGCTACAGACACTGATACAGATCACAATGAACAGGGATCCTAGATCACTGAGTGAATGAGGAGTAAACAAGAAAGATGTTTATCTTGCCAGGAAGCAACTGTTGCAATGCACTGGGCGATACAGCCGGCTCCATTCATTGTAGCAAGTGACTGGGTGAGATTGTAGCAATGTCTTCTTGAATTGACGTAATTGACGGGTCTTGGACAGTCACTGCATGTCATTCACCATGTTTTGTTAGGTTATTGCATGTGAATAAACTCATACAATTACATGTGAGCAATCATGAATATTGAATGTGAAGTCATGTTGCCTACATGTACACTGTACAGTGGAACCTCCCTATTAAGGTCACCTTTGGGATTGGATAAAAGATTATTGAATAGCAAGGTGACAGTATTAGCGGGGCTAATATCCTATACTTTACAGTTTGTGGAAATTATTTGGGACTGTTCTTGGGTGACCTTAATTGCAAGGTGACTGTATTACCGAGGTGACCATAAGGCAAGGTTATACAAGGCTATACAGTCTAATCCCTATTAGGCTGCAGTCTTTCAAGCAGTGTTTTATGCCCAGGGAAGGTGAGGTGATATGAACAACAGTATGAATGACTATAACACATGCCGTCTCCACTAACTGTGTTGTCATGGCCACCTGCTGATTAATCAGGCTCAGTTTTTGCAATTACCCCTACCCCCTAACCAACCCATCTGCCACAGGATGAGGGTGAATAAGAGTGACGTCATGGTGACTGTCATTGTGACAGTCACGGGGGACAGTCACGCTGGGCCAGACTTCCTCACCCGTCACTCCCTGGTTGCTGACTCCTGTTTCCAGGGAACTGCAGACTGTGGTCAAGTAAGGCAAACAGATGACAGCATATTGCACCTAAACTGTCATTAACAGTCTGCGCACTGAAACCACTTCATACACTCTTACACGCTCACCAGTTTCTCCCAGCAGCTATTTTGAGGGATTGACTGGATTGTGTTCTGACCAGAAGGCGGTGTTTGTGACGGGGTCATTTTGAAAATAGGAAAAATTTTCAGGCAATTTTTGCAATCAAAATACAGGGGTGTAAAATGTAGATACTGTGGAAACTGATTGTATTGGGCAGTGGGGGGGGGGGGGGGGGGGTTTGAATTGTCTAATATGGATATGTTAGGTTAGAGAAAATTTCTTGGAAAATAAAATATAAGCTATCACATTTATAAGTAATCAATTCCATCAAATGTGCAGAATTTTTTTGATATGGCTGAGTTTTCAAGGTAACTTACTTCATTAAAAAACTTGCATTTGGATATCAAGTGCAGATTTTTAACACAGTCAGTTACCTTGAAAGCTGAACCCTGTTTGAAAACATTTCACCACATTTGAAAGAAATGTATTGTTTCATTTAAATCTGGCAAACTCTTACTTGCAGCACCCTAATGCACTTAACATATACCCAAACTCGGGGGTATATACTGTTTATGAGAAGTTGAGAAGGTTTGTGCATGAAAAGTTTCAGGTGTGAACCTTGCAATAGGCTGTATGTAGAAGATACTATAAAGAGACACAGGTCATGTGACACAGGTCATGTGACCCCCTGATGATGTCATGCATCCTAGTAGCCTTTTGTTTGTGGACCAGCTCTGATGATTCATGGATCGTGGAAAAGTGAGAGAATGACCACACACCCCCATGGCATTAAATAATTAATAATATCCTGCAGGAAACCTATAATATGATAATTAATCATGCATGCATATGGGGGCTCGTTACAGCCTGGTTAAATTTATGAGGTAATATTCCAAATAATGTTATATTTCTGATAACTGGATCATGTGATTCTAGCCACCGGTAGTAGATTTATAGCTGTGGCCGTGTGTACGTTTTTTATTCAGAAAAAGAAGCCGGTGATAACAGTGACATTCAGTATGTTTTATGTGAGATGTTATCATATGGGCAGTCCAAGCGTAATGTTCTCGGAGTATGATTGGAACTGACAGTGGGACACTCAATAAATCTTCACGCATCAATAATACATAGTGAGTGGCATCAATGCCTGCTTTAGTCTACCGAGTTCCCCGGTGGTTCGCTGTATAACTTAACTCTTGTCTGATGGGCGTCGATTATAAATGTTGCAGCTCATTCAGCCTCATTGCCTTATGACAAACTCTCGGTTAGTATCCAGAAATATCTTGTATGATAGTATTTTAGTATGCACAACATTGCGTGCTCCTACATACATATATAAACTTACATAAAAAGTGAATTTGTATTACATAAGATATAACTACAAGTGTGCATCAGATTATTTCATCATGCTGGGTGCTATGTTGGGTAGCCAGTGAACCATGTAGCCACTGTTAGGCCGTTGATGTCTCCGAGTCTCTCTTTGGCCACTTCAAATCCTCCACATGTCCAATGCATACTTGATGTTGTCAATCTTTCACATTTTTCTTGCACATCTTCAGGTTTTTCCCTGCTTGTTTTCCTAAAACTTACCTTTATAACCTTGCATATCCACCTTAGCTCCATGGCATATCGATCCATCTGTTGACGTCTTTAATATGACTTATCGATTCCGAGATTGACTAACCCTTTTTGTATTGATGCGCCTCGAAGGTTAATTTCTGAGGATTTAGGTGCAAAAGAAGTTACCTTATTATTATTCTCAGTAATTATTATTATACTGCTAAGAAGTACGAAGCTTGCATGTTTTTTCCAACGGTCTACTTGGCTATCTTTCTCTTGGTGGAACATGGCAGACCTTAATTATCCATAGCTTGAGCTATTTTTTCCCTGTATCCGGCTTATTCTGGTCGTTTGGCCCTGTACATGTATCTCAAGTGCAGATTTCTCCTCCTCCCCCTTAGGGATCAATGGAACCGTTATTCAAACATTCTAAGTATATGCGATAACGTTTGACAGAAATGCACCTTTAACATACGGTATATGCTCAATATATCTGAGCCAAACAATTTGTGTTAGTACATTAAAAACACTTTGAGAAGATGCTAGCTGTGAAAGTCGTAAAATTGTTAGAGTGAATGTTTACTGCTAGATGCACATGAAAGACGGCCATTTACATTTATAACTCAACACTGTTGTACAACACCTACAGAGTGTCATGAACTAACATCATTATGCTAATTCTGACCAGTTAGTTTAACTACAAATACTAGCAAAAACTGGCTGAACTTATGATGAAAGTACGGGTACACAAAGAAACTCACGAACTGGCTATTTTGAGCTGTTCACTTCAAAGTCCACTTTTAGGGTAAAACAACTGCAGGTTCCTAAAATAAATAATCACATTTATCTAAATTATATGACAAATTAGTTCTTTTAGACATATCCAATATGTGAATTTTTACCTTGTAGAGGTAGAAATGTTCAGCAATTTATCTAAATTAATTTCACATTTAACATTTAAAATATGAACGTGATTTAAAGTAGTACAATATTAAAAGCCATGTCTTATCTATATTACTTTTAGTATGCCAACATTGGGGCAGTGAAACAGGACCTCTTCCCAAGTGCCAAGGTCAACTTGCCTAGACAAACGGTAATTAAATAATAATTTTGTCCGATGTTTTATAAACGAAATTAAACATTTGCACAAATGAGATAGAATGTCATAATCTATACTACACAGTACATACCAAAATTCAATAATTTGTCCGGTGATTTTATACTGAGTTTTTTGTCTAAAAAGATTTGCGCTATATAAGAGCTATCCATTACTATTGTTATATAAACTAAATAAAACATTTGCACAGATGAGGCAGCACTTCGTAGACAATAGAGTTTACACTGTACCATCATTGATTAAATGATTGGTCTGATGGTTTGATAAAACTAAATAAAACATTTGCACAATCGAGATAAGGCAGTAGTCTTTAGTCAATGGGTAGAACAACGGAATTGTTTCAGCAGTGTTCAACTACGGAGTCCTACCCTGGCCCTGTTACATGTGTCACCTGACAGATGCTGGTGACACTTGCCTGTCTTTGTGCTGGTCTCTGACTCATCCTTATACCAGCTGCTTAATTAGTCTTGATATCTTCCAATGACACCACCCTGGACAGGGGGGGTTGACAGAGGAAACTAGAGCTCTGTAATCTCCGTCCTGCTTTTGTATTGTGTTGCCTGTGTGAGAGGGGACAGTCTATGAGTAATGCCACTACTCATAATAAAACATACATTATTTGTTTTTGACATTCACATGAAACAATTAGGCTCAAATTTTCTCTGGTTTTTGTCGATTTTCATTGCATTAACACGTTATGTTTATAGTTACTACTTTACTAGCACCATAGTAACCTGCATGGCAACCTGCTCTTGTATTGTATTGTATTGTATTGACGGTATCAGAGATGACAATCTATGAGTAATGCCAGACTACCACAATGAAGCGTACACTCATTAACTGTTTTTGATATTCTCGTTTTTTCATGAAATAGTTAGGCCCAAATTTTCTTTGGTTTTTATCGGTTTTCATTGCATTAATTTGTTATGTTTCTAGTTAGTACCAGTCATGTAGTACGTTATATAAAATGGTAACGTCAGTGTAGTTTGTTTTACTGAATTGAAGTATAAGTGTTAACATATTGTACTTTTAATACTTTAATTTTCAGTCTCTGAAACATTTGTTTTTATTTATTGAGAAATCAGATAGAAGCAGTCATATCATATCTATTAACACCTGTAATGGTAATTGTCATAAAAATATCGATTAACACAACTATTCATCCATAATCTGTTGACCCTAACATTTTTGTTGATCATTGACATTGTAATGTTATACAGGCAGTGTTGCTATGTAATACTATTTTTATTCAATAAATGTTATTTTGAAATGTAATGCAAATGCACACAAACCCACACTCACATTTGTGTACAGGCACTTGTAATGTTTGGTTAGTTACGCACTCGTACACAACGCTATTATTATGTGTAAAACCTGCAACAAGTACAAACAGTATTAGTCACTGGCTAATTGAGTATGACAGGCTGTCATGGAAAGACTATAGCAGGTATGCCCTGTGTGAATGGGCCTTGGTTGATGGTGATGACTCACTGGTAGAGTTCATTGTGCTGGCTTGGGGGGAGGAGGGGTCATGACCATTCATGCACGGCCAGCACTCACTCACAGACAGGCCATTAGCTGGGAGAACCACAAGCAGATAGGAGAGATTAAAAAGGGCAGCTAAACCTTCCCTGTGTGTGTGTGTAGGGAAAGGGGGATTGGATTTTGGATTGGTAGAAGTATCCAAAGACGAACCTTGCTGGCTGCCCTCGAGTGTGTACAGCAAGAACCAGGTCAACGAGATAAACAAGTGCGGCTGAGGAGACTGACAGAGCCAGGGAGGACATTCATTATCTATGACAACCTTCCAGGGAGAAGGTTCTTCACTGACAGTGATTTTATGATGCTACGAGTCAGGGTTGGCACAGCTGGTGTTGGCAGACATATTGCTGCAGACTGCATACGTTTGTGACGACAACCTGCCCCGTATTGATTGCGTATCGCAGTGCTCATTTCCTGGATATTGTATTTGCTGGGTCACTGTGGATGAGTCATGATGGCAAGAACAGGTAGCAGGTATCTCGGATGAACGCAGTCGCTGTATTCGCGTGTTTACATCTACGCAGGTGCGACTTATGTAAGCGTTGCGGTAACGCGCTGTTGATTGTGTCGGTGTCTTCTCGTTTTACATTCCCGCTGCGGTAGGTTGGTTTGTTATTACGCATAGCATTGTTGACTTCCACCATGCGAGAATTCCAGAAATTGCTCAAATAGCTGGTGTATCATTCCCGTGGTTCAGATCGTAACAGGGCCTGGTATGGAAACTCAAGTAAAACTCAAGTTTAATGACTCATCCTGCCAGTGACAAGTGTATGCACTTCCTGCTGCGATTACAGCTGGCTTGGATTGGTGCCAGTATAGAGATCAACTGAGAGCCAGAGGGGACAGCCTTTGTTGTGTGCTCTTTGAAAGCTGAGTCACCCTCTGTTGACACTGTTCAGTCATGTGTCTGTGTTGGTCCAGCATTAACACATCGACCTCCACAGGACACACACCAATGGACCATGCCTCGCACACGGATCATGCTGTCCGCATTTGTTGACATCGTCAAGTGATTTCATAAATCTGGATCATATTAGAGAGGTGTGTACGATATAGTTGTATATTACGGTCACGCAGTTGTGATATTATCGTTGTTAATCATGCCAAAGTGGCCTCGGGAAGCGAGATCAAAGACGGACGGATGCGAGAAGGGTGTAGAGCGAAGCGACAGTCATACGCTGGCTACGTCGATGGTGGCTATGTCATCACGACACGTCGCAAAGTGTCAGATGTTTCTTGAGGTATTTCACTCGAAGGTAGACTTCTGTTGGACGAAGAGTGCACGTCTCGCGGCTTTACAGAGACAGAAGAGCGTCACTTTGAAGACGGCACCATTGACATGCAATGGTCAGTATGAGACATCTTCTTGTAATATATATATATTTGTTTTTGTTGGTTACATTCACGTTTCTAAGGAACATCGATTATAAATAAACACACTAAATATTCTCGAAACTTATGGTGTATATAGTATGTACGTAAGATTTAAATGTTTATTTTTAACTTCTAACAATTCTTTGGGATGAAATGATGAATCAACGATTTTAGTAATTATTCAAATCACATAATGACATACCACTTCGTATTTCCATTGTTGGAGGTGACACCTGTGCTTTTTAAAAGTATTACTTTCTGCCTTAGCTGTGCCAAACACGTACCATATAATTTCGTTATTCTGAAATTAATTCAAACTTGGTGCAAAGTTTGTTTTTTAATATGTAGTTCTAAGTGTGCCCTTAATCAGATGCAAAAAAGAAATCAGTTTATTACTTTGCATTTGCAGACTCATAGTTTATACATTGTAACCGCATGAATCATGCATGACTACCAACTTACAGTTGCATGTTGCAGTGCACTGTGTTTGTGTAAGTCAGTAGAAACTGCGCCTTGGTCGGATACCAATCAATGACCCTATCTTTGCCGGAAGTAATCATCAAATGTCCCCTAATTGTGAGAGAACCTCAACTTTGTCTTTCTGGTGTCCTTACGGGGCTGTCCGTAAACCATTCTGTACAATCGTATGAATACCAGCAGGATATCAGCCGGCTATAAATAGGATCCGTTTCACAGAGCAAGAATGTATGAGTAATACTGTACACAGAGGTGCTCCAGTGACTGATTGCTTGGCCAATGAATGGCCATCGATCGTTATCCGTTACGCCTTGCTGATTTCAAGCACTTCCTTAATTCGTTTTTTTACCTGGATTTAATTGTTTTATGATTTTATTGTGCAGTTGTCAGACACCTGCTAGATCACTGCTACTTCCACATATGTCTATGTACACTTATATACGTGTAATCGTGTGTGTGTGCGTGCGTGTTGCGTGCGTGTGTGTGTGTGTACAGAATCATACATGCACACACATGTATGCATAAATCTGTATGTGTTACATAAATGTAACCAGTATAATTATACATTACAGCCACTGAAATTATTATATGCTTATGTGTGCATGCAAGTGGTATGTATATCATTATATATAATGTTCGGGTGTGTGTGCATGATATGTATGTTGCATGCACATAAACAAGACTGACGTGTCAGAGTGTTAGAGTCTTGCAGTATTTCACTGTCAAAATTGCCATATGTATCAAAAAATCTGTCCGTGTTTTTCATCCAGGGCTTATTTGCATGCACACATTCAGTCACGCACATATATATGTCTACATGGCCATGTACATACATGAATATATGGGCACTGGGCACGCACGCACGCATGCATGCACAGACACACGCACCGCACGCACTCACACACACACACATGCACACACACACACACACACACACACACACACACACACACACACACACACACACACACACACACACACACACACACACACACACACACACACACACCATGAAACAAATATGCATAATGTTGTCCAGTAGTGATTATGTTCTTATTAATAAACAAAACCTACTGAGTGATACCTAGACTGAGTGACAGGTTGTTGTCATACATAATGACCTTTCTCACCAGGTACAAGTTGTAGCCAGGTGCAGGGCTGAGTCACGGGACAGGTTAACCAGTGTCAACTTTTAAGTAGTGTGACATCAATGTTGAGTCACAAGTCATTTCCACTCGTTGGGCAGATGCGTAAATAAACATGTTTGCCTTAGAATGCATTTAAATGTAATTATTTGTCGATTTGCATTTGACATTCACGAAGTGAAAGTATTTGCAGGTGAAACACGGCGGAGTATTTGAATGTTTGGAATAGTTTTGTTGGTGCATTGGTTTGTAGGGTTTAGTGCTTGTCAACTTGGTCTGGTGCAGGGTGTGCATCCCATCCTCAGAGGACACCACTTGGTAGTTAGCCACATACGTATAGCGGTTTATCTTTCGGGCAACAACTGCACTTTTTATGTATATTTTATGTATTCTGTCACTCAGTCATACGTTAAGACAATGCCGGACATACAAGTAGTTACAGATGCAGTCATCCATACTGTCATATGTGCAGTAAAACTAAACAACTGATCTGTTTCTTTGCAGGAGGATTTCTTGAATTTCAAGCCGGACATCCGACACTATGTGACAGCAAGACATCTTGCGGTGATAGTTCGAGCACTGGCAGTAAGGTGCCGCCACTGACGTCTATGTCACAACCTTGCATGCCGGTTGCCAACGTTGGTCCGACCAAGATTCTGCCTTATCTATACCTTGGATCTCAGAAAGATGCTCTCTCTATGGAGACTGTGCAGGTAAGTCAAAGGTCACTCAGCAAATGTAGGTTGTACATTTGTATCATACAACAAGAAACGTCACTGTTTTATGTGACTGCGATACTGTTATATATGTTTAAATTATTTATTTAAAACTTTTAATAATTGTATGTTTCCTTCCGTTGGTGCTGGTAAAAAACTGACATTTGCAATATTCACAGGAAAAACGTGACTGCCTGTAAATTACTCTGCCTGCGTGTATCTTTCTAGTGATACAAGCAAATGCTTATAATATAATAAATCATTGATTGTTTCATATTTTTGAATGGAAATTTGTTATAGTATACTTTTTATACTTTACAGCATCTATCAAATATGATGAGAATGTAAATGCAGGGCACTGAAGTCCACTCAACTCTTTATGTTCATTCTGTTCCATGGACCATTGGCCTCTCAGCTGCCAACTGGCGATGTAGCTAACAAAACATGAACATAGTTATTTAGAGTTATTTACTTTTTCAATGGACATATTGATTGGTGGGACACTCTCAAGGGGGTGCCACGGTGGTGTTATGTTTGATTTATTAGGAAGCGATTGCTACCGGGAAAATTTTTTCGGTGGCATGCAGTGCCGTAATTGGCGAGAGCAGAAATGAAATGGTCAATGGGGATAAGTTTTAAATACTGTACTGATGTTACTACCATTGGCTTGTTGTTCCTTGGGTGGGTTAGTTAGTGCGTGATACAGGACCCACATTATACAGTAGCCACAATGAGTTAAGGCAGTCATCTTGTTTGGCGATGTTTTTTTTTTCGTGAATGAGTCACACATGCACCTGCTGAGCTCTGACGTGTCAAGTGATTGTCCCCCATACACAGAGACACACACACACACACTACACGCTGGTTCCTCAGACGGCGAACAATCTGCGACTGCTTTCGTTTTAGTGGTCACATTTAGTCCACCCGTCGTGCGTAAACTCACTGTTTAATAGTAAACGCCAGAGCTGCCACCTGGCATGCTCAACACATACTAAATAAAAAAATATATATTTATTTATTTAAAAATGCAAGTTTTATGCAGTGAAGTGCGATGAAATTTTCATCAGAGAGTAATAATAATTAAAATAATAATAATAATAAACTTCTGTAGCGCCAATATCCCCAGGGATCTGAGCTCAGAGGCGCGACATACAAGAATCATTGGGCAAAATCGTTAGCAGGAACAAGCAAGAGTCGTCATTAGAGCAAGGGACGGCCGAAGGTTAGGGTGGGAATGCGATTTCAAATAAATAATTCTTGAGCTTTCTTACGAAAGGTAGCTATAGTTTCAGATGATTTTAAAGTGGTAGGGAGTTGATTCCAGATTTTGCATTCATAGTAATAATGCAGTGTGCGCTACTTATGGTTGCAGCAAGCGGGCATCACACACATTGTCAACGTGAGCAACACGTGTCCTCGACCAACCTTCATCCAGGAAGGTCACTTCCTCCGCATTCCAGTCAATGACAACTACGCTGACAAACTGCTGCCATTCTTCCAGGAAGCCTTCCAGTTTCTAGGTACGTCAATTCCATCAGCTCGTTAGAAATGTTGATCATTCTGGATAAATTGGTAAAAAGTAACAGAATAAATAAAAGTGTACATCAGACATAATCAGAAAGGCACTCTCGACAATATTAAAGCAAGTTGTTGTGATGCAGCAGAAGCTCCTCGTGAGCGACTATCAAAGTCTTAGAGTCTCCTGACCCCAATTTGTTTGCAATTACATTATTTACATATCATGTTTATCATACGTCTACAACTTGTACTTTTTAAAATATTAATTTGACATGCATGTATTATTCGAAATGTCTGACAGGTCAAAATATAAAAAAACAAAGCAATTCTTCATAGTTTTGTCATAGTTTCATCATACTTATTGGCGTGTTGATGCGTTGACAGATAAGGTACGGGAGGCAAACGGCTGTGTACTGATCCACTGTCTGGCTGGCATCTCACGCTCACCCACACTCGCTATTGCTTACATCATGCATCATCTCGGCATGTCGACAGACGAAGCCTACAAGTAAGTCTACAAAACAGTAACACAACTAAGTTGTGATCGCATCAGTTCGCAAAGTCCAAAACAATAAAAAATATTGTTACATAAGGAGAGTGGTGGTTTGATCGCTGCGTGGAAAATAAACAGATACAGTGGTGCCACCTATTGAGTAGAACATATATTAATGCACGTTGTGGATATCAAAACATGGCAGTGTGATGTCTTGGGAATAATATCACGTCGGTCGATTCTGGTGGGTGTTGACTGTGGGTTTTGAAGACATTTTCTGTTGCTCAGAATTGAAAGTCTGACACCACGTATCGGTGCGGTGATGGCTTGAATGCTGCACGTTTCCCGGACTTTGCAAACTTATGGGATCACCCCTAAATGACTGCCGTGACTGGTCCTGCGGAACCTAGAGTGCCTGCTTAGATTGGCGTAAACAACATTTAAAAAACAACATATAAAGCCCCATTGTGTGGGTGTGACTCATAGCTGGGGCTCACAGTTTTCCGTAGAAGTGTATCAGTAAAAGTACCTCATAAAACAAATACAACCTTTGTATTGTCATTCAGACAGGACCATGTTATGTTATTGGTCAGAAGTGAATACAACTGTAAATCTAAGACATAGAAAAAACACCAGATGTTTACGTGTTGGAATAGAAGAATGTTGGCAAGTTTGCCGTACGTAGAATATAGAATCTATTATCTACTAATGACGAATATTGTTGAACTGAATTTGCGTGGCTTCTAAATTTCTTGGGACATCAAATGGGAATGTGCATATTTGTAAATATAGTTTGAATACAATTGCTGTGTGGGAAATGTCAAGGAGAGTTCCAGTGTAATCAGTTGAGACATGGTACTATAGCCTGCTTTTCACTGATTGTGCTTTCGTCTGGTGGTCTGTAGAAACTTGGAAGAAAGCTTAAGCACTGCTCGTTATATAACGAGTAAATCAATATTTTGTTACAGTAAAAATTATGCCCATGAACTACATCAAGCTGTGCCTTGTCAACAATGTTTCGATAAGTGATATGTGCATTACGTGACTAGTACGATATGACATCTGCTAAATCAATCTTTCCCACGTTCATTTCTCACTTTAACAACTTTGCCTTATGTTTTTGTCATACAGAAACATGTTTTTGTTATACAGAAAAAACATTTGGAGCCAGAATTCCAACGAAATACACGACAGAATATTGAAATTTCAATAGATTCCCAGTCCTCGTTGCTAGGGAACGTGTCACATGATGGATAGGTCAGTTGTATTTGTAAGAGTGGAGTTAAGAAAGTGCGGTGTGTTTCAGATACGTGAAGGACAAACGACCAACAATATCGCCAAACTTCAACTTCCTGGGTCAGCTGATAGAGCACGAACAGCGACTGAAGTCACAGCGAGATCTCAGCGATTGTGAAGCGAGCCTTCTGAAGAAACAGTGCATCGATGAACTACGTCAGCCCGCCGCCACGTCAACGAGACTACCCAGAGCCATACAAGCCCTTCCCAAGTTGAAACGCTTCACCTTGCGTCCGCCCCTGCCACTAGGTGTCACTGCCACCACCCTCCAGTCGCCCACTAGCGCCCTCGCGAAGCTCAACTTTAACCAGCCGAGTCCGACGAGGAAGGACCCGATCGACAACTGGCAGTGGTCAACAGGGGTCGCCACTATCATTGAGACGTCGTCGCCGACCATTCCATTGCGTCTGTTCCCCACTACCTCATTGGACAAGCTGAGTTTCGTGCCATGTTTCACGAAGGAGGAACACGCGAGACGGACTGCTAGCATGTCAACCCAGGGCAGCAAGAGCACGACCGGCACAAAACGACCACTGAGTATCAATGTGGCGGACAGACAGACATGCGATCACCTCGCATCCGCTTCGAGTGCGGTGATGAAGTTCGGCAGCCACCATCTGCCGTCAGATAACTTTCTCAGTGGCCAGCAGGTGATGCTGCGGTCGCCGGAAACGAAGGCGAAGCGTCTTGTGCGACCGAATAGTATCGCGTTCTCGTCATATCCTCTCTTTGACAGTGACACTGCGATGACGACGCAGCCGCAGTCACGTGACCAGACAGACAAGGACGGTGCCCCCCGAGACAGTGGCAGTGCTGTTTGTACAATGGCGACATCTGCAGTGAGTTCACAGAAGCCGTGCGTGGACGGACATGGGTGTGGGTCACCGGTCAACACGCAAGCCCTCATGCGACACTCGAAATCGAGCAACTCGATCGGTGCACTAAGCAACTTTGAGAAGGGGCGCAAGTCGCGCAGTCTCGAGGACATATTGAACTCGCCCGATGACCAGTGCAGTGTGGTCGAGTGCACCGCTGTACGCGACCACCGGACTTACCGTAGTCATATCGCGGCCGAGATATTCCCACCCTCGCTTGCGCTTGACAATAATCACTGCCGCGGCGACCCGCATCAGTCCAGCAGTAGCATCTCGTCTGGCGGCAGTCGAAGCTCGCTACATGGCAGTCTTGAACTCATCCAGGTCTCCTGATAGTTGTAGTTCAATGATTGGCAGTCTTGAACTCATCCAGGTCTCCTGATAGTTGTAGTTCAATGATTGGCAGTCTTGAACTCATCCAGGTCTCCTGATAGTTATAGTTCAATGATTGGCAGTCTTGAACTCATCCAGGTCTCCTGATAGTTGTAGTTCAATGATTGGCAGTCTTGAACTCATTTCGATGTCCCCAAATTACCAGATCTTTCCCGACTCAGTTAATCCGGCAGCTTTGTGCTTTGTGGTGTAAATCTGGGTAAGATCAAGGTACAACATTTACATTTGATTCGCGGAATCAAACAAACCTCTACAAAGCAATGTACATAAACCAGCTAGCAAGCAGTCAGAGGGATTTGATATCACATGTTCACTGTTAATCTTGTCATGGCCCTGTCACTAGCCATGCAGCGTGTTAGAGCGAATGATTCAGCATCAGTTAAAGTAAATACTGTTTGAGTCAGCCACAATCCCAGGGACTGATGTAGCGTAACTCACATGTTTGTGGGTAGCCCTACTCATCACTGCACTGTACCACAGTACAGAGGGCTGTATGTGGCACTGTGTGCATTAGAGAGGTTCAGTAGACCTTGGATGCCATACTGCTGTGGAACTGTACGCAGTAGAAAGGTTTATGGATAATGCTGTGGGATTGTCGCAGTAGAGAGTAACAGATCAGGGATGCCACCTTCCTTTCTGTAGGACTGTACGCAGTAACAAGGTTCAGCAGACCTAGTATGATGCACTTGCAGTTTGATGTTGGAGTACAGAGGTTTTAGGGATATCACAGATCACTGCTACCACAAGCAGATCGTACTCAGGTACCATTCATTGCTTCACTGGGGCGAGTTGTAACTTGCCAGTCACCCTCGCCCCCTGGGCTCCAACCCCCTCGCCCCCGGGGCAGCAGCCCCCTGTTGCCCATTATTATCTAGTCATTAATGTTAATGGCAGAGGTGGCTCCCCCTAGTGAACAATGTCTGGATGAATTGTACAACTGTAAAAAGACATTGTTGAATGTTATGTTGAGGATATAGCCTCATGAAAAAACTGTTGCGTGTGATGCTCATCGTATCTTCATATGTATATAAGACATTAATAGAACATCGTCACCTTCGCCTGCTATCAGTGCAGGCCCTTTCAGGAAGATGTTGATTCACTGCAAACTGCCTTTAATTCCGATAGGTAGAGTCTAAACCCGTGTTTATTGATTGTGAAATGAATGCTGGCTGGTTGTTTGGTTAGCGTGACCAGTAGAAATCACCGTTTTGCATAAATCTGTTCCCACATTGATTTTCAGAACTTCATTGCTATTCAAACTCTTCATTGCATGTTTGTGTGTATGTCTGCTCGTCTTTAAGGGTTGCTTCTATTTTGTCTCTCCCCCTGTTTTTAACCCGCCATGATGTTTATCTGCCTGTCTACTTGACTTCACCTTTGTCTATTTAACGGTGAATGATGGCCGTCTTGTGTTAACTCAGTTTGACAAACCGAGATTCCCATCTTTTATTCTAGTGCTATGGTATAACTGAAGTATGGTTTTACTACGGGGGTATTTTCTTTTGAGGAACACCAATGACATTGATTAATAAAATAGCAAGAATTAGTTTAGCTAATTTTTCTCCAATCAAGTCATATTTGTATTGCACACTATCCAAAACATTTGTATGTGTGTGTGTGTGAAAGCGTGTATACACATGTTATATATATACATATATATGTATGTATATATATAGTGTATATATATGCATGTGTGTACATGTATGTATGCTTACACACATGAATGCACGCACACACACACACACAATAATTATACACAAAATACACGTGCATGCAAGCAAGCACACATATCCAGACATTCACACACACACACACACACACACACACACACACACACACACACACACACACACACACACACACACACACGCGTTTATAAGTAGCTAGTACAGTAGGTTTATGACTTTATTAGTTAGTACTATGTTGTACATTCTATACTGGCGGTGACAATAATCGTAACTTGTACGATGGGGATTGGTTGTACTTCTCTGGGTCTTGGTGTGTCTTTGAATCCTCACCGTGTGGTTGTTTGCTCGTCATTTTGGAGGGTTTAGTTTAGCTTCATTTGTTTAGAACTTAGCATCACCGTTGTGTCATGTCTTCAACTTCTGTTGTTTAAATTAACACTAAATGTTAACCGTTATAGTTTCTACACTCGTGGCACTCTTGCAGTTATGTTAGTAATTTGCGGTATATAATAATATACACCGCAGACATTACCTCGTAGTTCCTACTTAGTCCTCTCTCACATGCGATGTCAAGGGGTGCCTCATCAAATGAAGCCATAGACCTTCAGTGTCATTAAGAGTGTCTTGTTATCTTTATAGCGGTAGTTTTGATTGTTCTATATGTTCTCTTTTATTGGGCCCATTTCGACTCTACTACTTCAGCAAGTCTGCTTCTGGTCGTTTGTTTGTTCGTATCTGCGTTGCTGTTTTGTCATAGCATCTTTTTGTGCATTTAAACTTTAAGTAGTGACAGTCTAAATGTGTTTGCATTGTGTCATCGATGACAATGACATCTTTAATTATTCATAGTCTAATTTATTGATATTATTACTTAAAGTTAGTATATTTATTGACGTTAGTGTCCAGAGTTGAATGTGTATGCGTTGTTACTGGACTCTGACTGAAGAATCAGGTCAAACATGTTCATAACTTTGGTAGCGTTGTCACATTGTGATGTATCAACTTTAAAAGTAATAAATAAATCAATACTTGACCTGTGTTGTTTTAATACAGTGGAACCTTGGAAATAATACTGCCTATGAATGAATCTCAGAAATAAGACCATCAATAAATCTAAGAAATAAAATCACCTTATAAATAAATCTACCAATGAATCTAAGACGTATGATCACCTTAGAAATAAGACCAATACAGTGAATGTCAGAAATAAGACCACATATTAAACTCATAAATTAAACCACATTAATTTCATAAGTCCATATATGAACTTTGGAAATAAGACCACCTACAAATCAAAGAAATATGATCATGAATGATAAGACCATCTATGAATTGGTAATGAGATCAGATATAAATCTTGGAAATAATACCACCTACTAACTTCAAATAAAACCACCTATGAATCCTAAAAATAAACTACCCATGAACCTGGAAAATATTGACACAATTGTCACAAATGTGCTAGTTTGTTTTCGTTGTTTCGACAAATTCGTATATGGCGATGTGCCACGTTATAATAATGGAGCTAGCCCCTAATGTTATGTAATGATAAAAAATACTTCGACGGCTTGGTTGGTTTGAAAATATCCTTACATCCCACCACTGAACCAGGGTATGAAATTAGCAACTCAGAATTTACTAATTGTTTTTCTGAAGTGCATAGTGCACTGGTGTGTGTGTGTGTGTGTGTGTGTGTGTGTGTGTGTGTGTGTGTGTGTGTGTGTGTGTGTGTGTGTGTGTGTGTGTGTGTGTGTGTGTGTGTGTGTGTGTGTGTGTGTGTGTGTGTGTGTGTGTGTGTGTGTGTGTGTGTGTGTGTGTGTGTGTGTGTGTGTGTGTGTGTGTGTGTGTGTGTGTGTGTGTGTGTGTGTGTGTGTGTGTGTGTGTGTGTGGTGCCATCTAGTGGATGATGATAGTGTCATTGTCTAAGTGGCAGGCACAACAGTAATGGAGTGTAGGCCTCCGTCAGTCAGGAGTCGACCATGGATGATGCGCCCTAGTTGGTGTTGCTGCGTCTGGGACATCGTCGGCTATGACTGATGAGACCGATGCGGGAGTGGCAGCCCTTGCCGCAGTGGTCACATCTGTAGGTCGTCTCTGGGTGGCTAGAGGGTTGGCGCTCCCTCAGACGAGCTGTCCTGCCTTCAGCCAGGCTCCGCAGCTGTTCTTCGCCTGCCATGGCATGAGCTGGTTAAAAAAATTATCTGATCCCCATGTACCCAATGGGGAAGGCAGACTGTGGCAGGACAGCACCTTACTGAGTAGGGGCTGCCCAGCTCAAGGCAGGCGGTAGCTGTCCATTGAAGTCCGAATATGTCTCCCACTGTCGGAAGCAACCCCTGGCGCCACGATTTATGTCAATCTAGCGGAGTGACTTATAACCGGTGACTGCTGCTTCCCGTGTTGTGTCAACGCTATGAGGGGAAGCTGGAGTGTCGGAAGCCTGGGCAAGATAATATGAAGAATGAGCTGTTGCCCATGCAGCGGATCCCCCCTCTCCACGCAGCTGATGGATCCGAAGGAACGACAAGAGCTGATACAGCTTGGCACCAGCGGCAGGAGTTGCAAGAAGAACTTTAAAGTCAACGTTGAACTGCCTTTGGGACTCCGACTCCAGATTATTCCTCAGGGTTTAGTCCCGAAGCCTTCCCTATAGGTGGGTATAGCCGCAGGGCAGCGGAGGTTTAAAATCGGAGTTTTCCTTCTCCTAGTTGAGCTGCCTTCCAAGCCTGATGAGCCCCAACTGCCCAGGTTTTAAATCAGAGTTTCAGTCTCCTAAATGAGTTGTCCTTCCGGACTGACGAGCCCCATCTACTCGGGTTTGAAGTTACAGTTTTCCATTCTCCTATGGTACGTTGGCCCACGGCATGCTCTTGTGTATTATTCACGTGCAACCCCCCCAGGGAGGGCTCCCCCATCCGCCACCCAGAGGACGCGCCTCTACGCCATGTACCATCAGTGGGAGGTAATGGGTCATGCTTAATGGGGTAGAGCGGCTATGGGAAAGCGTGATGAAGTGTTGCATGGTGGTGGGGGTTGCTTGGTAAGGATTATGTAACAATCATTTAAATGTTGGCTTGTCAGTTCGATATCAGACAGCATTAATTGTTAAGCCAGTTTTGGGGTATATTTCAACAGGATTCCAACAAACAACAAATTTACTAGTACTGCTTTTATATAAATGTACTGTTACTCAAATTATTCACACACTACAAAAATCAATCAGTGAGGGGTGGGAAGGTTTCTCAACCCCAATCTCCATTTTCAGGGGGGGGGCAACTTCCCACCTCCCACTATTTTTTGCATTCCACCCCCACCTCGCTTAGGAATATTTTTAGGCAAATCCCCTCCAATGTTGATAACCTCTCCCCCACCTTCCAGCTCCTGTCACACCATTCATTAATGACCCTCATTAATAATGATGGGCTAAATCAGTTGAAGGTGAGACTTTAAATATTGTTTTTTCCTGTTAATTTACAGGGTGCCCTGTGATCATGATTTCTGACAAAAAAACGGGGAATTATACCAAAGTTTTGCAATCTCTCTCTGGCAGTTAGGCAGCCTAGCATCTACATTCTGCGTATAAAGACATCATGAGTTAGTTGTATTGATATGATTCATGATTTACACATACAAAATAACAGAAACACATACTTAGCTCAAGGTTACGCTTAAAAAGATTATTAATTTGTCAGGTTGACAAATTTTAATAAGTTCAATAAGTTAATAATTCACCAACATAATATTTGTGTGTAATCATTTATTTATAAACTCAAATATCTACACACATATGCACACACATCCATGTACACAGGCACAAATAAATCCCAGTGTACATGTTTATTGTTTATAGCGAGTGTCCATGGTATATACCGATTGCATGGGTAATATTTTGGGGTGCATTTTTTTAGAAAGTGGAACTTGCTGAAAAGTAGAACTCATTGGTGGTTCTGGATGATTTTTCTCTATTCATTTTGCAGATTTACTCCCAATATTCTTCCATAAAAAGCTCACTGGTGGAGTTCTCACTAAACAATGGAATGGAATCAGGATCAAAACCAAGATGGCCCAATTTTTGTTATTTTATTAATAATATAGGCCTATCTTGGCATATATATATACATTAAAAAAAAAAATTCATGAAATAATGTGTTATGTTAATTTTTATCAAGTGGAATATTGTTGCCTTGGTTAGTAGGGGGTGCACCACTCATATTGTCCAATCTACTGCTATAGGTCTGACATGCATGTGTATAATGCACGAATACATGCATGCATGCAAACACATGAATGCACGCACGCACACACACACACACACACACACACACACACACACACACACACACACACACACACACACACACACTTATATATATATAATATATAAAATATTAAAATGCTTAAAATATATAAATATATTTGTCGACAGGAATCACTAAAACAGCAGCTCAACTGCAAAATCGTCAATGTTGTTTTTTGGAGGGATGTTTTTAGACCTCAAACTGCACCCCTCTGAAACTTAGTAGTACCCTTTTTTGGTCCTTAGCAAAAAATCTGTATAATATTATGCACTATAGAATATATTCCATGGCAAAGCCATAGGCATAGGATTTTTGTGCAAGATTTTTTATAAAATATTTGTCTAAAGAATTCCATAGAATTTTTGTCGAATTCTATAACAGTTTATATAAAAAGTAAAAAACAATGTGTTAAGGGACTGCACTCCTTGAATTGAAACTGCATCCCTTTGAAATATCCCCTTTAAATTGTAATGGTATGGCCATGCACTGTCTGCAGGGCCCAGTCGGAACTCTTTTTCCCTCAAGCAAAATTCTCGGCAACTTGGTTTCGTGTCTAACTCTAAGACTAAGTGGGTGCGGCAAGGGTGCGAACAAACCCCACTTAGTGTCTAGACTCCAGCCTACATACAACTTAGAAGTACAAGCTTGAACTGGTAACGCGTATTTAGATACTTTACGTAATCACATTATAAATTCATGGATCAGCATAGAATAGTACTTCTGTAAACAGTCAGTACAGCGATCGAGGCTACCGTAGGCGCAAAATACGACAATAAAACCAATATTTGTGTTTGGCTTTCGTTCACTTCCTGATAGTATTATGTCACGTGATAGGAGGTGTTTCCTGCCCGAGTAAATCGTCGACAAAACAGGGTACGTGGAAGGTATGTAAGTGTCAATTACCCAGTAATAACTGTAAATGTAAAAATATACCCTAACACAGTAGCTACCGCATCATTTTATTGAAGGATAACAAACATGTAACTAACAGCGGACAAAGATGGAGACGTCTAACTTCAGATTGATGTCGACGACTAGACTAGTCTAGCCTCTAGGTCTAGGTCTAGGTATCAACTTCTAAGTTCTAGCTGTTACACGGTGCAGACTCCCCGATAAGTTGCACTTTTATCGTTGATTACCGCTTAGGTCTTATCCGCATTCATGGCTACTGTAGGGAAATACACAACTAGTATTACATCTGGCCTGGATTGTCCCAAATATAGATACTGTATCTCGGTTTAAAGTGACCAGTGGCAGTGCACGTATTGTACAACAACAACCGCTACTGTAGTACTGCCACTACTGGCCGACGGCGAAGCCATCCTTCGGGATGTTGTGCCAGTATTGCAAACAGAAACAGAACTTGTAAATGTAGGAGTAGGACCTAATCGGCGAATGCAAACATGTAAGAAAAGTTGTGCACATTCATCATCCCATTTCAAAATCAATCGTAATGATTGTCATGTCAATTAATGGCCCCTCCTCAGTTTAGTTCATAGCACGAAACATAATTATTATTTGGTTAGGAAAGTTGGTTAGAGCCGAAAATCTACTAGCTCGTTTGGGAACATTATTCATAAGTTATTTTAGTTTTAAATGTTTTGTATCATGAAGTAAGCTTCAATAAAGTATAGGTATTAATTTATTTATTACTTGTGTTTATATAATTAAGACATTCTACTACAGTAGCTGTAGCATTTTAAGTGTACCAAATATTGAGAAAGTAGAGACATTATTACATTAAATGCATCAATAGAAAAATTATGATAAAGGGATAGCCAGCTGGGTCTTTGAAGCACGCAATGGAGGTGTTTCCTCCTCACAACCACTGTAAGAAAAACGAGTGCAAAATAAGGACTAACAAGACCAAACTGTTAGACTGTGATCCAGCAACGGTGCTGCACAATGACCTGGGTGTGAACATAATGAAACTGTTGATGCATCACCGCTGGAATTAGCTTGTGTTCATATCCTGAGCAAAGTTTGCCCTGCACCCTGTATATCACATTTGATGGGTCTTTCACATCTATCATTGTCTACCACACAAACCTGGCCCAAGACTGAAATGCTTAATACTGTGCTTTCAATGAAACATACTGAAAATTTGAGGAGGGAAGACAAGCTCTCTCTAACTCTCTGTATGAGACATTACAGGACAACAACAACAACAGCATTAATTGGTAGGCAGGTAGTACTAGTAGGCACATGAATTTACAGTGCTGTTTTAAATGTCAGGTGTAACAGATGCTTAAATTGATATGTTAAATAATTTGTCGGAGCAAATTGTAGGCACATGTCATTGATTTTTAATGTTTCTGTTGTAAGTCGAAACACACTGTAACCATTGATACTTGGGTATACAGTGTATGTGTGTCTTCTTCAAGTTCTGTAATAATAATACAAATATTAATAGTAATAATAATAATAATAAATTCTTTGGTTGGATGATGAAACCAAATAATTGGCCTAATGGAAGGTTCATGTACATTACAATTAACCACTCCCTGTTGTTGTGTCCGCTTGGCAGGCTTTGGATTCCACACATTCCTAGCACACACAGCTAATTGCACAATTTCAATTACTGTTTCATGTGTACACATGTCGTGGTCTGTATTAAATGAAAGTTTACAATAAAACATGTTTTCTTATTGACAAGCCACAAAAACTTATTTTCTGTTTATAGACTTATTGAAAAAATTTGACCTGATAGTAGTTGTAGTGTAGAAGTAGTAACTGTACCTATACAAGTCTTGTAAGTACATGGTAACATCTACCCTGGTAATACTACTAGTAACATATTAAGAATGTAAGAATAATGTCATAGTAATAAATAATAGTAAAAGGTAAGTTCTTATGACCTTCGTATGGCAGTATACATTCATTAGGATTGCTCAAAGTGAAATACACAAAGCTTTATACAGTAATGTCATCACTAAGAATAGAAAGTAATAGATCATTATCATAAGCTATATAACCCATTTCTGGTATATGTGCAGTACATACGGTGGGTAAATCATATGTTGTTTCTTTGTGAGTGAGTGGGTTTTAAAAAATTGAACAAAATTGCCACCCAGAAATGACAAGTGGACAAGGAAGCCTTTGTTTTTTTTAGAATCCAACCTTTTTAGTACGGACTTATGCCATCATTCTGCCATATCTCAGAAACTGTTCAGCAACTTTTTTTATAATTTTGTGTAGACATATCTTAGAGTACTGCCACTATGCACAAGAAATCTGTATTTGATTGAATCATTCTAAGGGCCCTCCAGGGCACCCGAAACTGGTAATTTTTTACATTTTGCCTATTTTCAAAAACTCTTCAGTAACTTTTTCTCTGATTTTGCGTAGACATTTCATGTGGTAGTGCCAATATACAAAGAAATCTGTATTTTATTGGATCATTCTAAGGGTACCTCAGGGCCCCCCAAAATGCAAAATGTTCCTGCTATTTCCCTACTGCTGTAAGTCTCCTGCACTGATCTCTATTTATTACTGGATAGTGGACTTTGCCCTATTTCTCATCACTGAGGTGGGTGACTGGAGAGATTATGCTAAAACCTGTGTATTGGAATAGCCTAGGCTCACTGCCTGCCATTGTTCCAGTGTTAAACCGAATGCCTCCATGTGGGTTGTACCTATAATGTGTAATTGGAATCCCTACAGCACTGGCAGAAACTGAGAAACTGAGAAACTATAATAAACACAATTATCAATGCAATATAAAGATACGATCTAGGATTAAAATAAAATAACTTAGGTATACTCGAAAAGGTTAAAGCATATTTAGCCAAAATTATAAGGAATCTTATTCAGATGTTTTACTATACGTGTTGCATCTATTCAATTCAATCAGAATTATGTCATTAATTCATAATTGCTACTATTTAAAGTCAAAATGCATGCTATGCATATGTACCTTATTAACAAATAAAGTGTTATCATAGTTCATCTCTTTCTTCTTTCCATTCTGGGGGAGGGTGGTAGGGGCAAAATGAGAACAGAAAATGTGTGCACATTTTCTTAAACAACCTTAAACTGTGCTACATACAAGATTGCAGCTTACCAACTCTCCTGCAACGTTTCTACAACCACTGAAAATTGGCCTAAATAGCAGAGTATCGTGATAAAATTCTACAGTATTTTTAATAACACATTAACTAATATATACAATCTTCACGAAACGATCTACTCGAATATTTTTATTCCAGGTGTATCTTCACTGGTATGCAAATAATCTCCACTAAACATGTCAACATTTTACATCCATCATAACCCTTAATGATCTGTAACTATGATTCACCTAAAACCATTTCATTAGTAATTACAAACTCACAATATAGTCCAAAGTACTTCAGGGCCGCTTGGTCCATTGCTATATGTATGCATATCCCGTCCTTCTGTATATGTCAATTTTGTTTTTAAGCTTATATATTCATGCTACTGTCACCCACACAGTCAGAAATAATCTGTTCTGGGTTGGAGTGAGGATTTGGCTGAGTGAACAAGTAAAGTTTATATATGTGCATGTGTAGAGTGTCAAGGCAAAATGTGACATATCCATTTTCTTTTTTGAGGAAAAGTCACGTATTTCATCCTCAAAGTTTAAATGGAAACTAATAAATAAAAAGTTGGTATATATTAAAAATCCAAAATCACAAAGAATGGTAGCAGGCTCTTATTTAAATATTTGTTGCAGATTTGTTATGCAAAAAGTAATATAAAGTTATTTTGTTATCAACATGCCGTAAATCCGTACAGTGCACGCCATCACTCCACATAGCTGCGTGTGTGGCAAGGCGGTGCTTATTGGCTGAAAATGGATATATTGATATTATGATAAAGAAAAAACAGACACTGTTTATCGCATTTAAAAAAACAACTGCTCTTTTATGCACATTGTTTACTGGGGATATATTGTGCTTTTGTATAAATTAGATAGTATCCTAGCTCAATCATTAACACATGTTTAAACAAATGTTTCATCCTTGTTTGGGCAAAATAAAAAAATGGCGTGTTTTTAAGGGTTGAACGGTTTTAACCGCCTTGTTAAAACCTGGTTAAAGCCGGGCTCATTTTCCCTGAAAAGTGGTCAAAACCCGGTCAAAACCTAATTTTGTGATAATTGTGTGCAATATTTATGTAATTAATTGTTAATCACTATAAAAACAATGCAAGTGTCAAAATATATGTTCAGTATGAATAAGAAACAAGATATCTTGAGGTATTACTGCTCATTGTATTCAAGTCAAGCTCATACAAAAAGTAGAGTATAGTTTTCAACAATACGTGTAAACATGTCGGAGTGGTAATCAATGTAAAACATAAAAACTAAAAACTATTTCATGGTCCATGCTCTGTTGTTGGTCCTGTATTATTCTTTAGATTAACCAATTGAATTTGTGTTTTCAAAAGATAGCCTATCTATGTTCTCATAATTGATGATTACAGATACATGGAACATTTACCCTTCCTATATTATTATATAATTTTTTATTAACTTGTTTTATTTACATTAAGTGATAATTAATGACACTCCGGAAATTGACACCAGACAACGTATTCGAATTCTGCGTAGCCAGGCCGTTTCCGTAGCGTAGATTTAGGGCCAGGCTTCGGTCTATGTGAATTACATGGCCACATTTTTTTTATGCCAAAATAGTTTCTAGAATATTTGTGTATATAAAGAACTTTGTAACTGGTGAATACCTTACAATAATTAATAAGTGTTATACACATGCTTTTATTTATTAAGCATGTGTGTCAATTCAGTTTCAGATGTGCAAGAACAAAGACTGCTTCAGAGTAATTGCACGACAATTCAGCATTGATGTTTCATAATCACCAGTTATACTTGTTTTAAGCAAGTAGACATTTATATACTATCATTAGGTAGAATTAGTGTATGAGCTAAATATAAGCTAGGAGAAGTTTGGTGTATTTTTGGTTAGTTTTTGACTTCTCAATAGTATTAATAGATTTTGGCTGGGTTTTGACTGGTTTAACCTGGTTTTAACAGCTAAGCGGTCAAAACAGGTTTCGAACGGCTAGAGTGCAACCCTGGTGTTTTTGCCCTGAAACGCTTCATGTGTTCTCTCATGATGTATGTCAGCTGCTACCATTCTCTCATGCCTGTGTTTGTTGTAGCAATGGCAGGTGAAATGTGCAACTTGTGGGCTGCCGTCACACCGTCACCAATATAATGAGTAGGTACCACTTCACACGATCTCACTCACTATGATGGGCACACCAAAATGCCTAGGCACAGGCGTCTAGGTGTAGAAACTTGCATATTATGTACATGTATAATAGTAAAATGCTGGGGAAACTGGTTCTGTGCCGGGCTGTCGGCGGAAATGTTCAACTGGTTCCATTGTTCCAAATGACTCATTCTTGACAAATGTTGCCAGCACAGATGGTTGATTTTCTAGAAATTTTAGTCGCCTCTGTCTTCCTGTGTGTTTAATAGTGTGTATTGGTGTGAAATCATTTAAGTTATGGATTATAGGATTTTTGTTTTTGTTACGTTATCAACGTCTTTCAGATAAGGTGTATGTCGCTTTTTCTTTTTTCTATTCACTGAATTGGGACCTTTGAATGAATTCACTCATGCACGACGATCATTCAGGTTGGTCAGTTGAGCGTGACGTTGCATAGTTCGGTGATGTAAGACAGGTGTTTGGTACGATTGGCAATGCTGGTGGAGTGTACCTGTGGCTAACATACAGAGGTTATCTCATGATTTAACCGATATTAGTTTAGAACATTTCTATGTTAACTGATAGATCATTGTCTGTGTTTGCATTAGCAGAAAGCAAAAACACATACGTCATGGATGGAATGTGAACTATTAGGCAGCCATGTGTTTGTTAAGTCTGGCAGACATGCACCGACTTCTGGTCGCCAACAGCTTGTCGACTGGCAAATAGTCCATGAGTCAGAGTCATTTGTTCCCCTAGGTAGTACTGACGAGTGACGACCATCGTTTTTATTGTCTGGCTCATAGACTATCTGTCAGCTGGTGGCTGTTGGTGACTAGTCATAAAAAATGGGTACATGTAAACTGGCTGAAAATCAGTTAGTGATCTTAAAAACAATCGCACTTGATGTTTTTAGAAACTGACTTGTTATGTTACAATATATGGCATAGTGGTATTTTGTTAATGAATGAAGCATATATATCCGACCAGCCAGAGCAAAGTGTGTATTTAGTTGCAGAGTTGTGAAATATAATTGTTGAAATGTCTACAGTAGTTTTTGTTGTATTGATCAATAAACTTTTTAAAAGTGATATCTTTTGAGAAAAAATTGGGATGCATGAAAAACCAAAGCCCACAGCAATTTGAGGAAAGTAAGCTGGATGTTGAAAGATCAGTTTGGGGATTTTGCCAAAATCAAAAAAATTTGTTGGATGTGACCTAGACAGCTGTTATGTTTGGCTTACATACATATATATATATATATATATATATATATATATATATATAATCAGGTCATTTACAATATTCTTATATTAGTAAACTGTAAATGTGTGCTTGCTCTCCGTCATTCCAGATGCAAAGCCTACAGAAGCAGAGTTGCTCGAGAAAGCAAGCAAGGAAAGAGCGGAGATTGTTGCCAGATACGACAAAGTGAGCTATGTTTCCTTCTACTTATCTGTGTGGATTCTTCTTGATCTTGGATAGAAATAAATGACCTAAAAAGTTCACCTTTGTAGCAATTACATATGCCATGTTGATATTGACACATTATTTAACAATACAAAAAAAAATTACTATTAAAACTACACACGTGATGAGGTAACAGTCAATTTTAATTTCCAAGATATCAGTTTAGTAGCTCTGATTCTCGTATGATCTGCCAGGGCCATGATGACGACAGCGAGATCGATCCATGGGAAGATCCTAGCTTCGAGTTGTATCACGTCACTGACAGATACGGCTTTCTTCAGTGAGTATTATTTAAACTACCAGTGTAGATATATATCTATGTATATATATACAATTATATAAATACCAGTATATACTATACGATATTCTTACATAACTTGTTACATAAATCTTAATTAATCCAGTAACGATTTATATAGGTCAGTACAGTCTAATAATAGTTTCTGTTGCTTTTTGATATTTTGCTGAATCTCACATTAGATGAGTCATCAGTCAGACATATAATCAAATGGATTCCATAATTTCTCTGCAGAACAAATTGTTAAACTGGTATTAAACTGGTGTACCACAAAATGTTTAAAATTTGTCTAAATTCGCAAGAATTTATCTAAAACAAATTTGCAAAATTAATTTTGCTAACAAGTTGTATGGACACCATTTACATAAATAACTGGTACTGATTTAGAATATATATTCCATGAGCAAACCCTATCTTGATTTACCCACTGTACATTTACTGGTGCTTCTCAATTTCGCCGTAAGCAATAGGAAAAATAGTTTCAACAGAAGCCTGAACAAACTCTGTGTGCATTGAACACTGCATTTTGATGATGAAAAACAGCTGATATGAGTCAACTGATATTGAACACTTTGAGTATGTGCAGTGACTGACCCTTGTTATGCTGTGTGTAGATGCTGTGTTGCTGTTGTTTTCAGTGAGCATTCCTTGCCAAGGAACCAGGGAGAGGTGGAGTCAAAGGTCTGTTTATTTACTGAAGTCACATAGAAGCATATTTCGTATAGAAGTGTATGTGGTATAGGAGTGTCATATAGAAGTGTATGTCATAGAAGTGTATTGTGTAGAAGTGTACATTGTATAGAAGTGCATATCATAGAGGTGTCATATAAAGATGGACATCATAGAAGTGTATGTCTTACAGAGGTGTATGCGTACAAAAGTGTCATATAGATGTATGTTGTATGCCGTGTAGAGATAATGGTGTCTGTGGTATTGTGTACAGTGTATGCTGTATAGAAGTGTATATTATAAAGAAGTATATAGAAATAACTTATGTGCTCTGTATGGAGGTGTATACACTATAGAAATGAGGACAGACTTTGTTGAGGATTAATGTAACTGTTCTTCTTCTTAGGCACTACACATTGAGCTGGAAAGGACCCAGAAATGGCTGAAAATGTTGACAAAGTGGGCGAAATACTTTCCTGGCGAAAAGGTAATGCAATTTTCAAAAGTTGTGTGTTGGAAATGTAAATCATCACATTTTCGAAATGCAGACAAATTGGACATTTTCCCCATGAACCATGTGACAGTAGATGATTGTGACACTGTATTGTGGTGGGGCGCCAGACTCAACCATGTGACAGTAGATGACTGTGACACTGTATTGTGGTGGGGCGCCAGACTCAGTCAAGGGATTGTTCAAATCCTCGTGCTCATGTTTCAAACCTGTAGAAACTTTGTTCAATGTAGGTTGCTCCAATTCGTTCAGCTGAATAAATGAGTATCTGTCTATAGACAGTGGTGGATATTTGTGTATGAATAGTCTTTGCACAGTAATTGCAACGTGGCTGAATGCTTCCCCGAGAAGTCAAGATGATGTTCAAACTTCAGTTGAACAGGTCTGTCAGGGAGTGAAGTGTGAAGCACTTTGAGCAGTCCTAGAGACTGATACTGTGCCATATAATAACACTAACATTGGAACTAGACAGTCTGTTGCTGCACCAACTCTCTGGAATATGCTCCATCTTAGTGTTAGATCAGTTGAAAATATTACACAATTCCACCGTCATTTAAAAATTTACCTTTATAATGTTGCTTATCCACCGCAGCTCCCTGGTGTATCCATCCATTTGTTGACAACTTGAATACTGTTTATTGATTGTGCGATTAACCAACCCTTTTGTCTCGATGCATCTCTGAGTTTGGTTTCCAAGGATTTAGGTGCAATAGAAATTACCTTATTATTGTTATTACTATTATAAGAACTGACCTTTACTTACTTTGGCTGGGAACATAGGCCATCGACCATGGTCCTCTACTCGTGTTGGTTTGATGCAATTTTCTCGTTTTCTCTCCAGGTGTATCCCATCTGCTTTTTTCACTTTTGGTGTCTCTGCCAGGTGTTTCTCAGCCTTCCTCTTCTTTTCTTCCCTGGGGGGGGGTTCATGTGACTGTTTGTCATGGTTGTTGCAGGTTTACTTACTTTCTCTTCTTTATTTTGTTTTCAATTGGTAGTTGTTTGGTCCATTTCCATAGTATAGGGTATCTTGTCTGGGCACTTTAGGTGTTGGATTCTGTGCAGGCAATTGTTGATGAAGTTCTGTATTCTTTTTAGTATTTTCTGTGTTATGCAAATGAGATCTTTTAGACCTATCCAATATGTGTATTTTTACCTTGTAGAGGCTTTCGTTTGCAAGGAAAATTCACATGTCTGAAAGAACTAATTTGCATAGAAATTAACTATCCTGAAGAATGTTCAGTGATATTTTCTGTGTGATTCGCCATGTCTCTGAGCTATAGGCTGAACTGGCCTTTGTTGTGTAGGTATCTCGGCGGGTCTACAAGGGAATCCCCGACTCTCTGCGGGGTGAAATCTGGTGCCGGATCCTCAACGTCTACCGCATCAAACAGGAACAGAAGAATGTCTATCTCGAGATGCGCAGGAGAGCGCTAAAGTGGTCACCTGACATTCGACAGATCGACCTCGACGTCAACCGAACATATCGAGACCACATTATGTTTCGCAAGCGTTATGACGTCAAGTGAGTGAAATGCTGCCTCCAGAGGGTGCCACTTGCCTCGATACTACTGAGGACTGGATACTGTGCTACATAAGAACTTACCTTTTTTTAAGTTCGTTTAAATAATTGTTGAGGTACGATACTATCTAATTTATGCAGAAATGCGATAAATCTCCATTGTACGACGTGCAAAAAAAATGGTGTCCGCCTTTTTTTACCAATATGTGATACATCCATTTTCAGCCAATCAGCACTGACTTGCTGAGCATGCAGCTACTCATAGTGACAGTGTCTAAGGATAAAACGCGTTTTGATAAAAAATAATTTAATATCACATTTTGAATAACAAGCCTACAAACAGTAGGTTATCCAACATTGCTACCATTCTCTATGATTTTGAATTCTTAATATACACAAACTTTATTTACTACATTTTATATAAACTTTCAGGATGAAACGCAAGTGACGTTTTCTAAAATCCCAAAAAATTGATATATATCGTGTTTTGTTCTGAAACCTTTGATGATAAATTATGTAAAATACAAAATGTGTGTGTACCAGTGTGACCTAGTGGACTATGGCCAATCATTGGCTTTCGTGTTTACAGTGTGAGGCGTGTCTCATTGGGATGTGTCATTCTTTCAGACAACAAGATTTGTTCCACGTGCTTGCTGCCTACTCCATGTACAACACCGAGGTGGGATACTGCCAAGGCATGAGTCAGATTGCAGCTCTGCTTCTTATGTATCTTAACGAGGAGGTAACTGCTAATTGCTAATCTGACGAATATGAATACATTTATTTCAAGCAAAACCTTATTATATACGATTGGTACATATAAATAGATGTAAAAAATACATAGCTTTTTAAAAGGAAATAAGGTATAGATAGATAAAAAAAAAAAAAGGTAATAAGTTAAATAAATTTAATAAATAAGTCAAAAAGTAATAAATATGTAAAACATGTTATAAAGTCACCGTTTTACAATATACAGTGATTCGGACTGTCGGGCCCATTAACAATATCTGTACAATTGCACATACATTTTATCATGTCAATGGTGAGAATACGTTTTCTAAAACCATCAACATTCTTGCGCAGTAGGGTGACAAATGTATCGATAGCATTACTGACAAACATGCTATTTACACTGCCCAGTCGATGGTATCCCAAGACACATCTATGCATAATATATATATATACATATATATATATATACACACACACATATGTATATATACAATGTATATATATGTATAACAACAGACTGTACACAACATTTGTCGTCACACAAAGTCTTCTCTTCTACTGTTAATTGGCAGGGTCCTTTTTCCGATATTAACCCTCAGTGAGTCCCCAACAGGTTTTTTTATTTCCCTGCATGGGATCTTTTATTTCCCCTGGCACAGACACCAAATAAAAAAGGGACCAATGGCTTTTAGTGTCTCTTTGGAAAGATACAGGCAATGTAGGGTGAACAAAATTGCCCAAGTTTCGACACGGTAGCCGATACCAGTACCGAACCAGCGATCGGTCGGCATCAGGATTCGAACCCCTGTTCGTCCAACTGACAGTCCAGCACTCTGACCGCTTGACCACTGCACCTCATGATCATGTTTTGTTGGGGTCAAATACATATTTGTTTCTGTACTGATTGTGCACAGTTCTAATTGTATTTGACCTTTCCCAGAAGTGTATTTGGAGATATACACACCAAATAGAACAACAGCTTGCATATGGTGTATGTAGTCAGTTTAATTATATATTATTTTTAAATTAGCCATATATAAACAAACCTAACAATTTAGAGGATAAATAATTTGGTGTGATTTGTTTGTATAAATTGGGACTTTAATACTTTAGTTAAAAGTCACATGATGTAACAGCATTGAATCTGGTTATCATATATGGTAAATGTGTATCTTAATTTGTGTAACCTTTCTTCTGCTTTAGGATGCATTTTGGGCCATGTCTTCCTTGATGAGTGATAGGAAACACGCCTCGCATGGTAAGCACTTTTCGTCTGTCTTTTTATTCACTGTGATTCAATCTTAGAAATGTACTACAAATGTTACAGAGTGGCCACATTTGTTTTGTGGAAGAAATCGGCATTTTGACTTGAGATTTGTATAACATTTTCTACTGGTTAATTGGCCTGTATAGCATATATCTTCTGACTGAGAGTCGCTATGTATGAGGCTGCAAAATATACCTTCATCAAACGAAATTCACCTAAACTACCTGTCCTCCATATGGTGTCACATACACACTGTTCCAGAATAAAGTTTCATGAAGTATTCACACTAGACGTTTTGTTATGAGGAAAATGTGAGCATTTTGTTAAAATGCAAGCTGCATAAAACTTCTGCAACTGATCAACGCAAACCAAGATGCAAACTGTGCAGTAGGTCAGTTATAGTTAGATGTAATATATATTTAACTGTGCAAACTGTTCATTTATCTCCTCTTCCTGGCAGGATTTTTCATCCCGTGTTTTCCAAAGCTGATCCGCTTCCAAGAGCATCATGATTTCATTCTCAAGAAGTTTCTGCCAAAGTTGAAGAAACACCTGGTAATGTTCTTGTACATTCACTCAAGTTTCCCATCTTAAGACTTAAAACTGTTACATCTGGGAAACATTGATAATTAAAAACATGGTAAAATGTTACAGCACACAATTTTGCTCGTTATGTTACTAGTAATAAGTGTTGGTATTTATATTAGACACAAATAAACGCATGCATGAGGCTATTTATGCATATAGCACTGCATATGGCAGACCGCTATTGCATCACTGCTGCAGACAAAAAGCAGTCTGCTTAAAATTTTAACCCCTCGTTACATGGATAGTATGTTTTAGGTTAGTTTGTAAGATCCAGAAAAATAATATATTTGTTACTGTGAAGTGGAGTTAGGTCTAAGTGGAGTTAGGTCTAAGTGGAGTTAGGTCTAAGTGCTGTCTGAGAATTTAACTCTAAGTTTGTATGGATCATAGCTGATGTTTTTACGCTTCCAATATTTTCTTTATTTGACTATTTTAAAGTATTTTCACGAGAATGCTTTGTTCGTTCAGGACAAGCAGGGCATTCCGGCCAGTCTCTACACCATTAAGTGGTTCATGCAGTGCTTCTTGGACCGGGTGAGTGAACGACATTGCATTCAATGATACACATGGTATGCAAAATACTACACATGTATACACCATGTTACACATGTACGTACGCCTGCATGCACACCACAAATCTTATAATAAACCAGTTTTAAGACAAAACTACACATATCCAGTGGTGCAGAGGCAAGAGCGTTGGACTCTCAACCTCGATAACCCAGGTTCTAATCCGGAGCCGCTATTTGAAACTTTGGGCAAGTTCATTTCCTTCACGTTGCTCCAGATCACTCGACTGACAATGCGACTGAAATTCCATTTAATATTAAAACTGGAATGAATAATATAATATGACATTGGTTGACAATTGCCATTCCATTTGACAAAGCAACTGGGATTAATAACACCATGGCAGTGATTGACTGGTGCCATTCAATATGACAGTGATTGACAGGTGCCTTCCATTTGGCGCTATAATTGTAGGATAACCATTATAAGTGACCCACTGCAGCAAACTTGGTAGTAAGTCACACGGGGCCTATTCTGCATACAAGCTAAAAATAGCATACGTAATAACCTCATCTGTCAATGTTCAACTTATTTTCCTGTACATATAATCCAAACTAATATAATACATGCATTTACCAAACCTGTAAATTGAAAAAACAATAGGCAATATTAGTCAAAGTGACCTCATTTCTTAAAATATTGCTTTTTAAAGTTGGCATCCGTTTTAGCAATAAATCAAAAACTACGGAAGATATTTAACCAATTTAGGCATCATTTTAAAGCTTATGATCTGTGGAATCCAAAAGGTACAAAACTCCTTTTCACAAATTTGTGACTTAATACCCACAATGCTGTGGCAGGTCACATATGACATTGATTGACAGGTGCCTTCCATTTGATGCACTACAACTGTAGGATGAGTAATATAATGTCATTAATTGACAGGTGTCATTCCATTTGATGTGCAACAACTGTAGGATAAGCACTGTAATATGACATTGATTGACAGGTACCATTCCATTTGATGCTACAATTGTAGGATGAGCAATATAATATGACATTGATTGACAGGTGTCAATCCATTTGCTGTGCAACAACTAGGATAAGCACTATAATATGACATTAATTGACAGGTACCATTCCATTTGATGCTACAATTGTAGGATGAGCAATATAATATGATATTAATTGACAGGTGCCATTCCATTTTATGCTACAGTTGTAGGATGAGCAACAATATGTCATTGATTAACATGTGCGATTCCATTTGACGCTAGGACTGGGATGAGCAATATAATATGCCATTGACTGACAAGTGCCATTCTGATTCAATAATTGTAGTATGAACAATGTAATATGTCATTGATTGACAGGTATCATTTCATTTGATGCTACAATTGTAGGATAAACAATATAATATGCCATTCATTGATAGGTACCATTCCATTTGATGCTACAATTGTAGGATATACAATATAATATGTCAATGATTGACAGGTGCCATTCCATTTGACGCTGCGACTCTGGGATGTATACATCTTGGAAGGAGAGCGTCTGTTAGTGGCGATGGCCTACACTCTGCTCAAGATGCACAGACGTATGTAGTCTTGTAGTCTTCCCCGACTGATCTTGCATTATATAATAAATAATTAAATACAATATTTATGGGAGGATTGTAGAGAGATTAGGTGGGTTTGAGAGAAGAGTAGAGAATGAGCGAGAGACGGGGTGATGGTGGTGAAGACGGCAATACAGGAACAGTGATGAGAAATGAAAACGTTTATGACTACAGGGAGAATAAGAAGAGTAACAGTTAACCTAGCCAGTACATTGCGGTTGGCTTGCATCACAATCAAAATTATGTTCTTGACCTCGGTCAAGCTTTTGTCTTTGCCAACAATGTTAATAATGGTTATGTATGTGAATTGCATTACATTTGCAGAATGACCTTGTGGCATAAAATATTGCAGTTGTAAAGTAATGCAGTTCTGATCCTTAATGTACATGTCCGGAAATAGAAGTTCGCTGTGTAAGGAAAGATTCTCCTCCGAAATATCAATTATTTGATCACCATATGTGTTTTGGCAGTTTGTAGATAATTTGTGCTGAATACACCTTGCAACACCTTAGTTGGCTAGCATTAATATTTCCACATATATCCTTCGTCCAAATGTCTCAGATGAGCAACATTCTAATAATTGTACACCCATCTCATCGTTAGTATTAATAAAGCTTGAAGACTGCGATTTGATTCAAATTTTTGTAATCTTTTCCTTAACTGGCCTAAATTATCAGCAACATCTGCTGTATAGGTACTCCCCGGGTTGAAGCATAGGTCTGTGACTTGTGGTCAGTAGGATGAACCTACTTTGGTCATTTAAGTAAAATATTACCCATAATTTTAGAATAGGGCAGACTATTTCCTTTCACACCGAACTTCTATTTCCGGACATGCGCATTAAGGGTCGGAACGGCATTATTTTACAACTGCAGTATTTTATGCCACGTCTCAAACATTACTGCAGACAGTTGTCACTTCAAAACATTTTGCTTTATGTTTTTGTTACAACGAAAATCTTCTGGGAATATAATTTCAACAAAATATATGATGGAGTGCACATGTTTGGTATCCATTATTTGATGCACATGCACACATGTGCATGCTTGTTCATGTACTCACACATAAACATACACACACCACGCACCACACACTATGCGCCATGCGCCACACACATCACACCACATCACACCACACCCCACACACACACCACACACACCATACACCACACACACCACACACACCACACACACCACACACACACCACACACACCACACACACCACACACACCACACACACACACCACACACATCACACCACACACACCACACACACCACACACACCACACACACACACACATCACACCACACACGACACACACACCACACACACCACACACACCACACACACCACACACACCACACACACCATACACCACACACACCACACACACCACACACACACACACACCACACACCACACACCACACACACCACACACACCACACACACACACCACACACACCACACACATCACACCACACACACCACACACACCACACACACCACACACACCACACACACCACACACACACATCACATCACACCACACACGACACACACCACACACACCACACACACCACACACACCACACACACCACACACACCACACACACCACACACACCACACACACCAACCACACCACACACACCAGACACACACACATCACACCACACACACACCACACACACCACACACACCACATACACTCACACACACACCACAACAATTTCACAGTGATCACAAAACATATCCTTGTGTACTTGCACATCATGGTTCATCCGCTGTAATGACGACATTTGCAGGGAGGCTGCTAAAGATGCCTATGGAAGAGTTGGTTGGCTTCCTACAAGGCTCGCTGGTGAAAGACTTCGGCTATGACGACGACCAGGTAATGGATGCATTGCGCGTCAGCCTCGAGGAACTACGCAAGGCTAAGATGGACATCCCACCGAACCTACAACCAAACGAACTTCCCCAGAAGCCGTTTGGTTTATTTGTTCCTCCTAGTGTCGAACAGATCCTCGGTCGACGGACACTACGAAGCGAATCGGAGATCATAAACGGCGAATTGAGCGACGACGATGACCTACACCCCATGGTGCCACCAGATGGCGGTCCGGCATTTGTCCCGGGCAGCTCTCGGGCATCACAGCGAAGTCGGCGCTCTGTGAGAGAGGCAGAACACCATGCGGCCATCTTGGCAGAAATCGCCGACGTCGCTGAGCCGCCGGCATCAAACAAAAAGCCGCTTGGATTTGTCGACACTTTCGAGATGCTCAACAAGATGGAGGACCACGTCGAAATGCGCGACGATGGCGGCCATGACAGACATGTACGGCGGACGTCACCGTCGAATAGCTCTGACTATGACAACGTGAACAGTATAGAGAAGGATGGCGAGAATACAGCGAACACAGACTCAATGTTTGATGAGATAACGCATCACCAGGGTAGGACATACATCAAGGTGAACGGCTTTCATGAGCGTTCACCAAATGGTAACCATGGTTACCATGCAACGAACTGGTCGCCGGAGGGTGATGCGTCCGTGATTACAACCAAACCCGGGATGAACGGACCGCAGAGGACCAGCAGTAGACCAACAGGGACCAGGAACGAACCAGCCTACAGCACGAATGGACCAACCGGACCAAGACCGACGTCGTCAAGTAAGACCTACCATCAGAGTGCGGAGACCGTCATGCATAATGGCTACACAGACTCAAAGGGGCGGGTATCACCTCGCAAAGTAGTCACTTCGAAGACGACTGGTGACATTCACATGTCTTATCTCTGATCGCGGGTCTTTGTCATGTGTGTGGGTTTGTCTACAGGGTACACAGAAAACTGCAACATTCAGTAACTTTTACAGGACCAGCATCTTTTCACCCTCCAGATTAGGGTTCCAGGTATAACAAGGATTTAGTATCGTTAACATGATAGCGTCATTATAGCTAGTCTCCATATTTTAGACAGTTACAATAATCTGTTATAGAAACAAGGCTACTCTTACAATAAGCTGACAAACTAGTGGCATAGTGGTTAGAACATCAGACTAATTGAGATGGGTCAAGGTTCAAATCCTCTTCCAACCATTGTGAAGGCTAGTAGCATAGTGGTTAGAACATCAGACTAGTTGCAGGGGGTCAAGGTTCAAATCCTCTTGCAACCATTGTGAAGCCTAGGCAGCCACTCCATATTGACACAGTTCACTTGGCTGTGTAAATGTGTACCTATCTATACTTAGATTGATGTGAAAGTATCCCGTGGTAATAGGAATGTATTACTTACTGAATAATTGCAGTATGTCTGAATGCTTCCCAGGATAGTCAAATTGGTATCGGTGCAAAACGTCTTGACAGAATACTGGCTTTAGGAACTTACCGATTTTTTGTTTAAAATGTTCAGAATTCATAGCCTGTTGGTCAAGTATTCTGGTCTTGAGATCATTATTTTCTATGACTTTTGTGTGGCCCTTATGTGCCAAGAGCTGCATTCTTGCTGTGTGGATGATGATAGTGTATTGATTTTTGTAAGACATTCTACTCATTTACTTGTGTTATCTACGTATATCAGATTGTTTTGTTTATACTGAGTTTTAACTGTGATTTTGTTAGCACTGTCGAGTGTGCGGTTGTTGTAGACTGATTCATTGTGTGGTGACGGGGCTTGTTACAGCTGGTGCGCTCACTGCTGCTTGATACTTCAAATAGTAATGCTCAATGCAAGGCGCGTCTCCCAGTCCTGCCCATTGCATAGGAGTTTTTGAGTTGCCTTGTGTCCTTGATAGAAGTCACTCATTTGTCTGGTGTCTTTGATAGAGGTCACTCTTGTACAGTGTCCTTGATAGGGTCAAGGACACGATAGAGGTCACGCTAAGTTGTTGTGTGTCGTTGATGCAGGTCATGTGACTTTGATGGAGGTCCTCAGTTGTTGTCTGACCTTGATAGCTCTTGGTAGCATTCACTAGTTGTCCTGTGCTCATGATCCAGGTCATACTCAGTTGTCATATGTCCTTGATGGAAGTCATATAACCTTGATAGAGATCACTCAGTTGTAATGTGACCTTGATAGCTTTAAGTCATTCTTTAGTTGTCCTGTTCACAAGATCCAAGTCACACTTGATTGTCCTGTGTCGTTGATAGCTCTAGACTCAGTTAATGGTGTTCTGTGCATTATAGAGGTAACACTCGGTTGTCCTGTGCGCATTATAGAAGTGACACTGAGTTGTCCGATGCACCCTCTAGAGGTCACATCAGTTGCGTATATACTATTTGGTAAATGGTGCTGAGTGCGAATACAAAACTTCATCAGTTAGAAACACCTAAATAGTATACTGAACACGTAACATTTTCGAAGAGATGAACATCTAGGTGTGGTAAATGGAACTGGGTTTACTGATGTTTTGTTTGCCAGCTACACTAGAACATGCAGCACAGGTAACGGACCTGAGGATTGATAAAGAGTTCTTGTACATTGGGTAGCAGCATTGTGTAGAAACACCCATTGCAAACATATCTGCAATGTCTGAGGGTTAAATACCAATTCATTGTGTTTATTACTTTAATACAGACCTGTCTTTTGTACAATTTGTTGATGTGTGCATGTTTGTTCACAAGTGTTGTATGTTACCTACCGAAATATGTTGCATACAAACATTACTTGACGTTGTACAAATAGCACTACATGCGCATTGTGCGGCGATGCACATGGACACAATTGGACAAAGTAGATGAAAAATGTTTGGAGAAAACCTTTTCGACCATTGCCCAACCAATTTTCAACCACTAAAAATTGTTTTGTCAATTGTGCCCACTTGTATGTATGTATGTATACACAGATGTACTTTGTATAAATATGATATACTCACTCGTACGCAAGGCAACACTAAGTTGTGTTTTAATTTCTGTGGTATTATTTAAGCAGTGTTCTGTGATTTATTAAAATGTTAATAATGTTTATGCATGTCCAGTCAGTAGCTAAAGGAGTACTTAGCTACTAGCTACGGCACCCCAGACAAACCAGCGTGTCTATGTTGTAGTGTGTGTTCACTATGCAACATTTATGTGACTGTTTATTGAGCATAGATTAGCTGTCAGGTAGTGCTATAATTTGTTTATACACGTGTTTTAATTTGCAGAAACAAAAATGCCATATTTTATTGGACAGTTTTGTATAGTAATTCTCAACTGATTGTAATCAATCCACTCAATGTGTGATTGATCATTGTGGGTAAAACAAATCAAAATCTATGTGACCATTGAAAATTCAATTTGGCAACACTAGAAACCTAGAAAATAATGCTGATGTAGAATATTGTGGACTCCGTGTTCTACTCTGAGCTGAAAACTTGGTGGTCAGCAGAACCTTCAATTTTGTACAGTCGGTGGTCCACATGTTAACATAAAATTTAAACAACATTTGCATGTTTAGTTTTGTATGTCCAAATTTTGATATTTTAGTACTAGCCGGCACCTTTTTGAGAGTCACCAGTGTGACTGAAAATTTGATTTCTTGGCTCTGACTGGCATTAATTTTGAAGGTGGAATGCAGAATAAACAATATTCATGTATTCTAATATGGTAAGTTCACATTGAGCTGGTTGATTAATTAATAAGTCTGGCTTGTGTTAATAGTCAGACATGATTGCAAAATCAGATAACAGATATTTCTTGTAAAAGGTGCAGAACTGCTGTGTGTTGCAGACAATGCTTCAGGAGTCAGAAATTTGAAGTTATGATTTTTGCTACACCTGTGTGATGTTGATATTTAGAAGTACACCGTCCATTAGCTGCACTGTCGCATGCGTGTGTTGTCCTCTTACTCTGTGTTGTTAGGTGTTGGTCGTAGGTCCACCATGGCAGTGTTGTAACACATATTGTAATGCATAACAATAGTTGGTATTACAAACGTAAACCATTGTGCAGTGTGCACCATTCTTGCCGTCTGAGGTGTAAATAGAAAGGTATCAAGACACGTTCAGGACCTTGCTCGCCGATACTGTATATAAAAGAAACTTATTTATTATAACATACTCATTCACATATCCGGTAATGGTGTTTAGAAAATGGTATTGTATCGAGGTAGCATTATTTGAGACAGTTATGACTGTAGCACCTTGATTCTAGTTGATACATGCTTCTTGTATAGGTTGGTTTACATTAACAGTGTTTGCGTCAGGTGACATGTCCAGATACTGTGATCTAGATCTTGACTCACACCACTCCCGATTTTAGCTTTGATTGAAGTTGATGAGATCACCTGCTGGTGGTCTCTGGTTGGACACTGCTTCCAAATTTGGGTTCAAATGTGGTGGAAATGGAAGTTTTTGGCTTAATTAAATGGTCTTGTTCAAGTGTATGGATAAAAGTTGCTCAGGTATACCAACCTTTATATAACATTATAATTATGTTGTACTATGTTGTTTGGCTAGTAAGTTTATGCACCTAATCTACTTATTAAAACAATATGTTCCTTTGGCATATATTTATGAATTAGGTTAATGTATTGTGTTGTTGGATGTTGTACTACGCACATTTAGCTGAAATGTCCAGTGTAGTAAAACGTGGCACTGCAGACATCTTGCCGTAATGGACACCTTTTTACAATGGAAACTTTTTTTACGATGAGCACAACACATCGTTGCTCTTAATCAGGTTTAAGCTGTCACAAACATGTTGCACCAGACAACTGCCAAATGTGACCAGTGGAATCAGAATTTCCACTTTTCTCATTGAATTTACGTTGCATATGTTGTTAATGGGTGGCAGCGAATTAACGAGAAAGCTGATTAACATGATTCTGTGAGATAAACCAATCCACAAATGCATCTTTTACGCAATTTAACATGGTACTTTGGGCAAGAGATAACTTCATAATGAATGTGGTATTGCATTTCAACAATCCTTGTCTACATCGACCAGCCTGTCTATAACGAATGTGAATCCCAGTGCTACTGCTGTCCGCTATACAGAGGTGTTGGTGGATACTCAGCATGTTCATATAAGTCTAAGTCATATAATTAATGTCAACCGTAGAACAGATTCATGCATTTTATCAGTAGACAGTCGTGTATAAATAAATGTATGTCAACATTGTTTACATATATGTTTTCATTCTTGCCAGTATATGTCTTCAGAAGTATATTAAAAATAGTAATTTATTAAGCCATCATTTGTGCAGTTTCTATGTTACTTGCAAGATTTTATGCTTTCACACTTCTAACATGGCTCCTAAGTGGGCACAGGGAGTACCTAGCGACAACGCAAGTCATTTACTCAGATTTGTGAAGCTCATCAATACAGCTGTATACATGTACAAATGCATGCACATGTTTTCCCACACGCACACACGTGTAGGAGAGCAGGGAGAGAGGGGAAGAGGAGAGGGGAATTAGGGGCGAGAGAATGAGGGATAGAGATTGAATGAGATGGAGAGGAGAGAGGAAGGGAGATGGAGAGAAGAGAGAGAGGGAGGAGTGTAGAATGGAGATAGAAGAGGTTTGAAGAAGGAAGAGAGGAACGGAGTGTGGAAGGGAAAGATGGAAGAGTAAGGAGGGGAGGAGTGTGGAAGGGATATGGGAGTGGGGTGAGGAAGGGAGATAGGGAAGGAGTGAGAGAGGGAGGGAGGAGGTTAAAAATAGTAATTGTGGAGGATTGCACATAAAGAAATGGACTGGAGAAAACTTGAGACAGAGGGAAGAAGAGAAAGTTGATTTGGACACAAGAAATTGAGTGAATGTGAGAGGGAAGCTACATATACACTACAAATTCTCAGAAATTGCACTTTTGCGTAAATTCCAATATATGGCCAAATATATAATAGTAGTTTGCCTTTGAAAAAATTTGGAAGTTGTTCCGTGGCACTACCTGGCGAGCATTCGGCAAGCTAATCCAATATGGCGCCATCTAGTAGATGTTTTGGTATTATTCAAATCTCGCACCTGGCGAGAGTTTCGGATAGGTTGGCTTCGGAGTTTGATGTTTTTCTCCTGGGCAGTCTTGAAACAAAGCGGCCAGCGTGAAACGCTATCGTGTTTATTAATTTGCAAACGTAAGTGGACGTTGATGCCACTGGTAAGTGATTACGGTGTTATGTCTGTAGTGTAACTGGCTATATAGCACATGTGTTTGTTTTCGCCGTGACGATGCATCGATGGTCAGTTCTTGAGTTGTATCTTGACGGACAGCGGAAACTGGCCGGACACTAGTGCTGGACCTCTCGACTCAAGTCAAGCGAGTGTGGTCTTTAAAACACCGATGGCGTAAATTATCAGACGTTGGATTAATGTCATGATATGCTGCAATCGTCACCTATTCAATATGTAGCATATACCATTCCCTGGACCGGTGTTAGTCACTGTAGCGCGACGTGTAGTGTAGATGTGGTCCGGTGCGTGAGGATTAAGGCTCATTAGGCTTAGCTGCTTGTTTGTAATTGCGCTGCTCATTTAAACCGCCATTGTTTACGAACCTACTCTACCCTAGAACGTGTACTAGAATTGCAAATGTATCACATGTCCATGGTCGAGTGCACATCGCTGGACACGTTTACACGTGTAATGTAGTGAATGACCAGGAAGGAAGCTGATCGGAGCAGGAAATGTGCGTGTGCAATAAAGTATGTGCAGAAGGCCTTTTAGGCTTTACTCCTTTAGTATGGCTTTATACGTTTATTTACCTGATGCTTGTATGATGAGTCAGTCTAGTCCTGATGCTTTCCAGTTCAACAACACGAACCGTGACGAACGTGATCGTAATGTTAACAAATTTACAGGCACAGCCAATTACTGATGGTCACTCTAGGCTCTAGCTCCTGGTTCTCTTAGAAAGTTGTAGTTTTAGTTACAATCCATGCGCGTGCCGTAAGATTTAGTATGACTAATTCTAATCAACAGGGTAGCCATTCTATTGTGTATTTGCCAATTTGATAGCATAGATCGATGGGTTCAGTTAGATTCTTTATCAGGAGACTGAACAGAATGACTACTGTCAAAGTCTGCCCCAGGTAAACTTAATTATTTGTATCAAGCCTGGATATCCTGATACAGTATGTAGCATTTGATTTGGTGCTGCTAGAAAATAATTTATAAGACCATTTCTAAACAAATCTGCACCATCTCCAAACCAAAAAAATTATGTTCAAAGGTCAACTCAAGGGGTGTGTTATATGTTGTCAGTATTCATTGTGTTTTGCCTCTAGATGTCTTTATACCAGTGTATACTTCGATACATTTTATGTGGCATGTTAAATTGTTACGTAAATCAGATGGTCTTTTTTAGGAACTGCAGTAATGATTAAACATTCCTGAATTGAAAAAGGTGTTTCACTTGTAAGCTAACTGGACTTGTTTTTAGAATTGTTATTTGGCATTTCCTTTTAAAATGTCTCTTAAATCAGTATTTTATGTTATATTTATTTATTTATTTAATGCTTTAAACATATTAATATAACTTATTTTGAACTTTATCTAAACATTAAATGTAAATATATGTGTTTTAGTCAATATTGTAACAAATCCTGTTTTATTTCTATTTATATTACTTCGTGAACATGTTCATCAAGCTGGAAGAGTAATTAAATATAGAAATTTTCTTATTTCACAACTAGAAAATTTGATTTGCATTGACGTTTCAACTGCCTTCCGTGGCCTTTATCAGGAACTGTTCCTCTGCTCAAATTCCCCCTGTTAGTGTCAAGTACAAGCCTGGTCAACCAACAATTTAATATACAACCCCATGTCAAGTACTGATAACAGGGTCTGTAGCTTAGGTCAAGTGCAGGATCAAATGGTGATATCATCTGAGTTCCTGGTCAAATACTGACTCAAATGGTAATATAATCTGGAACCCTGATCAAACTTCTCCACAAACAGAAACATACACCACCATTGTATGTATGAATGCCAATTAGCCAGGCTTTCTAGTGTTTCCAGGTTGGTTATAATCCTGCTGTCACAAGTGATGCCTGTTGATATGTAATAACATCCGTGGTCTGATGTTACAGCAACAAAGGCCTTGTCTTTGTTTCGTCAACTTCCTGCTGTCTGTTGTGTGGTTTAACATGAGGCATGTTTGCAAGCATTCACACAGGAAACACTGTGCAATCCTATATTTTCTAAGCAGAAGCATTCTACTGTGATGTGTCAAATTACGTGCTGTTAATAAGTTTATGATAAGACGATACCTATTAGTTTGTGTGTCAAATTGGCCGTATAGGAAGTGATTAGGTAGGAGAGTGACTTGAGCCTGTGTTGTAATCGAGACATTAAAAATAACTTTCGGTTGTTGATGGTTACTTGGATCAAGTAATTTACTTGTTAGGTGACAAGGCACTTTTTATCGCTGATGTTGAGTCATTGTTTTGAGATCTTGAAACCTATAAGTATAACAATTCATACAAAAACTGTTTTTAAGAAATTGTCCAGAAAGTTTGAGTGATGAGCTTAGATGCGAACACAGTAAAATTACCAATTACTTATTTTAATATAATTATGTTATAATTCTGTTTTTAAGACTGGTGCTGTGTTCTTTAACAATAATTTTGTGGGTTTTTTTTTAAGACTGGTACCCTGTTCTTTAAGACTAATGTTGCAGCATCAGTCTGGTTGATCATACCTCTGACCCATGACGATGGAATCACAATGTGTATAATTAATTATTTAAACTGTGCCATGTTCCTAATTAATCAGAAGTGTTCTTGTGGATGTGATTCCTCTATGTAAGTCTGGCATCAGCGGAAGGAACTGTTACCATAATAGCTTGAAGATGCAGCAGTGGTGATATTATTCAGGTGTGTCAATCGTCACACCTGTGGTACTACATGAAGGTGTTGTTCAGGTGTTCCTTTGAAGTCCTGTGGACCCATGTTACCCTGTGTAACTTGTCAAAGTGTCACAACTAGCAAGTCCTTAGTTAGCATAGTTGTGACTCATGATTGAACCAGTTGCTGAGTTCAAAAAGGAATACATCACCTCTTTGGAAGACCGGCCCATTGTTGTGCAGGGTGGAGCTGGTGTAAGGTTTCAGATTGGGGTGTCCGTTTGTGTGCAGGGCAATCACCTCATAATAGTATTGGGGTATTAGCCCTGGGGTTGCGAAACTGTGCCAAACTGACACAATGGGTTTTGCTTCACAGCACATGTTTGGTTCTAGCTAGTGGAAAATCCAGTCATTTTGTTATTATTAATTGGGTACAAAAGTATATTTAGTATTTGGGAATAATCAGAAATGAATGATACACTAATAGCTGCATGTCCCTTCTTTTTGAGGGAGGAAAATAGTAATAATAATGTAATACTAATTAACTGTAGTACCTATTAGGGCCAGAACGATACATTGGTGCACCGGGGTATCGCGATACACGATAGCGGTGGGCAAAACAGTATTTGCGCCACCTTTGTGAAACAATAAACGTCCAGCGCAAACCACAACTGTCTGTATCGGTAACATATGGACTTATAACATGTAGTACATGTATATTATCTAACTATAATCTACGTAAAATCTTTACACACTATTCTGTTTTCAATGCGCGCATGCTATTTGGACCTCATAGTTATGAGGGGTGACGTGACATCTGCAGTATTGATGCCTTGTCCGTGCTAGCACAGACATTCGTGAGCAACACGCTGCTTGCTTGCATTCTAGTCAATGTAGTCTGTATCGTGACCTCTGTATCATATCGTGACCTCTGTATCGCGATTATCGTGACCTCTGTATCGCTATATATGTTGCATCACGACTTCTGTATCGCGATATGTATCATATCGTGACCTGTATCGCGACGTGCATCGTATCGTGACCTCTGTATCGCGATACGCATCGTATCGTGACCTCTGTATCGCGATACGCATCGTATCGTGACCTCTGTATCGCAATACGTATCGTATCGTGACCTCTATATCGTGAAGTAGTGTATCGTTCCGGCCCTGGTATCTATATTCTCAGCAATCTCCATCACTTAGCTATTTTCCATGTACTGTGCTCATTGTCTATGTTCAGAAGTGCATACTATTACTAAACTACATGTTTAGGTAATTGTAACTTCTCAGTCTAACAGCTAGAAAATGTAGGACATAATAAAATATTTTTTCTCTTTGTAAGTTTGTGAATTTAACAACAAAAATTATATACTTCTCCCATTTAAATAGCTTTATAATATCAAGTTTTAAGTAATAAAATATACAAGTATATCTTGCACCAATTTTCCTTGCAGTTTGATCTGAATCATTGACTCCACAAGACTAATGTGTCATGGTCAATCATCAACATAGACGTTGTTAATTAATTAATTAATTAATAAGATTTTGGCAGCGGCTGTAATATTAGCGTGGCTGTGACACTACTAACTTGACAATATAACCTGTGGACTTAATTATTAAGAATACCTACTACACATAATAGCAATTTATATCTATAACTGTGACATTAGCAGGGAAACAAAATGACCATAATGTTATAATTAATTGCTATTTGTGGAAGATGCCAGAAGTAACGTTGTAACTGGCAACATTTCTGATATTAATTACTGGAGTATTCAGCCATAACCTTCAGGGTAAAACATGAACAAAGGATTTGTGTTCTGTTGCGTACATGGGACTAATTTCCAGTGTGCAGTATGTCATAGACACAGTAAATCAACAACAGTCTATTTAAAAACACCAAGGAACTAGTAAATAGTGTTCACAATTGTTTGCTTTTCCATACACATGTATATATAACTAGTCTATTATTGTAGTATTAAGTTATTAACCAACCCTGATGGTAGTTATTTCTTTCGTCGAATATATATTTGGGCTTTAGCACAAATATAGCTTCGGGCACCGGACACAACATGTGGGAAATCTTGCTTAGTTTGTTGTACCTAAACATGAACGGTTGAGTCATTCCTTTGTATCTGGTTTATGTTGTCAAGCCCAGCTGGTGAGGTATTTTTACTTCACTTATCTTTGTTTAAAAAAAATTATTTATGAATGAAAATTTATTCAACAACAACAACATAATACATGCACAGTATGGTGTGGTGCTGCTGCTGCTGCTGCTGCTGCTGCTGCTGCTGCTGCTGCTGCTGCTGCTGCTGCTGCTGCTGAAAAGACAGCTGAAGTCATAGAATTATATGTTGCTACATGCCCTTCTCAGACTTATCTTGATTATAACACGTCTTTAGCAGTACAAAGTGTGTTTGTTTATAAACTATAAAATCTATTCTAACAACTTTATTGGCCCAAATGCATTTTACAGGAACTACATTAAAAATCAATTAACCATTATCAGTTTGAATGTTTTGGTTTGGATGTTGTGTTTACATGGCAAGCAAAGAGTGAACACAATTGTACTCAAGTTAATTATGCTGATAAGTTTATCACCGGAACACCGGACATAAATAAAGGTTGTCACTTGTCAGGCATTGTAAATTGTCAACAGCTGTACATGAATATTCTAACCTGCTCATAAACAGTGACTAATAACAGTGAATTTTGTTAATGTTTCAATTCACGTTTGGATTATCAGATATCCGTTGTACTGCATAACATTTTTATACAATAAACATTATTTGACTTAGTACCTTTAATGTATAAGAAATGTAGTGAAATTAATACATGCAGCATTTGCATACAAAGGGCTTGTTAGTGTTAACAGTTAGGGAGTGAAACATGACATGTAAATGCACATTGAGTCCGCCCCATTGGGTACCACGCTGTGAGATAAGAATGGCTACTTTCACTTTCTGTGTGACAATGATGGGAATTAATTAGTTGAATCTCATTCAGCTATGTGGAGTGGAGGGGACTGAATGTGCTTTGTTCGGGGTGGGTCGTGGGCCTCCATAGTCATGCATAATGAACCAGCAGTTGGTGGCGTCAACTTCAACCAGCAATAGACCATCTTCAATTTCTCTTATGTTAGAATCGGAAACTAGAAAAGGCTATATTTATAATGAGTTACAAAATTGCTCTCTGACCTTTTATTGAGTCATAGTTTTGTTACAAATGTTGACATTTAGAAAGTTGTTGGTGCCAGTATAATATGCAGTTAGAAATTTAAAAGTTTAAAATTGGAATTGCACTTATAATTTTATTTATAAAGTTTTTTCCTCCACTAGCTGCAGTTCTGTCAGCCTGGTTGGTAGTAATTGATTAAATGTGACTATTTTGTCCTCGTTTATGTTTAAATTAATCTGTCGTGGTTTGTTCTGTCTTATTGATAATCCTCTTTACATTTAGAAATGTTTCGGTTTTGCCTTGTTTGTATGTAGTCCTGAAAATGGATCTATTTTATTAATCTGATCAGATGTTGAAATAATAATATCTTAGTTGAACTAAATGGTTTACAGTTACAGCGTGGTTAAAACAATGCGCATACTGTTACATGTGCACATTTCTTTACTACGTGTACAATAACCAAGTTGTGGGTGCAACTAATCTTTGACAAAATGTTGACAATTGTGATCTTAAGTGGAACCCAAGTTCACTTAAATTGACTATTAATAAATTATATATATTATATACTTAAAGTCATCTGTGGCTTTTCGTAAGAGTTTATGCAACCTGGCAAAGGTATGTAGCAAGTGAAATCATCACCTGGCTACCTTTGTGTCACCTGGCTGTCTTAGTGTCACCTGGCTACCTGTGGACAGGTGGCATGACTCAGTCCAACCTGGTGACATGATCCGGGCTGTCATGACCACCTGGTGCTGTCCTCCTTACCATACTGTTACAGTCATGCATGCTACATCTGAGCAAATGGCAGTCTGGCTTTAAGTTTATTCTGTTCAGAGTCAACCAGAATGTGTCTCCAGAAAAAGGTAAAATTTTGCAGTGTTGCAAAATTAGTGAAATTGAAATGAAAAAGTGTAGGTGAACCAGTATTATTTTTATTAGTTTTTAACTTATTAAATTTATGTCTTGTTAGATGGATGAATAATTGCTTTAAAAATATTGCACCAAAAAACGACTTTAATTTAATACTATAAAAAGTAGTTTATTATGATGATGAATATGTTTTAGTAAAGTACTCACCATGTTTAAAGGTTTACAATAGAACACTTGTTTGCCTGTGACTGTGACATTAGGAAGTGTTCACGCAGGTATTACAGTAGTTGACAAGTTGGTGGGACACTCACCAGTTAATAGCACAGTTTCCAGTTTCTAATGGTACTCGAGGTTTTACCTCTCGCTAGACCAGTTCATTTGACACCTACTTAAACTGTGGGAAGCAGTCAGGTATGCTGTACATAGTTGATGTGTGCGTAATTTTTACTTGTAATATTTGTCAGTTACTCATGTACTTATTTAAATACAGCTGACTATGCCATAACAAAGGAGTCTGAGTGATATTTGGGTGATATATCTGACTTCTCTCAAGTTCCTAGCAGCTGTGAGTGAGTGTTGCATTGCATTTTCTCATGTGAGAGATAAATGCAGGACATTTTGTTGCACAACATTTTGGTTGCTTGACATTTCATCACAAGATATTTCATCACATCAGTTTCATCTTCTGTAATAATACCAGGACTAATTATCTTACAAGTAACAAGGCAGACTTTGTCTCTGTTTTCAAAACTGGTTGTATCTGCTGTGTGACAATATGTCGTACACTGCACTTCGTGACAAAATCTCATGAGACCAAATGTCATGTAACCAAGTGTCTTCTGGTGAAATATTGTTTGACCAAATGTCATGTGACCAAATGTCGTAGATCAGCAGGAGTCTTACACTTTATCATTGTGACTTTGCTGTTGCGGTAGATGAACAGTTATCAGATGTGCAGTGCTAGTGATTCATCAAGCACAGCCATCTACTGCAATATCTCTTTCTCAGTAAGTCCCTTTAGAAACGAAAAAAGAAGTTCATCAGACTGGATGGTTCAAATGAGTAATATTTTTACTTGTTTCACAGTTTACCTTTTTGTGACGACCAGACCCCCCACATTATGCTTAAAGCATATTTTGGGACTGGAAACTTATGCAACTGCCCCTAACATACAATTAAGTAATGTATTATTTACCTTTTATCAAAGAGTAGAAGCTGTATTTTACTGCTGGTGTACATTTTCTCTGACCAGTGGTTTTCATTGAGCAGTTGGTAAAAAAATTAGATTTAACATCTAGATACAGTTTAATCAGTATTTTGTCCCCTTTGCTCTCATAGCCTGGGCCACATGTCACACTGACCATGCTCTCATAGCCTGGGCCACATGTCACACTGAGCATGCTCTCATAGCCTGGGCCACATGTCACACTGACCATGCTCTCATAGCCTGGGCCACATGTCACACTGACCATGCTCTCATAGCCTGGGCCACATGTCACACTGACCATGCTGTCATAGCCTGGGCCACATGTCACACTGAGTGACCTGCTTGCTTCATTATCTGATTCAGACATGTGCCAAAATCCTGCCAACTAAAACCCAAAAAAGTTATAAACAATCTCAAAAATGCTATAAATGTGTGGCAGCATGCTGCACTGGTTTCAGGAGGGGGAGGTTGACAGTTAATGGTTTCACTTAGTACATCAACATTTATTAGTACATCAAAGTATTTCCCCCACCAATGTTTTTAGTTTCCAACCACTCTTCATATTGGTATTGAATTAGAGAGCATTTTTGCATAATAATTATAATAATATTAATAATATAATAAATATTGATCAAGCACCTGATCAATCAAGATTGCTCTCAGGTGCTATGTGATATTTATTAAACAGTTCCACATGGATGTAATTAACATTTTTGTGAGGTACAGTGTGGCTGGTTAATAGTTAACTGATATTGATTTCATAATGTGTCTGTCGTAGATGGTTGTTTTGAGTTGACCCCTTGCCTCAACTTACCTGTGCTTGTTGATTCTCGTTCACAGCTCCTGTGTTTACTGCAAGATTTATTATTAATTGATTGATGTGTTTCAGATTCTGGCTGTGACCTGAAGGACTAAGAGCCTGTGACCTCAAGGACTAGGAGCCTGTGAGCTTAAGGACTAATAGCCTGTGACTTCAAGAACTAGTGAGTCTGTGACCTCAAGGACTAGGAGCCTGTGACCTCAAGGTCTAGGAGCCTGTGAACTTAAGAACTAATAGCCTGTGACCTCAAGGACTAGGAGTCTGTGACCTTAAGGACTAGGAGTCTGTGACCACAATGACTAGGAGCCCGTGACGGCAAGGTGTAGGAGCCTGTGAACTTAAGGACTAATAGCCTGTGACCTCAAGGACTAGGAGCCTGTGACCTCCCTCCCCCAACAATGGGTCATCTAGACACAAGTAAGTCACAGAATGTGGGGTGTACCCAGCTAACGTGGTTGTGCTTTTTAAATTAATTTCAGGTGGTATTTATTATTACCTATAATTTGATGGTAACTCACATTTGGGACGCAGATAATTTACACAGGTCTGTGTATCCCACAATGCTTCAGATGGGCAGCAAGAATTAACAATTACTATGGAGCGTTTAGTGTAAACTTGCAACGTTTCGATCCACGACCTGTGGATCTTGATCATGCATTGATGTCATCTGACGTGGCTCACATTTTGTCAGGTGACCACATATCCCTGGTGTCGGCTCATGGTGGGGGCTCTCTATTTGATGTAGATGGCCTCCTTTACTTTCCTCTTGTGCCAGTTCTGTTCTCGGGCCAAGACCTTGGTGTTGTACATGGACACTGAGTGTCCTGTGGCCAGCAGTGGTCTCCTACTCCTGTAAGCTTATCCTGGCTTGTATGTTCTTTAAACCCTCCAACTGAGCGGTCTTTTGGTTTCACCGATGTAAGAGTGGCTACAGTTGTTGTCACAGGTGATGTGGTAGATGGTTCCACTTTAGTGTTCTTTCGCATGACATCAATGTGTGATCTAGGTCCACAGGTGCTGGATCGAAACGTTGCAAGTTTCCATTAAATTCTCCAAAATAAGTGTTAATTCTTGCTGCCTAATCAAATATTGGAGCCATGAACAATATTGTCCATAAAGCTTCAGATATTCATTGTACTGGGAACTTGTTATAAAGACATCTGTTCCATTATCATGTGTCAGCCAAGGGTAGTAATCATTAGCAGGAAGTTTGCTGTTCAGATCAGCTGTAGGGCCAAGTTGTAGCCAAGTGTGTGGGAACCAGCTAACTTCAAAGGTACTTCTGGATGCATGCCTCTCAGTCTGTAATAAGCACCAGTATCAGACGGCTGTTTACAATTTGAATGTTTCGCGGGTGCGACATTCAAATTGTGAGTACTGTTTCGGACTTATTAAATGCAATTTGATGGGCAGTATTCCTTCAGTATGTTCTGGCACTAAGCACAATATATTAGCAAATATGGATGGACCATATGGATGCACTTGATAGCCTCAGCAAATATGGATGGACCATATGGATGGACTTGATAGCCTCAGCAAATATGGATGGACCATATGGATGGACTTGATAGCCTCAGCAAATATGGATGGACCATATGGATGGACTTGATAGCCTCATTGCAAACCTTTTCCGTGTGTTGATAGAGTGTTACAGAATACAAGGAGGATTTTGTGGAAGTCGGGTACAAATGTGAGATTACATAATGTTAAGGATGGAGTAGTTTATCAGACATGATAAAACATCTTATTCTTGGAAACTGCCTATTCAGATATGAAAGTTAGCAGAGCTCAGTAAATTGTATGTAGCAGTTTTCCTAGAATGTCTTAAAATGTCCAGTTTTGAAAGCTAACACTTCTGTTTCAAGTTGTTCAATATCTACACCAAGCAGCACATTCTTAAGTCTGTCATCTTTGTGCACACATGCGAAAGGCAGTTTATGTAATATCATTTACGTGTCTAATGTTGGTCAAAACTATTCAAGATTTTCATTGTTTGTTTTGGTGTGTGGACCCTTTCCCCAGTATGTATGGTCCCGTGGTATGTGTGGTTATTTTTACACTTCCATTGCTGCAGTTTACCTAAATTCATTGTTGTGTGTGCGTTCTTTTGGGCTCTCAAAATATGTGCTTTCTGCATACACTAGTCATCTTAACTTTAGACTGGTTTAAATGTAGGGCAGATAACACAGCTATACATAGCCTAATATGGCTAGGTAAAATGGGTAACTATACTTGCTGAAAGATGATTTAGCAGTACGGATCTAGAGGCTCTAATTATCCTGATTTGGCCGTTTGAGCACTGGGATTTCCTTCTAAAACAGGATACTGGAGGGCAAGTTGTGACAATGCAGCTGATGTACTTTGAGATATATCACAATACCAAAAAGAGAACAAACATTTGGAAGTGCAACGAATCAGGGTTTTGGGCAAACAAATAAATTTAGAATGTAAAGGATAGTAAACTAAATGAAATATGAGATGACGAATCAGCAACGTGGGAATTGAAAGAACGACCCAACAGATAAATTATCTGAAAAGCCTTGTTATACAACAAATTATACGACAAAGTGAAAGATGGGGCAGACCAAAGTGTCTGGCGGCAGACAGCGAATGGAATGCATCCATTTCACCAGAATTGACGCATTTTTGGCGATATGGCAAACAAAGAAACACCTGTTGATTTAATCAGCAAACTGGACAGACTTATGTTGGTCTAAACTAAGTTAGCCTGACATCTTCTATCTGAATTTGCCAAGTTTAAATAAAAACAATGAGATCATCCATTTTATATATTGATCACTGTATCAGTTTTCCACACTGTGTGAACATCTGGCATAAGAGAGTAGAATTTTTGTAATTATAGAAGGCAGTAAAATGAATAAATAGCAGTAGGATTACAAACACACCTTTGTGTGCAGTAACGGCCGACCCCAAGGCTGCACTCACCGCAGTGGTACGCCAGAAATAATTGTGGCCTGGGAGTGTATTGAGGGGGTTGTTTCTTCGATCTCAGCTCAGCCGAGGGATCTTCAGATTTATCTTGGCTGACATACCAGGTTCACTTCAGTGGTTTATTTATCATATATAGACATATAAATCACCTCTTCACCTTTAAGATACCAACATATGAACTTGCGTCAAGGACGCTTGTCACAGCTTTGACAAAGCACTTTTGAGAGCGATTTAAGCAATGAGATGTTACACGAGACAATCGCCATATGGAGGTCACTGGGTGTCACCATCACTTCATCTCTCTGTGTATAGGGGTCAGCACACTGTTGGACTTCCTGCTTGATTACAGACGAAAAAAAGTGCATTATATTTTTGAGAAATGATTTTTTACAATGTTCACTTGCTCTGACATAAGTGCATTTGAGTAGTCAGATTTCTAGATGTGATTGTAGCAGCTGTTGACAGTAAAATGGTGTCTTTTTAGCTGATTTTACTAAGCGGAAGGGTATCTGGCAGCAATTTGGCTAGTTGACACTTTAGCCGGATTACTGCCTGCATGCATTTGTAAATATTGACGGGTGTCATACATACAGGCATTTTGCAAGAGCTAGAGATATTAGATTTTGACAAAAATCGACCAGCATGTCAATGAGATGATAATAACAGCAGGTGGGAAGTTTAAGAAACTTTATAGGTCACGTTTTCTTATAATCACACACAACATTAACATGGTCGCCAATGGGAAAACTGACAGTGTGCTGAGCCCTATAGGAAATCACCAAGTTATGCCCCTTCAATCGGGTCAGATGTGACTCCATGGGCCCAGTGTCTCACTCTGATAAGTTCTTTGGATTATGCAGTCAGTGATTTGGATACCGTATTGATCCTATTAAGCATACTTGTCAGTAAGTGCACACAGCGCCACACACCCTTTTTTATCATCGTCTGACGGCAACCTGTAAGCCCAAGCCTTCACTGTCGGACCCATAAATATTGTAATTGACTCTCTACCAATGTCACACTTCATAGAAAGCACAGTGACGCTAACTTATACAATGTTTGACTCTCAACCCAATTGTTTAAACTCATGGCAACCACAAGACGTTAACTAAAAATGTGTATATATATTATACACATTTTTAGTTAATCTCAATTTTAAAACAACATTCTAGCATAGAGAGCGACACTGTTTTGTGTATACATGATGAGTGGTGCCATCTTGTGTAACAATTTAATGAAAACGAAAGACTAGCTTAAATTAAAACAGTGAAATAATTCTAAAGAACCAAAAAAGGAGTATGCTCATTACAAAAATTGTGGACACCATTTTGTTTCTCAAATATATATAAAGCGTACTGTATCTTTATTATGATGAATACGGTACAGTATGTTACATTTGTTAGTGCACCTATTTCTGGTTGTTGATGATGTTGGTGGAACATTAGATAAAGTGATAACATACAAGCATTGAATCTGGTTGCCAGCTGTGATGAGGAATTATATAGCGATATTGTATTGATGTGATGATTATATACATTATCAACCCTATTTGGAGCGTCAGTTAGAACTAGAGGCGAATCACGCAACAAGATAGAGGAAGCCGCTCGTACACCTGTTTAATATCATTGCGCCTACAGCACGCACTTGGCAAATATATTCACTTCGATAGTAGAAGAAATTGTACATAATTAAAAAAACTGTGTCAGCAGTCCATAAATCATTGTGAATGTTGGGTTATTTCACATGAGGTAGAGATCTCTAGTAAGCTTCCATGGTGGGCGGAAATAAAGTTAGAAGAAAATAAAACTAAAATCACAGAAATAAAGTCACAATTTGGCTAGGAAAAAGTCACAGGAAATAAAATCACAACGTTATTTTGTTTGAAGTCTGTGTAGTAAACTTTGAGCCTTGCACATTTTGACTGCTGATTCAGCACAATACAATTTGATGTCTAAAGTGAATATATATGCTGAATAAATACTGCTGCTGTTGCACATTCCAGTGTTGTTTACATCCATGGGGAATCTGTGTAGAAGGTGTCATCAGTAAATGACTGCCATGTTTGGGAGTTGTGCACACGGACACTGCGTGTTCAGGTGTGGGGCTTTTATGTCCGGTGCTGCTTTTTGGGTTAGTGGTGTAGAAGGGTCATTAATACAGGGTCTGTGATGGGGCGTAGGGTCATTTAAAGCAGGGTCGTTGATGGGGTGGGGTTGTTGGTATGTTTTCTAATAATAGTAAACATAACTATGAAGCTATTTATCTGTTTTTGTCATCTGCAATATGTACTCTATCATAAAGTGAACTTATGCAAGTTCCATTTTTGTATTCAGCTCGCAGAACCCTTTCAAGAAGTCTACTTTCCTGGTACCTGCACATACTCACATGAACAGAGCACATTAAACTATTCTTTACAATGTCATAAAAATACCTGCGTAACATTGTCAGGTCCAATGTGTGTGTGTTCAGTGAGGCATGACTTTTTAAGATGATGTATGATTAGAAACCGCTGCGGAGGCCAACGGCCCACAACGTGATATGAAGGTGAAACAATCATGATTGATAATCAAACTGTGCATTCATGTTCTGCAGTCAAGTGTCAGTCAACAAGCGGTGAGAGTTCACGTCAGTCTACGTCCACAGTAGCCTGTTGTAAACGCAGAAACATGGCTTTTTGAAGTGACACTTGATAGCTCACTTAATGTACAAGTTGCATCTTTTTCGCCCGCTTTCTCTGTGATTTTGTTGCTGTAGCTTCTTGCCAGGCTTCCTGTGTGTACAAGGATCTGTTTGTATGTTTTGTAGGCGCAGCGGGAATAGTTATTTTCTAGAATAAACAACCTATTGTGGTAGGTCTTACTGGTGCATAACGGATGATAAGTTTGCAATGTCCTAAAATATGGTAAGCATTGTGTTGTCATATTGTTGTCACCACATATTGTGGCAGAATTAATAATAATAATGATACACTTCTATAATGCTCCAGTGATACCACCTATCCCATGTCAACATTCTTTCCACCTTGCCCTACATTATTCATATTTCTAGGCTTTCAGTTTCATGAATAATAGCTTTAATACATTGGAAATATGACAATTGTTATCTAGGAATCTTCATGTTCAAAACAGTTAGATCTGGGTATACAATTTTAATAATACTGCTGACAAAAATCAATTGTGCACTTTGAAACAAAGGAAATATTGTCCAATGCAAAGACAAGAAACATGTGACAGGGGCAGATTTTATCATCTGATTCCTGAAAATTATTTTGATTAATTAAATGCACCGTTTTGTTGATATACACTTGTAAGGTAAAATGAAAGGTTCCGATACATTAATGATGTGTAGCGTGCCGTAATTCATCACTAGTTTTATGGTAACTTTATCGAGGTGCTCTTAATCATGTCATGTGTCTCCCCACTAAAACAATGTGTTAAATTATGTAGAGAGATATGTAAATAGGTGAACAAAGTGTACATTGAGAGGAAGTGATAACACATGGAGGCTGAATAACCATGAAGGCTGTCATATATATTATTGTGACTGTGCGATATATCATCTCGCACAGAGTCACAATACTAACTCAAACAGAGAGAGTAGATCTGTACTAAGAGCATTCAAGGATCAAGTAGGTGTTGTGAATATTTGTATTGCATAAATAAACAAATGAAAGCGTAGTTAGGTACCAATGGCAACTTCTACATGATATTGCAAAATGTCATTGATTGTTATTTCGGAATTAAGGTTTATGCTACTAATTTAAACAGTTTGTACCACACATAATGTCTGGTTATGAACATAATAAACTGAATAACCAGAACTTTAACTTGAATAACCAGATATATCAGATGACGTGAATAGCCAGATGAATTGAATGACTTGAATAACCAGATGTATCAGATTATTTGAAAAACCAGCCATACCAGATGACTTAAATAACCAGATCTATGTATTGTATGACTTGAATAACCAGATGTATTGGATTACTTGAATAACATTTTTTTTTGAAAGTTCCGATGAAGAATAACCTGGTCTACAGATGTATCGGATGACTTGAATAACCAGATGATGCACCTATCGGATGATCTGATATACTTTCATCTGGTTATTCAAGTCATCCAATACACTTGGTTATTCAAGTCACCAGATGACTTGAATAAATTAATTCATCTATATAATTATAAAAGGTGGATAGCAGGACAAATACAAATGATTGTGTCTGTACGAATTATTGTATAAATTATTTAAGTTGATGATATAAATATTACTCATGTTTCCCGAGTCGGATCACCACTGCAGGACACTGATACTTTATTCCTATCTGTGTCATCTTGTCTCATCCCAAATTGTGAGCTTCTATTGCACCTGGCTGGATTATGTAACACCTGGATGGCAGACTGTGGCCAGCTGTGGCCCCAGTGGCCCAGATGTGGCCTCCTCCTCAGGGTCTGTCTGTCACCAAGGTGGTGACACAGATGGTTGTCTGTATCACCTCCAGTCAACCACATATCAAACCTGGGTGATGGCATCACAGATCCAGGCTGGCAATCACCATGATGCATTCATTCCAGTCTTGTTTGCCTTGCTATCATCATTGTGTCGTCACCTTTAGCCTATTTCAGTATTTGTTCTTTCAAGTCCTCTTTTATCGCTTATCGTTCTGCATTGACAGTTTTTGTGCTGTGCAATGTATTCTGGGCTGATGGGAGGACGCCTGATTCATTTGTGAGATAATAATAATTTATAAGTAGATTTATAAAACATGGTTAATATACACAAAGTGCATTTGGAGGCTTTGCAACAGTGTCTTTCATATGAATGGATAGGAATTTGTGTTCCCTTGAGTGCGAGTGTATGTTGTGTTATCCCTAGTGATTGGGGTCTGATAATAGATAATATATTATATGCACTAGTACCACTGATTGAACATACACAGAAAGGAAAGCCCAGACAACTGGTGGTAGAGCCAGTGCTCTAATAATTGAAAGCCAGCGAAACTGAGACATTGACTTATTTATGTGAACAAACAACCTGGCATCAGTGTGGATGAAGATTAGACGTTACTGGTGTTTACGTTTTGTGCCATATTCGCGGTAAAAGATGTGTCACATGGAATGATGTGTTTTATTAGAACCAGACGGTTGTCAGACATCATTATACTGGCCCCATTGGCCATTGTTGTCATGACAGTGACACCACAGTGGTCTGCAGGAACCAACCAACTCTACAGACAGACATATGCAGAAGTGTTTATAAAACATGGCAATATGTAAAACATTATCTTGGGAACATTACCCAGGGCCTTGACAATGATAACAACAGTAGTTTCAGAAGCACACTATTTTGAACAAACTCTGACCTACTCAACACATTTTATTGTCTGTAATTTGGATATTTTTCAAATTTATTTCTCCATTTTTTGACAAGTCTAATTCAGTTTCTCGCAAGTTTCACATGATAACAATTGCATGTAGTGTTCGTCCAGGACATCATGGCAGTATAGACAGTTGTATAGACGGACTAGTACAAGCAGTGGCATTGATGGACCGTATTGTCGAGTCACTTGGTATGTTGCACTTGTCTTGTTGCTAGGATCTTGACAAGCTTCATTTGCATATTGGCCAAACAAATGAATCTATGTGTTTCATATATATCATGACAACCAGACCTGTTGCTCCATACACACTTCCTGTACAAAATATGGGGTTTAGGGGAGGTACATGGTCGAATTCTGTTGTTATACAGATTTCATTTCAAATGGAAAAATCACGAAAAATATACATTTTCAAAAATTCATGTGAACTTCACAACAGTATTACATTGAAATATAAACTCTTAAGTGGTCGAAACACATTTTGTAGCCTGATACTGATAGATCTAGGGCAATACGTGATTAGAATCGGAATGCTATAGGTTGAGTGACAAATGTGTGCATTTGTACATACCCGGTAGTTTCCAGTCAACAACATTGAATAATATTGCCATCCAAAGAATAAACTCCAGATGGCAGGTGGATTGGGAAGCCTTTGGCAAGAGTCCAATGTTTGATAAGCCAAGTCAAAAGAAAGATATCAATCAAGACATATGGCTACACTACAGAAAACACTGTCCTCATAAGATTGCATGCTCTGCCAGAAACGAGAACAATCGTGTTGTGTAGTGAATTTCTGGCAAGACAACCTGTGGAGAAATTGTTAATATTGCCCAATTCAAAGACAAATCCAAACTGTGTAATGACATTATGTAAAAGTTAAATTATACATAAATGTCATTTAAAACAGTATTGTGATGGCTATAAATAGTAATACCTACACTAGTTTTCACAGCAATTTATTAGAACAACTGGACATATTTTGCTTGGAGTTATTTAGATGTGATTAATTGTTAAAGGAAGATATACTGAAAATGTGTTGGCATAAGACAACCTCCAATATCTGACTTCATCAGACAAGATCCTGTAAAGGAACTCATGAAGATGTCTCCAGAATGACTGGCCACTGGGCTAACAACTTAACACACGGCACTGCAGAGCCTAAGGCAGAGTCTCAGGCAGACCTGATGAAATCTCACACGAGCCATGCTAGCTAGCCCTTGGCACGAAGTGATAAAGAAAAGGACTACATGTTCCGCATGTTGCTGTGAATACAACCCGAAGGTCTGGGCACTAGTCGACAGGACACGTGACATGGTGGAATTAGAAAAAAATATTCCTTTGATCATAACTAATTACTTGCAAGATGATCCAGCTGCCATATCATCTAGATTAATCACGACTTAATCAATTATACTATTACGTGTTGTAGGTGAGGCCTTCGTTTCATGACTTAATTATATCCATTGCAACACGTGCGTTATGTCACGCGAAAGTCAAGACACCTGCAGATCGATTGTCGTATCTCAACTGCAATGCTCCCCTAAGGTTTGGTTCAGCTAGTCCAGTATACAGTCCACCTAAACTTATCATATTCCATATACCGTATTTATTCTATTGAGCATACAGTACGCGTAACAAATATTTGAGATGCAGAAATGCGGCAAGTTTTGCATTCCAATAAGCGTACAGGGGTGTGCACCCATTTTCTGTGGTTCCTGAGTACAGCCATCTCACCAGACGTGACTGACAAGTGATTTATGCATCTCACATATGAGCAACAGGACACCAGAACACTGTAAAGTCTGATAATTTAGGTGGACCTTTCAATATTTGTTCATTACTGAGCTTTGAATCTAGTGTGATGTTGGTAGAAATCAAAATACAGCTGTACGATGGATTCAACAGTCAAGGTTGGCATTGGAGATTGCTGTGAAATACTGCTAAAAAGGTGTGTGTATGCTAAATAAGGCATGTACACTTAGTAGAACGAGCACAGTATTTGTAACGTATATATATATAATATATGTATATATATATATATGTAATATTATATATTTTGATTGGGAGAGGAGTGGAGAATGGGATCAGGAGACAGGGGGAGTGGAGACGGGTGGTGCAATGCAGGAGTAGTGACGGGAAAGAAGGAACGCAATGGAGGACCTGTATTGAGGCACATGTATCCTGCGTATTACACAGTAAGCATACATATGATAGCTTACATAACCATATGAGACGATCTCTTGGGCACTGAAGTGCTGGTTTATATCGAACAAGTCCTTGACCATCAATCTTTGATCAAGTGCCAGTGTTTACGCTCAACTGCCGTGGTAATTCATATTACGCCACTATTTGAGGGGGTTGTCTAAATTAGTCACAGCGATGTGTCAGATAGCTGAAGGTACTGCGCAGTTGGCAAAGCATGTCAATGAGCTTGTGAGAATTGGCCGACTCGGTCACATTCGCTGGTACTGGGTGGGTACTTGTCTATTGTTACTGCAGGTAAAGACATAGGCGTCTTCACAATAGTCTATTGTTGACCTGGATAGCAGCCATATTCATAAGTAAATAAAAGCTTTGACCATGTAGAGATGATGCGGAATTAATTTGTTAGTTGACTAGCGTCATTGTTTCTGTTGATGCTGTATGATTTGATGGTGATGAATTATTAATGGAGTTGAATATGGAGCAAAGTACGAAATGAGTGTACCTGTGCAAAGGGATGATAAGGACACTCATACATGTAGGTGGACATCTGCAGCCACACACATGCACACACACACACCACATACATGCACACTCTGACATGCACAAACACACCACATGCACACACACACACACACTCACCACATACACGCACGCACACACACTTGCACACGCTCATGCACACCTGTATGTTGATGTGCCTGCTGTAGACATAGCTGTATGTGCACACTATCGTGCTCCAGCCAGCAGAGGTCAGAACTTTAACAGAGAAGGACAACATCTGCCTGTGTCTCTGCTGTGCCATTGTGTGCCGAATATGTCTACTTCCAACTGAGTCGAGACTTTCTTCAGTTCATGTAATATTCACAAGGTGTAGCTGCACCAATCACTCACTGTATACATCAATCAAATTCATATGCGTAAAACCTAGATCTTATCACTATAAAGTCTCATTAATTGTATCGTAAAATAATCTTTGATATTATTATATATATATACTTTATTTATCCTAATGTCTTGACCAAGCAAGGTGTTTGAATGTACCAAAATAAAAATATACTTTGATCATTTGTGTATGAATATCAACATTGGTATTCGGTAAATTCATGAACAGCTGTTGACAATTTCTACTACCAGCAGACAAAGTTTATTGGGGTCACGCATTCACAGGTCACACAACGACATATTATTAACATGTATTTTAAAATTATATTTCGCTTTCCATGCAATGTAAATATATATATATATATGCTATTCACCCCCATAACATTCATATTAAAATTATAACAAATATTTTAATGTGGTTAATTAAAACAGTAATAATTCCATTAAACACATTTAGGCAGTGAAGGTGTTAAAAATGGATATTTCACCTGGGCATTGTCCACCTAACACTAGATGAAGCCCCCTGCTAGACATCTCCACCTTACTCCATCTTTGGCGTCTCTTGTCTAAGATGCTGTTCCATTATTCATCATTGTAGTCACACCATCATCTCATTGGTGTGTCTCTAACTCTTCTCTTGGTTGTCGTTCAGTTAGTCTGTTCGTACTCCTGTTGTCTTTCATTCTTGCAAGGTTGTGCTATAATACCCTAACTTACACTCGCCCATTGAGCAACAAACCACTGGTATACCTGCCAACTCTCCACGAATTTCCAGGAGTCTGCTGGATTATCGGTGTATCTCCCGGAATACAGGCAAATCCCCTGGATTTTTGGTGAAAATCTCCAGTACCACCCCCAACCCCGTCTTCTACACAGAGTGACATGATAATGACAGGAGACTTGTTGAACTGCTGAATGTCTGGCGAATAATCACTAACAGCACCTCCATCCGTCTTCCGATGTCAAGATCCGAGACAGCATGAAGAGACGGTACAACACGGGAAGCGAGCTGAACACTGACGAATCTCCCGGAATTCAAGAAAAGTTAGCATGTATACAATGGCATCAGTTGTTGCCATTACAATACAGCGCCATCTGGAGTGTTGCACACCACTCAATTCATCCAATTTGTCTGTGAAGAGAGAAAACCATATTGGGTACACGCAAGTGAATAAAAACCTGTGTTTTCTGAATACATCGTCAATTGGTAGATGAGAGGCCTGTGATCCAAGGAAGTGACTGGGCACTGGAAGAGGTGAGTAGACCTCAGCGCCGGGGATGGGATGCTGTCAGACTGCCCCCAAAGTTGGCGTATTAATATCAGAGTTGTGCTTGGAATTTTGAAATGAAAATACTTGTACTTCATCAATTGTATTTACCAAACCATCAAGTACATTTCAAGAACATAACTTGAGTGTTTAGAATACAAAATAATACAGTTAATAATTGGCACCGAATGATATCATTGTTGATTAATACGACTGAATTGTACTTGACCTAATGTGTTTGGAATTGTACTTTGATTAAATGTAGTTGGCCCCAATGTGATTACTATATATCTAGATGAGTTTACAACAATAATGAGCAAACATTGTACCCTTAATGAACAGTTCCATTTCGTCATCCTTTTCTTTACGTTTGGTATCAATAGGACTGTCAGGTCTTGTGCTGGAGGTGTGATTTTAAGAGTCTGTAAGGACACCGAGGTGACTGAGCAGTGAGATTACACCCCTCTGTTTAGATTATAAATAGTAGTTGACGAGTAGAGGACACCTCCGCCCCGTGGTGGAGGCCTCTCATTGTTGCGCCCTGTTTGTTTCTTGATTAATATCAGGTGATACTTTGGTCAAAACTTGTGCAGGCAAATTAATATAAAGATGATTTTACAACAATAATGAGCAAAACTTGTACCCCTACCGAGCAGTTCCATTTCATCACCCTTTTCTTTACGTGTGGTTTAAGAGAAATGTAAGGTTTTGTGCCGGAGGTGTGATTAAGGACAGCAGGATGAATGAGCCCCGAAAGACTACATTAACCCTCAGTGGATGCTACAATTAGTAGTCAATAAGCAGCAGTTGTAGAAGTTTTGCTCATTATTGTTGTAAAATCATCTTTATATTAAGACATAGACATAGACATAGAGCAGTTGTTGGAGGCCTCTCATTGTTGTTCCCTGTTCATTTCTTGATTCATGTCAGGTGACAGTTCTTGCAGCACGTGCCTGCACTGATACATTCACCTGAGGGAGGCAATCGGTTCACTTTATGACACTCATAAATACCTAATGACCTGATATGAATACTTGATGGTGGGTAGGATGACAATAAATACCCCCTCCAGCGTTTAGTATGTGACTACAGAACGTTGTCGTTTCCAAAGTCGTATGAGGAAGATAGTCATTGAGTAAGTTAGTTAGAATATCTTAACGTGTGTTCTTGGCCAAGGGACGTTGATTGTTTCCATTCATAAGTCCTTTTATACAGCCTAGTATCCAGTTGTGATGACCATTCATAGTGCATTACAATTCGCCCCCCTCCCCCGGACCCAGGCTGACCTGTTTGTTCCAATTTCAAGTCGAAAAAAAAAAGTTTTGAGTAAAATATTTATAATTACCGAAGGAGCAAAATTTGTTTTGGTTTTGTGAAAAAGGCGCCGTTGATGTAGTTCAAAACTGCTATGCAAATGGTGTGTTCAAACTTCATGTTATTGAGAAGATGCAACACATTATAATTTATGTATCAAGTTATCAACACCGTGGGGCTGTTTGATAAGTTTCCTGCAGTGATTACATTTTGTACACATTTTCGTAAAATACAACTGCCATCTTTGGGTCACACCCTTAATGCCATCGAGCGATCAAACTTTTCTTAGAGTGGCCGTTCACAAATAGATTTTAAAATCAAACCGATTCCCAACACTACTGTGGGTGATAGTCTTCGTCTTCGTCTTCCTTAACGGTCGATCACTGATAACCACGTGTATTGCTAAGCGTGTTTGTGTACGGCTTACTCTTGTTTAAGTATGGCTTACTGCTGACGATCACAGTGATCCTGTTTTGTGTTCAGAAGCTTCCCACTCAGCTACTTAGTTAACTGCCCACATTTATATATCCACCGTCTTCTTTACTTTATGGCTTCACCTTTGGTAGTGCGTCTCACTAAAACAAATTAAATGGTTATATAAATGAGAACACTGAAGAAGTCGCTACGTTGTTGTCATTTCACAATTATTGTTATTGTAACTATAAGTGATTATTAATCTAACTGTAATTAGTGTATGTATGTGGGTACAATACCACAATACTTGTCTAACTATTAGATGGTTTGTCTGCTTAACTTTTCTGGGAAAACACCTTGGAAGAATTGTTTTTTTTTTTTTTTAAACTCCCCATGGGTTAAGGGTTCGTACTGGTTTTTTAATTTTCGCCAGACGTGAGAGGGGTGTTATTCTATTGTTCACAATGTTATGGATGTTTTCTGTGACTGTTCTAAGGTTTGTTAATCAGTTGAGGATGTTTTACATTACATGACTTGCGCTGTGAAAAACTGCTCAAATTTATGTTATAAAAAACGTCATGCATGAATACTTTGGGAAACCGTCTTCTGCATGTGTATGTGTATATAGTACCATCCGCAGGATGGGCTTGTTTGCTGGTAGAGATCAATATAACTACTAATAATAAACACTAATCTAAATTATGTATAATTTGCAAGTTGTAATTCATAAAAAAGATAATCAGTTTCATTCCACAGAGGAAGGAGTTACGTTATAGTAAATTACATAGTAACAGTGAATATATTTATATTGTGTAACCGTTACAATGGATTACTCAGAAATGAGAAGATCATAGTGAAATTATTACTTAATACTTCATCAAAAGCATTCCAAACGTTGCCCTGTCCAGAGTTGTATACACACGCTGTACATGTTTTATAAATCTTATGTTTGTACGCAATCTAGTGTTTTCTGTGATGTTTCCAGTCACACTGGGATTAGCGAAATAAAGTTAATAAGCCACATATTTCCATCACTGCTTTAGCTACATGCTCTTCATACTTTTTGCCACTGGATAAATATTTTGAAGCCTGCATGGATGCTGGCGGGAACCAAAGTTTCCACAAATGTTTTATTATTTGGCGAATGTGGCTTTTGCTAGAACAGTTACGCAGCAGTTCTGCAGAGAAATCAATAATGTTGAATGATGCAGAGTTTATGGCTCTGGTTAATAACACGCGAAGAATTCCTTGTTTGCACACCGAGTGTGTTTGCTAAGGCCTCTCACTTTGTACATAGAACTTTCACCCGCATAGATTGCTACAACTGATGATTCTGGTGTGGCACTTCAGTTGACCACTCCCAAGCCAGTGGTGTCGTTGGTCTTGCTCGTCAGTTTTCATCGCCGTGTTGTCAATGGCAGCACTCGGGTGCCAAGTTTGTTGTGCAAGGATTCTGTATACCGAGGCATGTGTTTAGATGGCAACATATGTGAAGATGACGTAATTGCCCGTGGTAAGTGCTGAGGTATGTTCTTCTGGTATAGTGAATGGTTCTATATTAGGCACGTATGAAATGTGGCTAGACTTGTCGAGTTGGGATACTGATGCACGTGTTGTATCAGTGATTTGGGTCTATCTTGGTTCTACACTAGAGTATGTCACATTTAAGTAGTATAGTAGGTTAGTATACGTCGGTGTACATGGGGCGTGGCAGTGTAGTTGCTAGAGCATCGTATTCTCAGTCTAGAGAACCTAGGTTCACATCCTCTTACTCTTATTTTGAAGCAATTTTGTTCAATCCATGTTGCCTTAGTCTACTCAGCTGTATTTATAAATGAGCATAGACAACCATTAATATATGTGTCGAGTCCTAACAAAATGAGTCACATGTACAAATTAAAAAATATTGAGTTATATATACCGTTGATAAGAGCATATAATCAGCTTTAATGTGTTACGTATATTTTGGGCGTAGCATAATCCTGGCTGAAGTTATGTCACAATGAACACACACGGGGTAGAAATGTTCAAACTGAGAAAAAGCCGTTTGAAGTTTTGGTACGTTTACTGAAAAGTACCTTAGTTACCATGAACGGATTTCTTTGAAATTCTGCACCATCTTAGATAGTGATATCCTTTTAAGTGTCTGAAAATATGAACAAAATGTATGGGATATTAAAAAAGTTATGAGCAAAAGACTTTTCCATGTATACTAGTGGAGTGGTATGTTTTCACGAATTTTACAGCACACACAAAAACAGTCTGGTCTGTCTGGTAAATGCATTTATTTATAAATTGACATTGTCCTAATAAGTGAAGCTCATTGCTACAAACAAAAACAAAATAAAATTGCAAACGAAAACTGCTGCAAGTTTATATAACTCACAAAACCAGTCAGTGAGTTTATTTGAGTCATTTTTCCACACTGGCACCACCACGACCCCTGCCAGCATTGCCATGTCCCCTGTCAGGACTACCACGTCCCCTGCGAGCACTTCCACGAGTTCTCAGATGCCTGGGTCGGAGAAGGTGATGGCGAAGGCTGGCGAGGACGGCGACCTCGGCCATGTACACCTCCTCTGCGTGATGTGGATGCGACAGCATCGGGAGCTGTGGAGGGCCCCGCCACGGGAGCAGTAGATGGCCCCGCAACAGGGGCATCCTCCCTCTCAGGGGGCTTGGACACAGCACGTCCTTATACTAGTCCTTTACAAACGGACAAATGTTTGTGTGGAGGTAGTGTTGGCGGTCGTGACTGAGGCCGGGTGGCTTGATGGCGACTGGTGGTGCAGAAGGCAGCAAGGCATCGCTGCAAACCAAAAACCTGAAGTGAAAGTACTTCTTGATGCCTGGCAGTGCCTTGAAGTGGGGACGGAGGTGTGCTTGCCAGTCTGCCACAGGGACGAGGGAAGTGCCGTCTTCTTTGCCAATCAACTGGGTGGAATTCAGACAGGCGCTCCCATTCACCACAGACTCGAGCTCAGTCAGCGACGATATTGCGTATCGTTTGAATGCCCGCTTGAGAAGCCCAAAGCAAGCATCAGGGGCAAACATTGTGTGTACCACAACTAGAAAGTTGAGTGTGATGGACTGGTGGAGACCAATGGCGACCCTCCATGCACAATTCCACGGGAAAAAAAACGGTTCTTGTTTTGCACAGTGAAGGTCGGCAGTGATCTCACCTAGTCCAAAACACTCAAAAAAATAGTGTAGGTGGGACAAAACAGCATTCGACCCCTTCGAAATGAGCCTCATCAATCAGGAAGTTCATCTGTTTTGGGAGCCCCTCACAGCAGACCCCAAATATGCCACACTTCCTAGGAACCAGGAAGTACAGGGGGTCTGGCTGGAGAGGGTCACTCTGCAGGTGAACTTGCTGCGCAAAGTCGAAACTGTAGTGCATCGACATCTGCCGGCTGCAGGGAGCACTCCTGCTGAACTCCACCAGTTTCATCTCGTTGCAGGTCTGTCACCATCCCGTTGTGGAATGTCCTGGCCATGTCAACAACTCGCAGGTGTTCCTGTGAAATGCGACCAGTTATAGCAGGCACTTCCACAAACGGCAAATATAATTTCATATGCATTTATAAAAAGGCAAATCATAATAGTCCAGTGCCTTGTTATGACGCACATTAAAAAAACATTGCCATGACATGCAATATCATTTTATGTCCCTTTGAAATGCGTAAAGTATCTGTTATGCCAAAAACATTATTGTAGACACAAATGGAAATTTGGGCTACATTAATAATAATAAGAAGAAATTAATAAACCTATCCTACTATCAGTGCCAGTGGTGCATCAGTATGTCTGACATCATTCCTCCATATCACAGAAAGTAATTTATTTTAATTTACTCTATGTCAAGCCCTGACTAACACCAGTTTAATGAAACTCATATCAGCATAGTCTATTAGGCTTGGTTATAGTAACGATATAATTAATTAGTAATCTGTCATGATCTCACCCTGATCAGCTGATGGCCTGATAACGTGCACATGCATTCACCCAAATACAATCATGACAATGGCCTGTGCCACTGTTCATATAAATACAACGAACCACAGACAGTGAGCCGACATTCAAATAATAATTTCATAGTGTATACAATATACACACTTCGATAGCATGCATACCTGAAACTTTGGCCAGTTCTTCGTCCACCGAGTCAAAAACTATGTCCTCAGTCTCGGCAGCCACTTCCATGGCATCGTCGAAGTCGTTCCTTTGGTCATCAAAATGGTCATCCTCGTCGGATGACCTGCTATTACAAACTTCTGAATCTGAGTCTGGTTCGTCACCTTTGCCACACTGTACTCCTCCAACAAACTATCGATCTTTTCTCTATCGGAATCCGCCACATTGCAATTAATCAACCTCGCTAACTCGCGCGCCATTTTTAAAGGGACTGACAAAGAAAGCCGCAATGCTGCGCAGCCAATGACGGCAGTAGCATTAGTCATGCGGCTAGCAACAAGGCATCGAATGTTTACATCATAGCTCACACGTCAAGCCCTCCTATTGGCTAAATTCAAACCAGGTCAAGGCTACCTCACTATATTTAGAAAGATGACATCCAGCGCTCTCTGGCGGTATCAAAACGTTGAGGGACAGCCCACAATTTCCGCAAAAAACTGCGTTACAAATGTTGCGTTTTCGGCTTTGTTTTAGCGAATTCATGCATGACATTTTACACAGCTATCAGAAAACTACTCTATAAACAGCAAATAAACGCACATTTAACAAAAATAGCGACGTCAGTCGATACTATACATATTGAGGACCAAGTTTATTGAAAAAACGCACAATCGTAAATGTTGCGGTTGCAACACATTTTGGCATTTCTTGACGTTCGACAAATCTGTACATCTGACTCATTTCGTCAGGACTCGACACATATAATAGTTTGTGTGCGATAATTGCAGCATAGCTAAATGCTTCCCATTGAAGTCAAGGCAGTGTTCGAGTGAACAGGTTTGTGAAATTTGTAAACTGTTGGCCATCAGTGTCTTGTGCAATTGTTCCAGTTCTTCCTCCTAGGTGGCCAATGCTGAGGTCTTGCTCTCTGTCAAGCTTTCACTGAAAAAATGCGTGGTTCTGTAAGGTCATTTCAGTATCATTGAAACATAATGTCCTGGTAGTCAGTTGCCATTTCAGTGTAGTGATGTCACATGTAGGATGGTCATATATTGGTCAAAGAAGTGTAAGTTTATCAAATCGGAGACTTTGTTGTGAACAGTATTTAACTTTGGCTGATTTTCTGTAATTTTTCCCTGGCATGTTTTTCCTATATATGTAACCTGTTGCACCACTGATTACATTTTAGCATAGTCAAACTAATAGGAAACTAAACTTTTCATCTTTTCAATCCCTGAATCCCTGTATGACATCATAGGTACGCCACTATGTGCAGGTCTACATCACTGGTAACAGAACTATGTTATACCTTTAAATGAGCCAACCTTTGTAGTTGTCACTTTGATTTAGTTGACAGTGCACTGCTAAAATATTCACGAGTCTTTCTTGGGATGAGCTTAAAATTGCTGATCTGTGATTCGCATATCATGTAACAACTGTGGAGTGTATCCATACTACAATTTAAAGGGTGTGCAAAATGCACGAGAACATAAGGAATGTCTCCTATGCCTATAAAACCCTCAAATTTAAGAAAATCTAGAGGATGGAGATAGCAGTTTGACTGGAACAGCTGTGTGGGGTCCTTGTGTCTGGACAAGAATGCAATTGTAGCTAGAACTCGAGAGAATGGACATCCGATGTGATCGTAGAATTCTTGGGAGACTACCCCCACTGGCTTGTTATAACAAACACTGTGTGGTCTGTATGTTTCAAACACACCTAGAGATGAAATTTGGTCTGTTTGTTATAAACACAGCATGGTCTGTATACTACAGACACAATTTGTGGATTTCTCACTTCTCCCTGTGTGGGGTCGCAGGTCTTGCAGAGTCTCCTCCAATTCTTCCTGTCCTGAGCCCATTCTTCCTTCATCTGCCATGCTTTTAAATCTTTCCTCACTGTGTCCTGCCATCTCAACTTGGGTCTCCCTCTTGCTCGTTTCCCATCTATCGTCATCTCCACGGTGGCTCTTGTGTCTTCCCTTTCTTTCCTTCTTTTCACATGACCAAACCACTCCAGCCTTCTCCTCATGATGACAACAATGCTCTCCACATTGGCTTCTTTCAAGATGTCCTCATTCCTCCAGTGCTCCTGCAGGCTTACACCCATTGCCCATCTAATCATTCTCATCTCGGTTGTTTCCAACAGTCTTTTTTCTCTTGTCGATAGTGGCCACGTTTCACAGCCATAGAGAAGTGTCGGCCTAATTGTCATCTTTTGTGGCACCTTCTTATCACATGTCACCCCAGATAGTTCCCTCCGCCTAGACCACCCCTTTGACACTCGGCTCTCAGTTTTCTTACTGACACCTCCCTCCTTGTCTATGACAGAGCCAAGGTACTTAAAAGTCTGTACATTTGGGAGGTTTACCTTTTCCTGAGACCCATACTTTTTCATCTTCACCGGCTCGGTGTGCCCCGTTGGCGGACGGTGTTCTGTCTTCTTTCTGCTGATCTTTAGCCTACATCTCTCCATTCTTTCTCTCCCTTTGTCCGATCTCTCTTCTATCCTACCTCCGTCTGAATCACGCAACACCAGGTCATCTGCGAATAACATATCCCAGGGTGTCTGCTCCTTGATCTCCTCTGTAATCACGTCCAGGATAATGATGACAAGTAAAGGACTGAGGGCCGACCCCTGGTGTAGACCAACTTCAATCTTGATTTCCACTGTCTTTCCAGCATTTGTAATGATGCTTTCCGTACACCCTTCATACATGTCCTTTATGATGGTAATGTAGTATTCTGAAATGCTCTTCTCCACTATGTGTAGACCTCATCTGAACTCCCTATGTTTCTCTTGGAGCATCCTGAGGCAGAACAGCGGTTGCACTGTCGACTTTCCCGGTTGGAATCCATACTGTTTTCCATTTATCTCCACCATTCCTCCCAACCTCCTCTCTATCACCCTCTCCCAGAGCTTCCGAGTGTGGCTAAGAAGTTTGATCCCCAGAAGTTGTTACAATTTAAAGGGTCTCCTTTCTGTTTGTAGATTGGTGCAATCATGCTTTTTCTCCATTCATCTGGGATACAATTTCTCAAGGCCTGATTTAGCACTTCTACCATCCATTTCTCTCCTTCTTGTCCGAGCTCCTTCACTACCTCCATCGGTAGTTCATCTGGTCCACATGCCTTGGTTTTTCATCTTACCCATCTGTGTCCGCACCTCCTCAAATTTGATTTCTTCAATTGGGCCCTGTACTGCCTGGGTCCCTGCCATTTCTTGACTTTCATTCTGGACATTTAAGAGTTCATGGACGTAATTCTTCCATCTCTCCCGTATCTCTTCGTCCTGGGTGAGTAGTGCCCCATCTTTGTCTTTGACAAAGGCTACCCTTCCTATGTCCACTGATCTCCTCTTCCTGGTGTTTGCCAGCCGGTATATCCTTTGTTTTCCTTCTTTCCCCTTCAGTTCCTCGTACATCTGCCCGCACACCTTATCCTTGGCTACTGCAACTGCCTGCTTGCTTTCTTTCTTTGCTTCCTTGTATTTCACTCGATCTTCTTCGTCTCTTGATGCCTGCCATTTCTTGTACCTCTTTCTTTTCTCTGAGACCACCTCCTGCACCTTCTCATCCCACCACCATGACTCCTTCTCAAGTTTGTGGATTGGGGGAAATAAACTGTCAGAAGAGTGTACCACTGTGAATTTGGAAGTAGCAGTGGAACCATCTCACTGAGGTACTGAGCTCATAAGATCATTAAACAGATCCCATTGTTAAATTTAAAGAACCTTTTCAAAATGCAAATAGCCACTGTATCATCGAGGACAATATTTCCGTGACACATCGTAGAAAGTGTTCCAGTGGCGCACCCTGGTGATGATAGTTTTCAGTATACAAGGTCACCGATCTTAAAGAGCGAAATTGAGCTTATAAGCACTGAACATTGCATTTGGACCGGGTAGGGATGGACCGAGTAGCGAGCCCTGTCTGACCACGGCTGTCCACATCAAGAAGTAACACAGGCAGCAGACATACAAATCAGTGGTTGTTTGGCCAGTTAGTTGTTTATTTATTTACCTGCTCAGTGCATGCATTGTAGACAACCTGTATTCCTGATCCCTATTGCCTACACTAATCAATAATCAGCGGAATGATTTATCAAACAATACAATTGCTAGACTCGCCTGTTCGGAGTGTGTTTGCATGTGGCTCCCTCTGGTGACAAAATGCACTGTAATCTCCTGTGGTGTAAAGTTAGCAGCGTATTGTGTGTGATCCCATATCTAGATCAACTTGGATCGTCATAATCAGCTTACTGGTACCCATGGATACCCATAAGCATGTCCACTTGAATGCATTGATGTGCGCACACATGCATGCATGCGCATTGTCAACTCACCCAGCTGTGATAGAAATCTCCATTCTGGAAGTCCTCTTTCTGCATCTCTGCAAATTGTCGAAATTTCCAAGTTAGTGCAATGATCTATGTCGAAACGGTACCTGAGTCATTCAAAGCCAAAGGACTACTAAACGTAGCCAAAGAGTGTGAGACTAGGAAGATTAAAGCCATGAAAAATATGCAAAAAACACCCTCACAACATTCTGCTATACATTGGGACTGTGGGAGGCTGTGCCAGGCAAAGATTGGAGTGATAAGCCATCTTCGAATACACACCAAATGACACTGGCAATCCATGGAAAGATCATCCTTGCTACAAGGGATTAGTGATGATGATGATGATGATGACGACGACAGTGAAAGTTCTCGAGAAAGTATTTGTGTTTAGTGATCAAGGTTGATATGTTTGAAATATTTAATCACTGATAGTGAAATAGGCATTATGAGGCAGATTCAAAGAGGAAGATATGTTTTGGTTCATTCCAGAAACTCAGGTAGGCATATATTAATAATTTCTCAAAACTACTAGGCCAGGTGTTATGGTCAGCATGTTTGTGAGAGGTTTGTCAGAATTAGAGGGGCAGGGTTTTGATGAAACCTGTTTGGCAGGTTGGTAGTAAAGTGATAGTGGGTGTTATGAAGGTTAACGTTTTTTATGCCCTCGTTAATTTTTCTAGTGATGCAACAATTTTCACATGGCCACTGGATGGGTGGGAAATAAACAGTGGTTTAAACTGTGGAATAATCTCGCAAATGTAAACATCTCAATGGGAAATATATGGTTCCAATATATAGTTTCCTATAAACTTATTTAATAATATCTTGTCTCCTGCAAACATATTCATTCCAACATCCATTCAACTTTGCGGGGAAGATTTTAGCCACGCTGCATTTATTTCATAACATCTGTTCTCACACTACCAACCAGTAATGCACTAGTGTCTACAGCCAGCTAGCTACTCGTGTATATAGCTGAGTGAACTATGGCAATGAGGAGTGAATGAAATGGCTAGATGCATAGAATGGCACAAGATAATTCAACCACGGTATTTTGATAGAATCTTTAGTGTTCCGTGAAATGAATGGGGCTGTGGTGATCTCTTGCATACCTGATACGTGAAGTGAATATGGATAAATGAGGGTACATTTTAGAACTGCACATCAGTATAGATTGACAGATAGCACAAGTCACTGCCCAGCTGGTGAACTAGACATCTATATTGAGATACTTTGACCGAGATATGATGCCTCACTATAATTCAGCGGTTCAAAGTCGAGGGTCGATGGTTGATGTAGATAGCATTCACAAGGGTCATATGTAGATTAACTTGCCAGTTGTGTTTGTTTACTGGACAAAACAAAACAAGTAACATATATTATTAAATACATTATAATATAATTAATACAAAATATATTAATTATTTAAGACATTCTAGTTGTTTCCTTAATAAATCAGGCTATTTTTGTACGAACTAGACCTATTTTAACACATTGACTGTGTTATTGAAGAAATATTTTATGTACACTTTGACCATTAATTATGTGTTTAATTTGCTATATAAAATTGGTATTCACCCTGAAGCATTAATATTAAATGAATAAATTTATTTGGTTACACACAGTTACAAAGCCATTACAGATAAGAATATAATTATATGCAGAGTATCTCCGGAGATTCTCTGAGATTATTATGCGAACTACCTATACAAACTACATTAAACAGATAGCGTTCATGGTATATCTGAAAATGTCATCCACTCAGACATATTTGGGTGGTCAAAGAAAAGATAGTAGAAAAGATATAGTTCATACTGTACAACTTATGACTTTACAATCAAACCGATCAGTACATTTTATTATATAATATGTATGTCAGTCGAGGAGATTCACCGAGCCCATCGGTCACTGATGTGACAGCACCACCTATTATTAACGGGAGGTGTAAAAAAATAAAATGAAGTACGGGACAAATTCAGTTGGTGTGGGAGGCGTGCTGTGGCTGGCATCCCGCACTAATTACAACACCTAAATAAATACATCCTGGCAAGCTCAGTTTTCCATTCTGGTCACGCTCCACCGAACACGGGCCAGCCAGCCAGTTTTTGGTGAACATTGGGCACGATCAATGGAGCAGGTTCGCCATGGCGCACCCACTGGCACCGGTGACACGGTCGAGTAGATGCGAGATATGTCACATGGGCGCTGTGTCACCGGGTGCCCACTGGTTCCGGCAGTCCACTGACCGCACGCTGACCAGTCATAGTGCTAGGGTAGTTGACATACACGGCGGCTGTGTCACACACATACACGGCTGTCAACAGCTGACTGACGTTGTCAACTACGCGCTTGGAATATTATTGTCATGTCGGTGGGACGGTGTTACTGTTAACACAGGTGAGTTTAAAGAGGAACGGGGAGGGACAAGGGGTGGGGTAGAGGTGATAAGAGAGGGGTAATTTGGAAAGTGTAGAGGGGAAGCAAGGGGGGTTGAGAAGTGGAGGGAAATTGGGTCAGGTGGCTAGAAAATAATGAGGTTAGGTGATACCGAGATACCATAACTTGTTAATGTTGTGGTTGGTTGTATTTATAATTATACTAATATAGATGTTCTCATTCATATTTGATTATTACTATATCTATTTATGTTATTTAATTATGTGATGGAACTGATGAAATCCTACCAAGTCCTGGTTAACACCCAGACATCTGTTCCACCCCGGTGAATCAGCCAGGGGTGGTGATTATTAGCAGGAAGGTCACTGAATCATTTGTTAAACCACATTGAAACACCACAGGGCCATGTGTTTAACCCGTCTACTATCCTCGATATTGCCAATAAAGCATGCTAAGGATCTCAATGTTTTGTTTACAATTTGAACGTTTTGATGGCGCTACTTTGAAACTGAACAATAAGTCAGACAATACTCTACTTGGCAGACAGTATTCCTTCAACATATTCTAGTATTAAGAATATAATATTAAAGAATTAGAAAGATATCCTCGGTTGAAATTATGTTAGATCAATCTTGAGTAGATTGATGATCTGGTTTCTTGGTTTTTTTGGTATATTTCGACCACTTCGCGTGGTCATTCTGATGATGAAGACTGCGCAAAGTGGTCAAAATGTACAAAAAAATGAAAACAAGTTTCTTGATAGGTAAGTATGTCTAATTATGTTAGACCTGGTTGTAGTAAGAAATAGTTGCTGCCACCTGGAGGCTGGATGTAATTAGGCAGGCTTCAGTAATAAGGCTGTCAGACTGTGTATATGGAGGTGACAGCTGTTCAAGACCCATTGCATGAACAGTTGGTATTTCTACTGCTTCAGTTCGTTTTAATGTTGATATACGATCAATCCAACTGAAAGCTGTGCAATCAGGCTGTGGATGCCCTTCAGATAGTTAACCAATCACAGCCTGGTTGGGGGCTTCACTGGAGGGGTGGATGCCCTCTGGCTAATCCAGTTTGGGAACAGCTGGGGGCAGCAACAAAGGGTAGTGGTTTAAGCAGAGCTGTTGTTTTTCCCTTATGTAGCCTGGAGGTTGAATGCTGGGATAATGCACAGACTGTGTCCATTTCTGGCAACGTTGCTGGGTGGTTTCCTCTCTATTTCTGTGGTTTCTGTTGTGGTTATTCTCCCGATTGCTCTATGTAGTTGTTCAGGGCTAACAGCCGAGTGTTTTTATGGCGGTTGATTTACAGTTGCGGCTACATGCTTTGCTAGTCCAGAACAAGTGACTCATCGACCCGCCCCTTGAGAAATTTTCATTTCCCCTGGCATTGACACCCAGGTAGAACAGAGTTGTAGCTTCTCATCCAAAAGACGTATATTTCAAACTTCTATATTAATATATATGCTTGTTGCTGAACAAATCAGTAACTTATTCCTGATTTGTTTTAAAGATACACAGCCTGCCAAATTGTGTATTTAAATCACCGAAAATAGTGTTCACAATTTGAATATTACACCTACAAACTGTTCAGTTTGCAAGCAAAACATTTAAACTGAAGACCTGACACAAAGTGGGGCCAAGTACAACTTATTTGATGAACTTTGTGCTAATAATTAACACCTGGCTGGTTTTGGTTAATGGAATAGACAGTGTCACTTTAAATGACAGGGTGGATCTCCAAATGGGTTCAAAGTTCAAACCCTGTGCCTTGTCCAGTGAGTATTGAGTCACCCCTGAGTGGCTGGACATGAGTAAACTGACCATAGATGATGGGGTAACTGAGCGGACTGTCCACTGAGCAGCTACTGACCATTCAGGTCTGGATTGTCTGATTAGTGCAGATTAATTCTGTCAACTTGAGTGGTCTGATGGAGTTGGCTTTTGAAGGTGGATCGAGTTGGTAAAAAAACCGAAGCATTTTCAACAATGTGCCCCCCACCAGCACAGCCCTGCTGCTACTTGGGAAGCACCCTCGGGAAGTCGGGTATACCAGAGTAGAATAGTTAAGAGGCTAATGGGAATCAGAAGGGACAACTTGTATCTCAGTAATTCTTCCCAACCGAATTATGCACACAAGAAATCGTAGCAAAATATTTATATTTTCTTGACTCACAGTGAACTCTCACTATTGCAGTCACCCTCGGGACTGGGTACAGTGACCTGAATGGAGAGGTGACTGTTTTAGCAGGACTAATTCCAACTGTGGTGCCTGACATTATCATAGAACTCTTGTCTGGTGACCCTGTTCTTGCTGCGAATTGATATTGAGAAAGTCCCCAGCGTATGATGAAGCCTGAAGGTGTGTCATAAATAGCCTTAAGTGCAGTAAGGTGACAACACATTCATCATCATCATCATCATCATCATCATCATCATCATCATCAGTAGGAGACCCGTGGGTTCACTGTGTGGTGCAGCCAGTGATGGATATAGATCCAGTGTTTGTAAGAATATAATGTTGTTACCTTATGAATTAACTGTAACAACTGGGTCACACTAAGAATGTCACTGTGTCTTGAGTTGTTGGATGTTATCTTGATCAGGGACTTTCTGGTTAGATTCTGGTCACTGCAGTAGATTTGATATGGTCCATTCATGAGAAAAGTATGTTTTATAAAGATAAAGGTATTCTGGTAGGAGAGATGAAATGTCTCTATTATTGAGAATAATATAGCCGTGTTTGTTTCAACATAAACTCAACCTCTCCAGGAAACATTCACACACAGCTCTCTTCAGTTATCTATTTAATAACATTAAAATTCCAAACAAGCCAACTATATGAACCATGATACAGGGCATTTGATACAGGGCATATGATACAGGGTATACGATATGTGGCATATGATACAGGGTATATGATACAGGGTATGATCCAGGGCATACAAATACATGGCGTATGATACAAGGCAAATGATACGTGGCATATATGGTATGTACTGGGCATATGACAGAGGGCTTGTGATACAAAGGATGTGGTACTGGGCATATGATAGAGGGCTTGTGATACAAAGGATGTGGTACTGGGCATATGATAGAGGGCTTGTGATACAAAGGATGTGGTACTAGGCATATGATAGAGGGCTTGTGATACAAAGGATGTGGTACTGGGCATATGATAGAGGGCTTGTGATACAAAGGATTTGGTACTGGGCATATGATAGAGGGCTTGTGATACAAAGGATGTGGTACTGGGCATATGATAGAGGGCTTGTGATACAAAGGATGTGATACTGGGCATGTGTTACAGGGCATATGATAGAGGGCTTGTGATACAAAGGATGTGGTACTGGGCATGTGTCACAGGGCATGTGACAGAGGGCTTGTGATACAAAGGATGTGGTACTGGGCATGTGTTACAGGGCATGTGATAGAGGGCTTGTGATACAAAGGATGTGGTACTGGGCATGTGTCACAGGACATATGATAGAGGGCTTGTGATACAAAGGATGTGGTACTGGGCATGTGTCACAGGGCAAATGACAGAGGGCTTGTGATACAAAGGATGTGGTACTGGGCATGTGTTACAGGGCATATGATAGAGGGCTTGTGATACAAAGGATGTGGTACTGGGCATGTGTCAGGGCATATGATAGAGGGCTTGTGATACAAAGGATGTGGTACTGGGCATGTGTCACAGGGCATATGATAGAGGGCTTGTGATACAAAGGATGTGATACTGGGCATATGATAGAGGGCTTGTGATACAAAGGATGTGATACTGGGCATATGATAGAGGGCTTGTGATACAAAGGATGTGATACTGGGCATATGATAGAGGGCTTGTGATACAAAGGATGTGGTACTGGGCATATGACAGAGGGCTTGTGATACAAAGGATGTGGTACTGGGCATGTGTTACAGGGCATAAGATAGAGGGCTTGTGATACAAAGGATGTGGTACTGGGCATGTGTTACAGGGCATATGATAGAGGGCTTGTGATACAAAGGATTTGGTACTGGGCATGTGTCACAGGGCATATGATAGAGGGCTTGTGATACAAAGGATGTGATACTGGGCATATGATATAGGGCTTGTGATACAAAGGATGTGGTACTGGGCATGTGTCACAGGGCATATGATAGAGGGCTTGTGATACAAAGGATGTGGTACTGGGCATGTTTCACAGGGCATATGATAGAGGGCTTGTGATACAAAGGATGTGGTACTGGGCATGTGTCACAGGGCATATGATAGAGGGCTTGTGATACAAAGGATGTGGTACTGGGCATGTGTCACAGGTCATATGATAGAGGGCTTGTGATACAAAGGATGTGGTACTGGGCATGTGTCACAGGGCATATGATAGAGGGCTTGTGATACAAAGGATGTGGTACTGGGCATGTGTCACAGGTCATATGATAGAGGGCTTGTGATACAAAGGATGTGGTACTGGGCATGTGTCACAGGGCATATGATAGAGGGCTTGTGATACAAAGGATGTGGTACTGGGCATGTGTTACAGGGCGTATAATGCAAGTCATATAACACATGACTTAAGACAGCCCACCTATCCTAGAAAGAACACTGTCAAAGATATTATATGTATATATATCTTAGAGGCAAGGGATTTTTTTACATAGACATTTCCTCAGACAATTATAACACTAAAATTATTATGGCAAATTAAAATATAACATTATTTCAACAATAAATCTGTCTAGTATTGCATACTTTGTTACATTGATTTTGTTGTTTCTGGTGTAATATCAATAGTACCCCTTTCATCCTTCAGCCAACCGTTGTGTAGCTTGTGTTTGGTCACTGATACATGTTAGGTATATTTAGCATTGCTAGTGTTGATGAAATATAAATGAACCGTGGCTGCATAATGTAGGGAGTCTATGTTTTCATGTGGTCATGACGAAATTCTGAAGAGTCATGTTGACAAAACCAGCTTTCGACTCTCCTGACACTGCAGTCAGGCAGTATATAACAGATTCAGCAACAGTTGTCACGCGCCAACAGGCAGCCTCAAATATCCATATTATAAATTTAATATGGCCGTAGTTTTTGTTAGACATCTCAATAATACTGTTCACAAAAAAGAATCCAGTGTTTAGAGTTTTTTTATCAGTAGGTTATAGCAAATGTAAGGATACGTTTAAGTGTGCTATTTGCTTCCTGGTTAGCTACACGTGTGTTATATTATTACAACATCAACGTTAAATGTGTGACTTTAAATGAATAGTTGCTAGGTAAGTTGAATATCAGCTACCTGAGGAAATTCCTCACTGTAACCTCAGACTGTTGTTTCAGGCCAATTTCTGCAGGCAATATTGTGGGTTTGATAGCAGGAATCTGCACATATCTGTAAGTGTCTAAGGTGGAGACAGCAAGTCTGACCTGCGTGTTTGTTGCGGTTGAAGTCATTTGTACATAGATTTGTGACAGATTATGTAAAATGATAGATGGTTTATTTGTTGACTTATTTCTTGTTTTTATCCATCAATTGACATTTGGATGTTAGAACTCTTTCCACCAGTGTTTTTAATAAAATTGTGATGTTCGTAGATTTAAAATAATAATGTTGTAAAAATTGGTAGACCCCAAAAATACGGAAAAAACATTTGGTCAGGGTAAACATGATCTTAATTCAACATTGTGACAAATGTCTCTCAGTGAGTGATTGATTTTATGTCCAGTTATAATATTTATTTTAAAAATGTGGCTCTTCAAAACACATTTTGGTAGACTTGATGTTAGAATAGAAAGTAGTTTATTTATGATAAAAAGGAACAGTTTTTCTACCTGTAATGTCAGTATTTAGGAAATTGGAACATGTGTGGTTACATTGATGAGGTTTAAATTCAAAGGTGTCTTTGTTCAGAATTATCTTTATAAAAGTTCTGTATTAATGTAAATATGTTATGGAATCAATGTATGGTACAGAAGTAGTGACCGTAGTATAAACATGAGTGTGGTTGGTTGTTAGGTGCAGTTGTACTGAACAGTCACATCCTGCAGTAACACAGGTCTGCGAGATTGGCCTTTGTCCCTTGAAATGAATGGGCGTGGCTGTTAGAGTGACATTACCTCAACCTGTTGTCTCCAAGGCACTGGTGTTAGTACCGGTTGTACCTTTTTTGGATTAAGCTCCCATGCCTGAAGTCAACAGGAACGTGGGGGTGTTCTTGGGGGAGGGTTTATTTCAGTTATGCGATGTGCGTACCTTCGTAAATTTTGGGAGGAATTTATTCCGGTGTTATTCGGAACTAGTTTACATCCACCTGTGGAGCAGAGGTCTATGTTTTCACCGTTACAGTACCTGTAGTTTGATCTTAAACTCGCTCACAGTGGCACCATCTGGAGAGTAGCTCACTACTCGGTTTGTTCATTTTTCATCTTACACCGACAGGTAGAACGGTATATTCAGAACATGATTTAACGTATGTAAAAAACTGTAATTAACTACTGTTGTGTTTTTATACGTCGCCATTCTGGTAGATAACAGGCCAATGGTCGAAGGAAGCAAGTGGACATAGAAAGAGGTAAGTGAACCAGTTGAACCTTGGCGCCTGGGAGGACATACTGCTGGACTGTCCCCAACGTTAGCATATTAATATATAGGTGAAAGAATTGAATGTGAGGAATCTGACAGCAATTGTCGACAATGTCGTTGAGTTATCAGATGCTCAGGTGCATTAGGTCTGTTTTATAAGGAGTACACCTTTGTAAGACAGCAAGTACTGACACCGCAATAACGCACGGAATAACAAGGGTACTTTTGTGAACCGTGGTATTGTTTTCTCGAATCCTGTCATTATTGCCGTAGGATGACTGCAATTACAAGTGTCTAGTTGACAATAGTGCCATTATTCAGAGAACCCGGGTAGAGTTGGTAGAAATTGAACGTCATGTTTGTAGCATATTGTCTCGAGTGAAAACACGATACGTGAATCTTAGAAAAGTCGCATCTGAAATAGGTGATTGGAAGTTTGAATGTGCTCAATAGTTTGTTTGGTCATTTCATGGTGCCATCTATTCCTACAATTAACGTCATGACGTGTACAAGTACAGATGCGGTGTACAAGTACAGATGCGGTGTACAAGTACAGATGCGGTGTACAAATACAGATGCAGTGTACAAGTACAGATGCGGTGTACAAGTACAGATGCTGTGTACAAGTACAGATGCTGTGTACAAGTACAGATGCGGTGTACAAGTACAGATGCGGTGTACAAGTACAGATGCGGTGTACAAGTACAGATGCGGTGTACAAGTACAGATGCGGTGTACAAGTACAGATGCGGTGGGAGATCCCAGTTTTTTTGTCATTTTTAACACCCCAGGGTTGATCTCCCCCTTTCAAACATAAACCTCCCACTTTTCTGTTTATTTGATTTTACAATAGTTTTCATTGATCATTCATTGGTTTACTTGATTCTTATTAACAAACGGTTATTATGGATTTATACAATTTATTTGTAATTTAATGGGTCAAAGATATTTACAAATAAACATGTAATGTGAAAATCTCTTGCAGATGTCAACTTTTTATGGAATGGCCAGACGCAAAGACAAAGACAGCTTGTGTGTAATTTGGGGTAACAATCACTAGGTAGCACCACCAACAGATAACATTCGTTAAAACTCCGTGAAAAACCTGCTGCCATGAGATCCAACGTTGGGGGATCACCCGCTATTTGCACTTGCCAACTCGGTAGGTCTAATCATGGTAGAGGGCAGCACTGACAACCATAAACAGCGTCGCGACTGCGTGTCGGGGCTGCAGCTGGGGATTGTTACTCCACCTGAAATAGCTTTGGTGGATGCGTAGGTTAGCGACCAGTTGGCATGTTGGATCACGACTGTAAATATAGATTGCAGGGCATGTAGCCTGCCTGTTTGTTGTCCCTGCGGTTGGTTGTGGGTACTACAGTCTCCTTGTTGTCCTGATTGCCTGGACACATCTGTCGTCTCCTTACCGTAACGCTCCTCAAGTCTACCGTCGAGTTGGTTACATCCTCACTGTCTGCTCGTCGTGTGGTGTAGTTTCGCTAAGAAAATGTTCACATCCTGGAGTATTCCTATGAGGTATGTGCCCCTGTACCTGTGTACTCAGTGAGCTTGATTGTATCGGTCTGTTTTGTATGCCACTGGTAGCAGAATGTGTTGACATGGTTTAAAAAAGTTACTACATCAGCACATGCCTATATCTAATCTCGCTTAGTTGACTCTCGCCCAACTGAGTAAAGTCACTGAGTAGACAGTCTGGTCATGGACACACGGGTTAACTCAATATTACCCCTTATCATATTGAACCCACAAAGCCCTGTCTACGACTAACATAGAACTGGTTTATTTTAGAGCATTCCATCACTAGAATTATTGACTCTAATTCAGGGTAATTCGTTTACGCTACTTGGGATGTGGACCATTCATACAGACCAAATTGTCTAACACCGCATGGACCGTACAGACCCAACTGTCTCACTCCATGGACCATGTAGACCGTTGTGTTTTGTTAAGCACTTTTTGTGAGAGCCTCTGGAATCAGCTGGTAGGAAGGAGTACTAGAAACAGTTTGTGTTGTTTCTGTACGCGCCCACCGCCCAAAGACATGGGTGTGTGCCTTGTGTAGCAGCAAACTGGGATGGTTACATGATCTGGTTCTGTGAGAAGGAGACTGATTTTATTTGAACAACGTTACCACACAATGTTGCGTTTTTTTACCAAACTTATGGTTGTGGGATTCTTTGCGCTGGACTGTTTTCAACAAGTTGTGACATATGTGGACTATCTTAGGTTGTTGCTGAGATGTTGAATGGCAGAGTGACTGTACATACTGTTTTATAAGGTTCGTACTTGACAATCTTTTTGTTACTCATTATGAGGTACTTGACATACTTTCAAAATTCTTAATAATTTAATAATGGCCGTTTGGTATATGCTACAACTTATTACAAGCCATGCATTAAAACTACAGAACCACGGGGGTGTATATCCACTGCGTGTGTGTTACCATGTTTTTTGGTGACTTTCTAAAGTAATGAGTCATGGTTTGAGGAAGCACTTAACAATGCCTGGTGGGTAGGTCTCATGTGTCTCATTACCGTCGTCACAGCATACAATGGCAGATGCATTGTGGATGACGTATTCTTGTCCGCAACGGTTTACCGACTTGAAACAGTGGATTTGCTAATCTAGAGTCAAGGTGTTTGATTGATTTGGACAATGTTTACAAGATGACCCTATATAACCACACCGTGGACCCTTGTATTGCTGGTGTCACTCTACCCGTACAAGTTGATCAATGTTCCTGTAATGTATCCTTCTGTTAAGCACTCAGGTGTTTCCGCCATATCGCGCTTATGTTACAACACCACAGTCGGACCTGTGGGCATATTGTTGCCTGAGTCAGCGTCGTGTGCTCTATATTCATCTGACTCCCTGTCTGAGTTGTATCCCTTCCTGTCTCCGCCTTTGTTTGTGGCTTTCCACCTGACATAATCATCCAGGTCGCCCGTCCGTGCAGGAATGCCTACCTATCAGCCACCGCCCTCCTCTCGTTTAATTTTAATGACGTAAGGTCAGCATGTTGACACATCCACCTGACCGCCCTGTGTATGACACACCCCCTTAGGGCAGCACAATCTGCATCGGTTACTGTAGGATGACTATCTCGGTTGTAGAATATATGTTATTGATGACATCAACTGAGTGTATTCAGGTTGATTTTTATCATTGCTCTGCCCCTTATCAGTGGCTAGTGCTAGTAGGTGCTGGTAAATTTGGTCATTTGTACTGGGGTTTATCTTATTCCACTTGTCATATTGTCATGGTGATCCTCACGAAGGCCGAATGTTTTATCGTTACTCGACATGACAGGATAATAAGTGCATGTGATAATTTTGAACGCTTGCTAGCTTAATGAAAATGTTATAGATAGCTGAATGCATTCTGATGTTGTCATCCAGATAATGTAGACATTGGAACTGTTGCTTTGTCATCGTTTAAAGCGGGGTTGTCTGTTCTGCTACCGGAAGTCAGCCAGAGGTGGTGATTATTGGCAGGATGTTCACTGAATCAATTGTCTTGAATGTGGAAAACAGATCGAACACACAAACACATTGAACGTCAAAGGACACCGCTGTTAGCCCACTGGCGGCTGCAATATTGCCAATAATATTGTTTTGTGTTTTGTTTACAATTTGGACAGTTTGCGGTCCAAATATTGTTTTGTGTTTATTAAACACAATTTGGTGGGCAGCATACCTTCAGAATATTTATTCTAGCACAGCACTAACTTAAGAATATTATATAAAAAATTGAGGAACAGTCAGCCTTGGTTTAATGAAAATTTAATAGAGATCTCATTTTTTCTGAAATCGGTAGACTTTGGAACGTTTAACTTGTGAAAAGTAAAGGTAAACTAAGTTCTTATATAGTGCAGTATCCAGTCTAGGATTGCTCAAAGCGCTTTACACTTTACTCAACTTTGTCACTGTTTAAGAGTTCTGAAGTAGGAAGACTTCTAAACAGTTAACTTGAATAAAGTGAAGTAAAGCTATGTTCTTACATAGTGCAGTATCCAGTCCATAAGACGTTTTACACTTAACTAAACCTTGTCACTGTTTAATGTAGTGGTCATCTTGTTTGTAGAGGTCATATCCTAGGAGCACGGTTGTGGTCACTCATGATGGACACGACAAGTTACCGTGCCAGTGAGCATGAGGATGACTCAGGGATCGAGTCATCAGCTGCGGATTCAGGAGACAACGCCATCTACATCAAAGTGGGCATGCCCGAAGCAAAATTAACGGTAGGTTCACGAGGAAGCACGCTTGTATGCAGGAACAAATCTCTACCAGTCCAAACACATACAATCCAGTCCAAATGTGCAATTACTCTGTATATGCACATGAATACAGATACTTGTAGTCGTATACAGTGATACCTGCATACCATACACAGTGTGACACACACTTTGAAAGCACCATTGTCATAAAATAATAGTGAGAATCAAATATGAAGAATAAGCTTTTTTTGCTCCTCAAGTTTGCATTCAGCCAAATAAAAATTTCCAGCCATCCAAAAGTGAACTTAACCCGTCCAAAAGACAGGTGGATGGGTCTATACATAAAGTTATGCGTGGATGTCTAGCAGGGAGTGACGTTGCCATATACACTTGTGTTGTTCCACCATAAGCTGCTCGCTGCAAATCTCATCTGAGTCGTTTAGGTAAGAACAAAATTGGGTTCAACGGGTTGAAACGTCTGAGATTTGCAAAAGAAGGTGAAAATTGCACCTGGAATAGGTGTGGAAGGGTACGATTGGTGGAGGAGGTAAATGTACAATTTGATGCGGAATTATATGGAACTGGTTATTGGTAATTCTATTCTAAAAAAACACTACATTTGGTTAAATTATTTGAAGACAAGACGAAAGTATCCTGGGAAATTTTTGTGAACAGTTACTGGCGTAACAACAGGAGAATAGTACTTGAGTTTAAATAGTCGACGGAGGCATTTTGTGCAAAATAATCTAAATAGAACATGTTGCTTTCACTCAGAAAGTTGGAGGTTTTGTTGTTACTTATAAAAGCGTGTTTATCAGTCATAGTAATAATACTAAACTTCAAGGCCGCCTATATCCCCCGGAATCTGAGCTGTAGAGGCGCAATATATAAGAATCATTAGGCAAAATTGTGAACAAAAATAAGAGTCGTCATTAGAGCAAACCTTCACTTTTCTGAGTTAAAGCAACATGTTCTGTTAATATTATTTACCCTCATTTATGCTCTCACCCTGGTGGAGGTAAGATTACATGTCACATCTCCACTAGCCCACGATCAAGTCTATGTCCAATGTCATCCATACATGTGTATTGTACAGTTGACCAATGAACAGGAAGCTGATGAGTAAATTAGTGGTACAACATGTCCATGTTTCAGTTGAGTACACACACGCACGCACGCACACACACACCAGATTAATCTGGCTACACCACTTACTGCGTCTACCAACATTAAATATTTAAGATCTTCTTAGAAAGGTATCATCATAAATTGTTTACCCACTTACTGCTTCAACTAAAATTAGACTGAGTATTTATTAGTGTGTGTGTGTGTGTGTGTGTGTGTGTGTGTGTGTGTGTGTGTGTGTGTGTGTGTGTGTGTGTGTGTGTGTGTGTGTGTGTGTGTGTGTGTGTGTGTGTGTGTGTGCGCGGAGTCTTAAAAAGTCATAAATCATGTCGTGCTTTTTATGGCTTTTTCAAACAAATATCTTGAAAAGGTTGTACACTTTATTTCAACATGCTAGGTAAAATTGTAATGAAGGCGGAAGGGATTTCAACTAGTTTACTTATTGTGTTTGATTACATTGCTTTTTGCTAATTTCTCTTGATTTTGTCGTGGGAAAAGCCTTACATTTTGTTTTTTAAAACGTAATAAATCTGATCTGCCAAAAGACACACACAAGTGCTGTGTATATATAACCTGGGAGTTCTTATATTACAACTTTATGGTTGTGGAATATATGCCTGTACTGGCACTTGCCTAGGTGCACCGCCCCGTATAAATGCATGTTATTAAATGAGTTATTGTTACATTATTTATTATTAACCTTATGGCTTGACTAGTTGTGAACTCTGGGGATTGTGTCAAAATAGGGATCCGGCTCACGTTATCTGGCAACCAACTACAGTCATTGGTCTGTGTCATACCGGTCTAGGGAGCACTGAGTAGTTGATCATGTTCACTCCTTATTGGTGACATAGACAGGCGCACATAGTGACATGGACAGATAAGAAAAATATGGATAGTGACACTAATGTACTAGTGACAAAGATGTATTAGTGACACAGGCACAATAGTGACATGGCGATAACAGTGACCACATAAAATGTATGTAATACTAATAGTGACATGGTAACAGTAATATGGAAGCAATAGTATCATGAAACCAGTAGTAATGTGAAAGGAATAATACAGTAATATGTAGACAACAGTAACAGGAAAACAATGTTTAGTAACATGGAAACAACAGTAATATGGAAGCAATAGTAACACAAGAACAACAATAGCATGGAAGCAATGGTAACATGGAAGTAGTAGTAACATGAATACAGTAGTAACATGGAAGCAATATTAACATTAAAACAATAATAACAATGAAGCAATAGAACTGTGGAAACAATAGCGTTGAACGTGGAAGCAATATTAACATTGAAGCAGTAGAACTGTGGAAACAATAGCATGGAACGTGGAAGCAATATTAAAATTGAAGCAGTAGAACTTTGGAAACAATAGCGTGGAACGTGGAAGCAATATTAACATTGAAGCAATAGAACTGTGGAAACAATAGCGTGGAATGTGGAAGCAATATTAACATTGAAGCAGTAGAAGTGTGGAAACAATAGCGTTGAATGTGGAAGCAATATTAACATTGAAGCAGTAGAACTGTGGAAACAATAGCATGGAACGTGGAAGCAATATTAACATTGAAGCAATAGAACTGTGGAAACAGTAGCGTGGAACGTGGAAGCAATATTAACATTGAAGCAATCGAACTGTGGAAACAGTAGCGTGGAACGTGGAAGCAATATTAACATTGAAGCAGTAGAACTGTGGAAACAATAGTGTTGAATGTGGAAGCAATATTAACATTGAAGCAGTAGAACTGTGGAAACAATAGCGTGGAATGTGGAAGCAATATTAACATTGAAGCAGTAGAACTGTGGAAACAGTAGCGTGGAACGTGGAAGCAATATTAACATGGAAGCAGTCGAACTGTGGAAACAATAGCGTGGAATGTGGAAGCAATATTAACATTGAAGCAGTAGAACTGTGGAAACAATAGCGTGGAACGTGGAAGCAATATTAACATTGAAGCAATCAAAGTAGTACCTGTACATTTAGAATGAACTACAGCTCTGCATGGAGCAATCATAAAATATGTTGTGACGCATTAATACATCCAATATCAGTTTTCAGTCTTTGTGCAGTGACTCGCAGTTAATGTGAGAAATCGATACACCAGGAATGCTGGCCATGTTTGCCATCTCGCCACATCCATATCTCTTGTAGAAATACTGTTTGCTTTACATTAATGGCCTTGTAAAATATTGCCCAATTTCCAAGTGGCGGTAAATCATGCTTTGCCACAGGTTGTAAAGGTCTATACAGTATTGTTGGTTGAATAAAACAATGTCACACTGTCTGGTTAAACGGTGCGTACATCCAGATGTGTTGTTGACTTGTGATGTCATCATCTGGTCTGATCCAACGGTGTATGTAATATATTCGTATTCATACATTGCGGATGACAGAGGGATGGACAGAGTTAACAAGAAAAGCGGAAGAAGCTACATATTAAATGACATGGACCCCGCCCCGCAGTAGAGCAGGGGAAGAAGTATTCAAAGAAATGAAGTTTGTGTCACCTTTTAAAAAAGGTGGAGCGCAGTGGCACAGTGGTTAGAGCTTCCGACTCTCGACTGAGAGAACCCGGGTTCAAATCCTGTTCTGCGGTGTCGAACCTTGAACCAGTTCGTTCAGTCCACTTTGCTCCAGTTCACTCAGCTGTATGAATGAATACATTTCTACAAACCACTGACACAAAATGACACAAATTGTTCAGTTTCATTAAAGCATATGTGGATAACCTGTCCTGATGTGGATAACATAATATTACTTGGATAACCTGTCCTGATGTGGGTAATCTGTCTTGGTGTGGATAATCTGTCCCAGGTGGCCAGTCAACTGCCAGTCTTGAAGAAAGGCAAACAGGTCTCTGTCTAAGCCCCTGCTCCTGATGTGGATTACTTGTCCCGATGTGGATAACCTGTCTAGACATGGATAACCTGTCTTGGTGTAGACTCCCTTGCCTATCTTGATACTAATACCTCAATTTAACATGATACTACTATACACCCCAATCTGACATGGACACCCTGTCATGATATAGCAACCCTGGTCTGACATGGACACACTGGGATACTAATCTCTTAATACTGCAAGCTGGGCCTGTGTACAGTTGTAGAGACTCTAATTGAACACATTCTTAGATTAAGACATACCTGCCTTTTGTACACAGATTCTACTGATGTCTAATCCACCTGTGTGTCATCTGATAACAGCTTCCTCTCCCACACATAGTCCCATAGTGACCAGAGGTTGTAGACTGGCGAAGGAAAGTAATATTAGACATTCCAATATGGAGCACAGCATGTAGTGTAAACAATGACGCTCGGTTGATTTTCAAAACATCTGGATTTTTATTGAAACATGTTTTCAAGCAGAATCAATTATACATTGCATCCAGGCATGCACAGATGTGCATGGACATGCATGCGCATGCAAACATACTCACACGGTTTTTACAGTATCTGTTGCGAATACCTGAGATTATGATAGAGTGCTAGTCTTGTTAAGCTGTTGCCTTGGTTACACAAGAGTTGTCATAATAAGTGTCATTGCTGTCTAAGTGAGGTGTCAGAGATAAGGATGGTGGTATGTTGTGAAGGGGTCCAGGTCTTAATGTTTACCTGCATCCTGGGTCAATAAACACCAGTGCTCAAAGTGGCTGTATCTAGGATACTGTGAAGTATGGTTCAGTATATGATCATGTCTGTCTGGCTACCTGTCTCGCTGGCTGGCTGGCTGTCTGTCTGTCTGTCTGTCTGTCTGTCTGTCTGTCTGTCTGGCTGGATGTCTGTCTGGCTGGCTGGCTGGCTGGCTGGATGACTGTCTGGGTGGCTGTCTGTCTGTGTGTCTGTCTGTGTGTCCGTTTGTCTGTCCGTCCGTCCGTCCGTCTGTCTGTGACAAACCTAAAACACAATATACTATACCTGCTACAGCCACACATTAGCTATACAGTCATTAGCCAGTAATGGCCATGGTCCACTAGATCAAGTGACTCATATGGTCTAGTAACTGGACCATGTTGACCACTACACTGTGTCAATGAGTCCATCAGGCCAACTCCAGCCAGTCTGAGATGGCTGTAAATAACTGGCAATTGTCCATTGTGAGTGACCATGTGAATGTTGTGAAGGCAGGTATCTGTGCTGGTGGAGCTAATGGCCTACTTGCTGAGTCCAGGTGCAATTCTATTGTCCTTTCTTCATCATCCTCTGGGCATAAACTCTTCCCAGAGGCTGCTAACTGTACCTCTAACAGGCTGCACTAAATGTATGCAGATGTGCACAGATTCCAGCAGCTAATTATACCCCCAGGCACAACAATTACAGCCTGGCAAAGGCAGCTATGAGTGGGTAGCCTTGCTGTTGTGTTGCTGAGAAGTTTTACTGACCAGTTTAAATTGTCTTCTGTTGATGACTTAGGCAGTGTTGTCATAGGTTAACTGTAATTTATAGATAGCTATTTCTGTTAGTGGTAATATTTTGTGTGTAAATTATGCATAAAAGGGTGATGACATCTTGCTGTGGGTAGATAGGGCATATGGTGGTTATTTTGGGGGGACTATTTTCAAGTGGTGTAATGGTACATTGAAGCTCTTTGTTGACCTGATCACTCTTGCTGCTGCCATTTCACAAACTGTGACAGTGGTCAATACTTCAGAACTGATCATGTTATGATCAATATGGATGTTTACTGGCAGTGAACAGTGTTCAAAACATGTGTGTGAAGCATGTACACATGTACACCATATACACATATTGTACACATATTGTACACTCACAATGTACACAATGACACATGCTGAACTGGGATCTCATTCTCTAACCTCCCATCAGTGTTAATCCCAGAATAATCAACCAAATGATTGATTGTGGGCATCTACAGTAGGAAGAGAAGAAGATGTGCACACACAACACAATGTTTTGTATGCATGCACACTCGCACGCACGTGCATACACATACACATACACATACACATGCATGCACACACCACACTTTTTTGTTTAACTTTTTTTAATTTGAAGTTTGATAACTCAAATACTTGTCATAAATCATGGACATTCCTGGTTCCCCCCCACTTTGAGTTTGCCAAAGAAAATTTACGTAAACAAGTTTTTGAGACGTGTTTAGCTTACAGCGCACAAGAGGTAGCAGTACTAACGCATCACAAATCATAAAAATCAATGTTGATGATAGAAACATACTTCATATTTCACTTGTTAGCACAAATTCACACAATTAGTTATATTATTAATCACAGGAAAGTTAACAAAATGGCTTATTCCGTTAACTATGACCAATTCATGCAGTACCATCATATTTATTAGTTGTTGTTTGTTGTTGTAGCGTTGTCTTCGATTCAACCCCGATGACTCCGTATGGACTGCCAAACAACAAGTTCTTGTTACCCTAGGCAAGGTACGACACACATTCTTATGAACCCATAAATCCAATATTGCTCTTTAGAATAAATGTTGGTCTTTAAAAAGATTTTGCTCTTTAAAATCGAATTGCTTCTTAACTGTCAACACCAGGACCCGCCACCAAGACACTCTTGCGGTGTGGTACAGTGTCCCCAGCGATACAGTGGCAGCTTTTTGCATTTTTTAAATCTCCTTAAATTCTGCTTAATGATAGATTTTGCTTATGAGCTTGTGGTCTTCGTGATATGGTCCCTTGATGTACAGATTTAACTATTTAAAATGTCTACAAGTAGTTCAAGTATACATTAGGTAACAGTAATGCACTAATGTATTCTGTTGTGGTAAACAGGCAGATCATAAGTAATAGATTATGTCAAATAAATATATGAAATCCAACTATATGTTACCAATAACAGATTGTGAATATAAACATTATTTTGAAGCTTTGGTAACATGTTAGCAATGACAATGTTTGCCACATGGTAGCATTTGCTACATACTAATAATGGAATGGCTACTTTAGTGCCAATATCCTCAGAAAATCCGAGCTCAGTGGCGCAATAAATCCAAAGGATTACGAATTCTCATTGTCATGTACAGAGCAAAAGTCTTTGACTTGTTAGCTCCAATTTGTCACCTTGTATGTGTTTGTTGCAGGATCTGAAGGACGGCCTCAACTATGGCCTGTACAGTCCTCCCGCAAACGGAAAGGCAGGAAAGTTTCTCGATGAGGAGAGGATGCTTAAAGACTATCCCCTTCCCGGTCCTATAGGCTACCTTGAGGTTTGTACTGGACTACCCCCTTTCCGGATCTGTACGCTAGATAAGAATAGATATGTTGAAGATACACTGCCCACTAAAATTACATTTAATAAGCCAGAAAGTGTTCATATTGTTATTAGCAATAAAACAGACACAGGTTGGTTTCACTGCAAATCTCTGATGTTCAGCATGGTTGCGATTTTTGCTATACTCAAGAGACCCAATTCAGCAAACCAGGTGTTAATATTTACCAAGCTGCTGTAGTGGAAGAGAACCAGTAAATGCCACAAGAGGGACACTGTGTAGTATTAAATAGAGCATTGTTTTAGAAATTAGTTACACTAATCTCATTGTCTGCATAGCAAGAACTCACATCAATCTTATACCATTGACAGTAATTGAAAACAGGTGACATGAGTAGCCAATTGTAACAAGCTGAGGTCTTTCTCGAACTTCCTCTCAAAGTTGTACAGTCTAGATCATTGTTATATGTACTAGACTACTAGTCTCACATGCAGCGTATTAAAATTAACTACTGTATAAGAATAAGACATACAAGTGCACTTTAAGTAAAGTTATTTGTAGGTTAAGAACAACCATTGCTCGATTGGTGCAGTTTAAGTACTAGTGCAGTTTAAGTATGTGCAGTTTACGTACAATGGTTAATGGTTGAGAGGTTATTGCCGTTTCAGTATGAGTGCAGTTTAAGTACTTGCAACTTAGGTGCAGTTCTTTCAGTTTAAGTATAACCGTTTTGTGATTGTTTCAGTTTAAGTACAAAACATGTGTCATTGTTTCAGTTTAAGTAAACCGTTCTGTTGTTTTTCAGTAAAGTACAAAAAATGTGTAATTGTTACAGTTTAAGTACAAACGACGGGTGTACAAGTTGATGCAGGTGAATCAGCGAAAGTTGAAGCAGCTTAACTGTAAGGTAAGTCACGGGGGGTCCATCCCAAAGGGGTCCACCCCTCTGCATTTACAAATCTCCTCACTCTTGTTGGTTGTGCAGTTAATAGCTGAAACCTAAACCATTTGTGCATTTACATTGGCAGAGACACCCGTAAATCTAATTTCTGTTAACATTACTAGGTATTATGTCGTTTTACAAGCAAACAACTTTGAAATGAAACACGGCTAAATGTATGCAGTTCTTTGTAAATATCCCAAACAGTTTCACTAAGTGGGTACAGACTTCTCCATTGTTCATGGTGATAAACCATTTATTGGCAGTGTTTTTGGGTACACAGAAGGTGACCTTGATCCCAACATTCGGGTCATATCCATTGTGACTCATCGCATATGCTTGCTTGACCAGGCGAACATTGTAATTAAGATATCAAATAAGTGTTAAATCAATGTGTTCAGCGGGGCTTAATATGTGAGGGCCATTAATTCTGTTGTGCCACGGAAGTTCCAATTTGTGTTGCATCTGTTATTGAATGAACTTAACGGCGTAATAGTCGGGCCCTTTCTAAGCATGTTTCTGGTTGCGGTGTTTCGTGCTGGGTGCTAAACTACCTGTGCTAGTGCCAATTTCATGTGTTGTCTACAGCTAAGGCTATTGTATGAAAGTGCTGGAAAGTGTGGGATTTCAATTTTCTTGGACGTTCTCACTTTGTGCTTATTGATGTAGAGCTTTTGTGAATAGAATTTAATTGTTTATTAGTGCATTTTCTTTTTTCCTCAGTTGATAAAACATTATTTTTGCAAATTTTTCATGAATGCCTTATTTCTTGCACATTTGAACAGATAAAACTGTTGACAGATAATAAGCATACTGCAACCAGGGACCATTTCACTACGATAATGAGCATACTGCAACTAGGGACCATTTCACTATGATAATAAGCATACTGCAACCAGGGGACCATTTCACTATGATAATAAGCATACTGCAACCAGGGACCATTTCACTATGATAATGAGCATACTGCAACCAGGGGACCATTTCACTACGATAATGAGCATACTGCAACCAGGGGACCATTTCACTACGATAATAAGCATACTGCAACCAGGGACCATTTCACTATGATAATAAGCATACTGCAACCAGGGACTATTTCACTACGATAATGAGCATACTGCAACCAGGGACCATTTCACTATGATAATAAGCATACTGCAACTAGGGGACCATTTCACTATGATAATAAGCATACTGCAACCAGGGACTATTTCACTACGATAATGAGCATACTGCAACCAGGGACCATTTCACTATGACAATGAGCATACTGCAACCAGGGGACCATTTCACTATGATAATAAGCATACTGCAACCAGGGACCATTTCACTACGATAATGAGCAAACTGCAACTAGGGGACTATTTCACTATGATAATAAGCATACTGCAACCAGGGGACCATTTCACTATGATAATGAGCATACTGCAACCAGGGACTATTTCACTACGATAATGAGCATACTGCAACCAGGGACTATTTCACTACGATAATGAGCATACTGCAACTAGGGACCATTTCACTATGATAATAAGCATACTGCAACCAGGGGACCATTTCACTATGATAATAAGCATACTGCAACCAGGGACCATTTCACTACGATAATGAGCAAACTGCAACTAGGGGACTATTTCACTATGATAATAAGCATACTGCAACCAGGGGACCATTTCACTATGATAATAAGCATACTGCAACCAGGGACTATTTCACTACGATAATGAGCATACTGCAACCAGGGACCATTTCACTACGATAATGAGCATACTGCAACCAGGGGACCATTTCACTACGATAATGAGCAAACTGCAACCAAGGGACCATTTCACTACGATAATGAGCATACTGCACCCAGGGACCATTTCACTACGATAATGAGCAAACTGCAACCAGGGGTCCATTTTGCTACGATAATGAGCAAACTGCAACCAGGGGACCATTTCACTATGATAATGAGCAAACTGCAACCAAGGGACCATTTCACTACGATAATGAGCAAACTGCAACCAAGGGACCATTTCACTACGATAATGAGCATACTGCAACCAGGGACTATTTCACTATGATAATAAGCATACTGCAACCAGGGACTATTTCACTACTATAATGAGCTCGTAAGAAAATCCATCATTTCATTGTCAAATTTAAGGATCTTTTTCAAAATGTAAAAAAGTTGCTGCTGAATAACAGAAAACACTATTTCCGTGATACCAGCAAGTGTCCCATTGGCGCATCCTAATGTATTGAACATTTTTTAAGATCACAAGATGTTAAGGCGTGAAATCGATTTTATAGACAAAATCAGACTTACAAGCTCATATGTATATTAGTGAAATGTACCCCAGAACTTTACTCCAGAACTCAGTCGTGTCACATGACCACGTGTCACATGACCACATGTCGTTGCAGGCGAACCTGAAGCAGTTCATGGAGTTTGTGCGGAAGGGTGACCTTGAGAAGATGACAAAGATGCTGAAGAAGGGACTTGATCCAAACTTCCAGGATCACGACACAGGGGGTGAGTGCACTCTCTCCTTACGCCGCACCTTATCACCATCTGTGTATTAATACGCTACGGAGTATCATAAGTCTATCTTCTCCGAGGTGTCGAGGTCCATTCGCCTCTTGATTCGTTTCCCTGGACCATTGGCCTCTGATCTGCTTGTTGGTGAGGCATTTCAACAAATACAGAGTTAGTAATTTAGAGTTATTTATATTTTTCATTTCAAAAATTTGTCACCAGGCATTCTCCCGTAGGCGCTATTATGTAGTTATGTTTGATTTATTGTAAAATTATGGTGATGACAGAAATTAAATTGTTTGTCGTTCCATATATGGGTGTAAGTTAGTGGTAATGCTGCACATACACACTTCAAATTTTTTTCAGTTCGGTCAGACAAAAACTTATTTATTAGTTTGTCTGATAATTCCACCAAAACTAAATAACGAATTTGTATAGAAATTAGCTAGAATGCCGTAGTTAATACTAGGTAGATTTTTGTGTGAAATGATTATAAAAAGAAAGAAAAACAAAAATCAACCTGAGGAAGCAGCTTTAAGGTAATACGGTTGACAGAATTGCAACTTTGACCAGAGACAATAACCATTGCAGAGATTCCACTGACACTGGCAACGACCATCAGCAAGTGTCGTATGGTGATTATAACACTAGTGGGCGGAGGGGCACACTTGGACTTTCGCAGTCGCAGTGGCATGACGGCCATGCACAGAGCGGCAGTACGCGGCAACTGTGACGCCATGAAGGTAGGCCACAATCTTCTCTATTTCATAGCTCCCTCAACACTTTGACATACAGTGAGGGAAACAGCAATAACTTGACGTCAAACAGAAAAAGCAGATTTAGCTGACTAATTTTTATTTTTAATTCAATTTTTAGGTATGTTTGAAAAGTTTAGTTAGACTGCCTCCGTTCACTGGCAATATATGGCGGTGGATATGTGTGAACAAACAGCTTTTGTGAAATCATTGCAACATGGTTGAACACTTCCCAAAGGAGTAGTATGTGAACAGGCATAAAGTCTTTTTGAGATTTCTCTTGGATGACTAGATAAACAGTATAACAAACTATATGCAACATGGCTAAATACAAAAGGATATGTTTTTAAAAATAATTTTTATCATAACTGAATAAAATAATGTTGGTTTGCATAGATTCTACTTGAGCTGGGGTCGTCACCAAACTACAAGGATGGGCACGGACTGACACCGCTCTATTACGCCGTGTCACATGATACCGACCCAAAGTGTGTCGAAATGTTGCTGTATGATCATGCAGTCATCGGGACCACAGACGATCACGGTTGGGCAGAAGTACACCAGGTGGAGACACTTGTCTTTAGTAACATTTTCATACCTTGCGACTTGGCCCAAAATCTGATTGTTTCTGTCCAAAAATTATTTTATATACTGTACAATATTATAAAATTTAGAATGTCCATACGTGTTTTAATTAACTGTGTTTAAAATATGTACTTTGATTGTTATCTACATTTGGGAGGTTGAGACGTTAGAATAGATAATAGTTTACGATCATACTTTTGGTGTTTTAACATGATAGCCAATTATTGTGCGGACATAGTTTGATTTGCAAGGAAAAGAAAAAAATACCACAACATTTTCTTTGCAGACATAAAATTAATTCACACTCATTTTGTTTTACCAACAAAATTGTAGGTTTGAATTGACATACTAGTAGGCTCGGAACTTGTCATTTGGAAAATAAAATGACTGGATAATGTAGGGTGTAGGGAGTTACACCAAATATTTGACTAACTGGGTCCAAAGGCATGGCACAGCGACTTAACCTGACTGCGAATTAACACAGTTCATTATGGACAGGTCAGTGTGAAAGGAAAATGTAAGATTAACTTAATCAGATTGAGTGCATCATGAAAGCATTCCAGAGGTGTCACTTTATGGGCATCTTTGACTGGACACACTGACACACCATCATCACAATACAAAATAATCGGAACTTACAATTGGAAAATGTAGTACAATACAGAATAGTGCTTACTGTAGTTGTTTGCCATGAGCGTCTACATGCTATCTACTTAGAACGGGTTTCCTTTTATAGATGCTGACATGAACATGTAAATTTAAGTATTGTTCTCAAACCTTGCCACTGCAATGTTGCTGTGTATTTTAAATTTGCAACCTGGCACTCCCTGGCATTCACCAGATGGCGATACATGCATGCATTAGTATTGTTATTGTCTGGTAGGTGGCACAACTTACATGGTATTCCCTCACATGGTAGTCCATCTATACTTTCCGTACACCGTCATCACAAAGAAAAAACTGGAAAATGTGAAACTTGTATTTAGATAAGTAGATTGTTTGTTATATGTGGCCTCTTGGGGGTCAAACATATTTTGACAATATTGTAATACTATGTATGACAAGACAGAAGAGATATTTGAGATGACATTACCTCATCGTGATCTGTGGTTTCTTGCAGGCGTGTAAGTCATCATGTGTCCAGAACCTTGAGCATTTACTTTTCTACGGCGCAGACATGAATGTACAGAACTCAAGCGGAAACACCCCGCTACATGTAGCTGCACTCAATAATCAGGTATGTTGTCTATATAAAAATGTTGCTTTACGGTTGTTCTTGCCTATCCATGGCTAGTTACTAGAGCAATCTTCTCACAATCTCTCTGTGTTGACAGGAGTCATGTGTACAGGTGTTCACTGTGTTATGTGTTGAGTATTGACAAGAGTCGTGTACGAGTATTCATTGTGTCATGTTGACAGGAGTCATGTGTACATGTATTCATTGTGTCATGTGTTGAAAGGAGTTGTGTGTACAGGTGTTCACTGTGTCATGTGTTGACAGGAGTCATGTGTTCGGGTGTTCACTGTGTCATGTGTTGACAGGAGTCGTGTGTTCGGGTGTTGCTGTTCCGTGGCACAGACAGAACTATCCTCAACTACTCGAACAAGGACGCTTTCGACGCTGCCATCATTTCGGGCAACATAGAGCTAGCAAACATCATCAAAAACTTCCGACAGGAGGATGTTGGTGAGTGAACTCACTTCACATCCTATTTGGGTTACCCTGTTAACTAGTTTCACTTGTATACATCCACACACTGTTGTGCAAAACTGCAAATGTCTTGCAATGTTTAAATTACTAGAAAAAAAATTATAATTTGGAATTTTGTCAGCGGATCTATGTGATCTTTGTCATTGTTATGTCAAAAACGAACCACTCAAGTCATTAGTTCGATTTTTATGCCAGAGAGTGGCACATACAGACAGACGCAGAGGCTGATTTCACAAAGTGTTGTACTGAATATTTCAAGAAAATTACACAACTTTGAATATTCCTTGCAACATTGCATGCATTTTCTATGATTGTTCCAAGCTATACAAACAGTCGTCTGATCAGTGGATAGCTTACTTCTTCTTCTTATGTTCAGCTCAGAACTCTGTATCAGCCACACGTATGTGGCTAGAGTATTACGTATCTTATAACAATTGTAATTCAATTGTTCATAAAAAGAATAACAGTGGGGTGAATTATAAAAATAAAAACATGTCCTTCATGGAGGCGTAGGTGGACCCCAGTAAGTTTGCTGCCAGTGACAAAAAGCAGGAGTGAAGGAGTGAAACCTTAACATACATACACCAATAACCAATATTGCCCTCCCCCCACAGTTCCCTTCCAAGAGATGCCAACATAAAAAAAAACATCACAGCTCCTTCATGAGGGTGTAGATGAACCCGTGAAAGTTTGGTGCCAGTGACTCAAAGCATCTAGAAGTTAAACTTTAACATACATACACCAATAACCGACATTGTCCTCCCCCACAGTTCCCTTCCAAGAGATGCCAACGTACAGTGAGAAGCGACGTCACCCATCCTACATGCCGGGCAACATGCTGCGGTGTCGGAGCAACCAGAGTCTCAACCTGCTCTTCTATGGGAGCAAGTGTTCGAGTCCGGCTGTCTCCAGCCTCTGTCTGGCACAGTACTCGTCCAATGGCAACCTGTTCGAGTCGGAACTGGGCAACAGGCAGTACGACTCTGACTCGCCCCGCTCCATGAGCATCTCCAGTGGAGCTGGCTCCTGCTCCGGTAAGTTTCACCTTGATATTATGACCAATGCAGATATATATTTACATATTTATCTAATTTTCTTTTATCAAATTTTTACATATTTAATTAATTTTCTTTTTTCCTATTTTCACATATTTATAGTATTTTTCTTTTATCAAATATTTACTTTTATTTTTTCTTTTATCAATTTTTTACCTATTTGTATTAATGTATCAGTTTGGTTTTTTTACATGAAAGAAACACATTCTTATCCGTTTTGTAGAATTTGTTCACAATGAGATTTTGTATTGTTTTATATTTGTAGTAGTTAATTTTTTTTTTTTTTTACATTACTCTGGATGTATATACACCATGTTTTATCCTGTGTGTTATAATTTATTTAACTTATTCATTTTAGCCCTGTATTTTGTTTACATTAGTTACATCGTGTTGTAGGCTATTACAATTACATGTCAGACACAGCTCCTCCTTTTCGCCGTAAGTCTCCACCATGATATGTTTGTCTAACCCAGCTAACTAACCCAACTAACTGTGCACCACCACTCATGTGTGTATTGTGTAATATTCTTGCTGTTTGACTACACCATAATAGACTGCTTGTAACATCTCATGCAGTAACACTTACAGTTTGAAGTGGGCGTTTTATACGTTTGCTAACATGAGGTTAAACCTTGACGAAGGTATTAATGTGAAACAGTAAAATGGTTATGAAGTCAAACAGTTACCGCATATTTAGTAAGTTGTTGTTTTTCGTTTTGTGATGTCAAAAATTCCAGGAAATATCCAAACACCTTTTGATCTGTTTAAATAATTGTACTACAGCTACTACCGGTCCTATGATAAAACAGGTTTGATTCTTCTTAGAACACGTGTAATGAGTACAGACAGAAGTATAATAACAATTGTTTCTGGTGTTTTTGTGTTATCCTATACTCAATATTCAAACACTGTTTGGTGTGTTTAAATAATTATACTACTTCTGTAATCAAACCAATTTTATTCACACCAAAGCAGGTAGAATCAGTACGGAGAGAAACATAATAATAATTGCTTACATTGTCTCTATTTTATCATATTCCAGGAAATTCCCAACACTGTTTGGTCTGTTTAAATAGCTGTACAACTACTACCAAGGGGTACTATAAGAAAACACATTTTATTCACCCCAAAAACAAGTGGAATCAGTACACAGATAAATTGATTATAGGTCACTAGAATAAGCCATTGTTTGCTAAGCTAGACACTTGACATTTACATTTATAATAATTCCTTTTGACAAGTTGGATGAAGCTTTATGTAGTAACTAATAATAGCACTAACTATCAAGAGAATGTGTGTCACAGAATCTGTCACATGATAACAGTCACATGACAGACGAGTCAGACAACCATAGTGACACCTAGTGACTGGATTATTATGCAGAATTACATAAACTGAAAAGGCGTGGTGATGGTGTATTATGATATATATTGCATAACTGGCATTAAGGTGGTTAGATTGTTCCATGTATGTATTCTTGTATGTGCTTCCAGTGGATGTTTGAAAGCAGTAATAATTTATGTTTAGTGCTCGTAAAGCCACTTGCATTTTGATGGTGGTTGGCTAAAATAAGGCATCTTCTCTTATAACACTTTGCATTTTTAACTTAATGTAAGTTAACTGACACCACCTTAACGCCAGTAGCTAGCAAATAACGTTAACGCCAGTAGCTAGCAAATAACGTATCACTCGGCTTGCGTTTGTTATTCCGGATATGTTATCCAATTTGGATGGTTAGCGGTCAGTAATGAAATACAGATGCGAACAATGCCAACTGGTATGGTTGTTATGACGATTGTCAACAATCCAGGTATTAATCATTAAAGATGACGTGGCCACATGAGACAGGCAGAACTGTAAGTGGGTCATGTGGGGACAGATCACATTTTGCAGAACACGTTATTACATTTACCGAAAAATCATCATCGATTTACTTAGGAACATAACAGATAGGGCAGGCACGATCAAGTGATATTTTATGAACATTTAGTATGCAGTTTTGTGTGTTGTGCTGTTCTGGTAAATATTAGTTGAAATATTGTGGTCTGTACCAACATATTCCGATATATTTCCAATAACTGAGCATATTATTATATGTACTGAATGCATTATTGTCTATATAGAGTGCATTCTTGTGTGTGCAGAGTGCATCCCTGCATTCTTGTGTGTGCAGAGTGCATCCCTGCATGTATGGTATTCTTGTCTGCATACTGTATACTTAGCATATTCTCGTCTATAAAGAGTATATCCCTGTTGTATTGAGTACATTCCTCTCTGTACTGAGTGTATCTTTGCATGTACTTTACTGAGTGCATTCCATATTTTTATCTATACATACTATATATCCTCAATATTTGTTTATGCCTGTCTGTACCGACTGCATTAGTGTCAGTACTGAGTGTATTCTGTCTATACTAAGCGCTACCTTGTCTGTACTGAGTGTATTCTGTCTATACTATGCATATCCTTGTCTGTACTGAGTGTATTTTGTCTATACTAAGCATATCCTTGTCTGTTCTGAGTTAGTTTTGTCTATACTAAGTGTATCCTCGTCTGTACTGAGTGTATCCTGTCTATACTAAGTGTATCCTCGTCTGTACTGAGTGTATTTTGTCTATACTAAGTGTATCCTCGTCTGTACTGAGTGTATTCTGTCTATACTAAGTGTATCCTCGTCTGTACTGAGTGTATTTTGTCTATACTAAGTGTATCCTCGTCTGTACTGAGTGTATTCTGTCTATACTAAGTGTATTCTTGTCTGCGTGGCTCTCACAACTATTCTTACCTCACAGGAGCGTGGTCTGCGGAGAATTGTAAGTGGTTTCAACAAGTTACATTTGGTGGTTGGCGCTGTTCTAACAGATCTAGATTTCACTGCATATAACCATCTCATCGACTAGGACATATATCTATATATATTTTGAATTTTTTCAAAATTATTCAAACTTTTTAGATTCTGATAAAGTACAAGATAATTACAAGCTGGCTGAAAGTAGCCATTTACAAAAAACACAGAAATGAGCTTATAATGAGCAATTGTTATCACTAACACTTGTGAGTATATATTTATAAATTCTCTTTGCTTTGCGGTGGCATATAGTATGGGTTATTAGGGGTATGCTGATCTTTTCTAAATTGTGCATATTTCAATGTTGATTTTGTTGTTGATTAGCTACTTGTTTGTTGTATAATTTCCTTGCACCAAATTATATTGATGAAATAAATCTTGGTTTCAGTTAGTTTATATCATGAGCACATTTTTGTAATAATACGCAGAGTATACTGCAGAGAGAAAGACCATCTAATTTGTAGGAAATAGCAAGTAGCATACTTTTTACAGCCACAAAATAGGATTGAACGAAACATGTATGCTCACACAAAAATGTATTTACAAAAACTAATACAAAATAATTTCATGGAAGCCTTAGGGTGGGTTTGCAGATATTAAGATACACCAGCATGGAATAGGGTAGACTGTTGGTTAGACAGTATTAGGTGTACCGAAAATGATATCAGTATCTGTGCAGTGTTGGTGGTGTTGGCACACGGCAGGGAAATAGCTTTCTAAGGTATTTGAGAACAAGTCAGTTGGATTGTTAATTAATAGTTCATTTAATCTAACCTATGAACACTTGATGTATCAGTAAATGCAATGTTTACGTTGGATCTAGACACATCTAATCCCTAGCATCATTTACAATGTCTTCACATACTCCGACACATTCTAATTCTGCACATTCTTGGTCATGCCCTGCGTTGGTCACTTTTAGGTGAAATCTGATTGATTGTTGTAAAATTGTCTTTGCCTGACATTATCAACAATCATTAAATACTGCACGGCAGTCCGTGGCTTTTATTAAATTTGTTGGCATAATTAATATTTTCCCAACTTTTCAATGTTGCCGCAATATTTTGCATTCAATATTGAGGAAATTGCATCAGCGTTATTGAAACCTAAAGCAACTGTGCTAAGAGTGTGAATGTAGGTGATGTGGAGAGTTTGTAAGTGGTCTATAGACACTGTTCATTACATCATTATTGTGTAAGCTTCCTGGTCAGGTCGTAGGTAGTAGGTCGGCTTCACTAACTGGGCTATTTGCTCTCCGGTATACATATTGCATGCACAGGCACGTTATCTCGTAAACACATGCATGCAGACACGCACTTCCACATTCATATCATACATAGTACAGTGCAGTAAGTTGTGCACACAGATATGCATGCAATTGCATTCACCATGTATGCAAAATCATGTGCACACACAAACACATGCTTGAGCAAATCACAGCTAGGCAGCCAGAATGGTGAATTACTTAGGAAATACTTGCTTGGCTTTGGTGGAAATGAAATTGTAAAGCACAGAAAGCTAAGATGTATTTGTCTGGTGTTGATCAGTCCAGGAATAGTCTGTATGTTACATATAGTGACTGGCCGTGTTAGACAGTGGCTAGTGGGTGCCTGTCAATGACTGGCAGAAGCACGGTAGAAAGGTGGTGTATCTACATGATCAATTTGCATCCTTTAATGGATAGAAATTTTCAAATGACAACATCGACATGAGGATTGTTGTATGAAGTGATACACATTACTTGATAGTGAATGGGTATGTGGCTGTATGTGCACAGCGGGTTAAACACATAGAGAGCGAACCCATGCCAACGACATTCTCTTCTTGGCAAGCGACATTCAACCACATGTAATGCTGCCAACATGAATTTGTTGGGTCTGTCCTCATAATGTCATATACAGTGTTGGCCTGGTGGGGGTGATATCTGTTGGACTGTGTTCATCTGTTGTATGGTCTGTGTTGGTCTGTTGCATGGTCTGTTGTGGTCTGTGTTTGGTCTGTTATATGACATGTTGGTCTGTTGTGGTCTGTGTTGGTCTGTTATATGACATGTTGGTCTGCTGTGGTCTGTGTTGGTGTGTTATGCGACATGTTGGTCTGTGTTTGTGTGTTATGTGACGTGTTGGTCTGTGTTTGTGTGTTATGTGACATGTTGGTCTGTGTTTGTGAGTTATGTGACGTGTTGGTCTGTGTTTGTGAGTTATGTGACATGTTGGTCTGTGTTTGTGAGTTATGTGACATGTTGGTCTGTGTTTGTAAGTTATGTGATGTGTTGGTCTGTGTTTGTGAGTTATGTGACGTGTTGGTCTGTGTTTGTGAGTTATGTGACATGTTGGTCTGTGTTTGTGAGTTATGTGACATGTTGGTCTGTGTTTGTAAGTTATGTGACGTGTTGGTCTGTGTTTGTGTGTTATGTGATGTGTTGGTCTGTGTTTGTGAGTTATGTGACGTGTTGGTCTGTGTTTGTGAGTTATGTGACATGTTGGTCTGTGTTTGTGAGTTATGTGACATGTTGGTCTGTGTTTGTAAGTTATGTGACGTGTTGGTCTGTGTTTATGTGTTATGTGATGTGTTGGTCTGTGTTTGTGAGTTATGTGACGTGTTGGTCTGTGTTTGTGTGTTATGTGACATGTTGGTCTGTGTTTGTGTGTTATATGACATGTTGGTCTGTGTTTGTGAGTTATGTGACATGTTGGTCTGTGTTTGTGTGTTATGTGACATGTTGGTCTGTGTTTGTGTGTTATGTGACATGTTGGTCTGTGTTTGTGTGTTATGTGACATGTTGGTCTGTGTTTGTGTGTTATGTGACGTGTTGGTCTGTGTTTGTGAGTTATATGACGTGTTGGTCTGTGTTTGTGTGTTATGTGATGTGTTGGTCTGTATTTGTGTGTTTTTTGACGTGTTGGTCTGTGTTTGTGTGTTATGTGACTTGTTGGTCTGTGTTTGTGTGTTATTTGACATGTTGGTCTGTGTTTGTGTGTTATGTGATGTGTTGGTCTGTATTTGTGTGTTATTTGACATGTTGGTCTGTGTTTGTGTGTTATGTGATGTGTTGGTCTGTATTTGTGTGTTATTTGACATGTTGGTCTGTGTTTGTGTGTTATGTGATTTGTTGGTCTGTGTTTGTGTGTTATTTGACGTGTTGGTCTGTGTTTGTGTGTTATGTGATGTGTTGGTCTGTATTTGTGTGTTATTTGACGTGTTGGTCTGTGTTTGTGTGTTATGTGACTTGTTGGTGTGTGTTTGTGAGTTATGTGACGTGTTGGTCTGTGTTTGTGTGTCATGTGATGTATTGGTCCTCTGTGTTGCAGTACTCAACGTGTCTGAGCAGGGCTATGGCCGGGGGAGAGACACAGACATGAGGATTCCTCCCCCTCACATCCACCAAGTACCCACACACACCGCAGGTACGTGTTGTGTCATATGTCACACTGATGACATCTACCTGCGGGTACCTCGGTCCATCCCACTCATACCCAGGGACAGTTAGCCACCCTAACTGTTGCCACCGTACAATCTAGGCCTAACATAAGGTTGACCCCATAATGTGCCACCTAGTATTGTTTGGATGTGAGAATATGCCAGTTATAATTTGATGGAGATCACATGGTTTTTCTGAATTGTTTTTTCTGAAATGTTTGCTGCAGAAATTTAATAGGTGTTTTTTCAAATTGCTGAACATTCTTCAGGATAGTTCATTTCTATGCAAATTAGTTCTTTTAGACATATCCAATACATGAAGTTGGTGAGCTACACCAACGAAAGCCTCTACAGGATAAAAATTCACGTATTGAATATGTCTAAAAGAACTAATTTGCATAGTGTTTTTCCTGTTTTTTTCAATATGCACTTTACACCCATTGCCACATGGTCAGCTTTTGTGCCATTAAGACGACACAAATTTTTCAAAGTACCTCCAGACCTGATCATTCTTGAGTTCCACCCAAAACACTGAAGCTTTTAGACTATTAACATTTGTTCACAAAAATGGAAGATATATGCCATTAAGAATTATCTTCAGTCGCTAGTTGTATATGGCCTGTACACAGCCTACATGTGTGTGGTCGCAGATGAATAGCTTTAATGTCTACTTTCGTGTCCAGGTGGCACTGGCAGTACCCATGACGGCAGCACAGGGAAGCCGGACGTAACGGGAGAGGGGTAAGTGAAGGGAAAGGGGAAATAGGGTAGATAAGGAACATTTAGGAAACATGTGAATTATTACCACACATGAGAGGGACGATACATTTGTCAGTGTTTGAGTAAAATAGATTCAGTTTTGGCGTGATATTGTATGTAGAGGCAGGTGCAGTGGTTTATTAGAGGGTGCACTTGTGGGTATGCATGTGTGCGTGCGACGCCATGCGTGCGAGCATGCGTGTGTGTGGAATGTGCATGTGTGCAAGCATGAATAATTGCAGAGACTGTGGTTGTATTTTGGATAGCTGGAAATGTTCAGATTTGTATAAACCACTCGTCTGAAAGTGTGTAAATTACAGATTTGTTTTTGACAACTCCAGCAGGTGTCAGCACTGTTCGCCTGTGTACAAGTTCACAGCCAGGACATCTGGTGGTTGATGAGGTTAATACTGTCACAATGTTTATTTGACAGTGTATAAATCCTGAGATGTTTTGATGCCCTGTGGTGACCCTTCTGTTTTGTGTATTTGACACCTGTTGATGGTCCTACTGGGTCACGGGCATCAACGACAATCATCCAGCATTGTATAGTACATGTCTGGTGACGTGACTGTGATATATGGTGCCTTTCTGGGTTGAATAGTTGAATGTGAGTGACAGTCCTGGATTCTACAGTAGATGGTGTTATATTGTCCTCCTGGATTGTTTAGTAGATGGTATGTTACAGTCTGCCTGGATTGTATTGTAGACCGCATATTATGGTCCTCCTGGATTGTTTAGTAGATGGTATGTTACAATCTGCCTGGATTGTATTGTAGACCGTATATTATGGTCTTCCTGGATAGTTTAGTAGATGGTATGTTACAATCTGCTTGGATTGTACTGTAGACCGTATATTATGGTCCTCCTGGATAGTTTAGTAGATGGTATGTTACAATCTGCTTGGATTGTACTGTAGACCGTATATTATGGTCCTCCTGGATAGTTTAGTAGATGGTATGTTACAATCTGCTTGGATTGTATTGTAGACCGTATATTATGGTCCTCCTGGATAGTTTAGTAGATGGTATGTTACAATCTGCTTGGATTGTACTGTAGACCGTATATTATGGTCCTCCTGGATAGTTTAGTAGATGGTATGTTACAATCTGCTTGGATTGTACTGTAGACCGTATATTATGGTCCTCCTGGATAGTTTAGTAGATGGTATGTTATAATCTGCTTGGATTGTACTGTAGACCGTATATTATGGTCCTCCTGGATAGTTTAGTAGATGGTATGTTATAATCTGCTTGGATTGTACTGTAGACCGTATATTATGGTCCTCCTGGATAGTTTAGTAGATGGTATGTTACAATCTGCCTGGATTGTACTGTAGACCGTATATTATGGTCCTCCTGGATAGTTTAATAGATGGTATGTTATAATCTGCTTGGATTGTACTGTAGACCGTATATTATGGTCCTCCTGGATTGCATAATAGGTATTATATTATGGTTTGCCTGGTACAGTATATTGTATATCACAGTCCTCCTTCATTGTGAAATAGAAAGGATATTATGATCTTCCTGGATTTAATAATTATTATATACTATAATATAATGGCCTTGTTGATTATGTCTCAATAAAAGGCGGCATGAATTACTACAAGTAGACAACTTTAATGCCTTTATCAGGAAGCGTTAGAAAGCTATAAATAGTTTTATGCATCCTTCCTGTTACATTTTCATTCATGTTGTGTGTCTGCTAGAAAGCTATAAATAGTTTAGGTGATCCTTCTGGCTATGTTATCACTGATGGGTTGTTTTAGTGTTGGTTGCAAGCACTTAATGAGCACTAAATAGTGCTGGGAATGTATATAGAGGGAGAGTGACCAGTGAGTGGATCCAGTGTGGGTATAACCCTGGTCAGAAGACCCAAGCAGATGACAGAACTTGTCTGTTCATTGTTCATAGGTAGACAGTTTATGGTACAAGAGCAGCTTATATTATCTTGAAATTCATTGGTTTGAGGTGGCAGTTATAATCATTATTTTGTTTGAAATTGGTTCAATAAATCTATATGTTAATACGCTAACTTTGTGGGCAGTCTGACAGTATCTCCTCCCAGGCGCCAAGGTCCATGCGTCTCTTTCTGTGTCCATTTACTTCCTTGGACCACTGGCCTCTGATCATCAATTGGTGGTGTATTTCACAAATATAAAGGTACTTAATTAGAGTTACTTGTGTGTACCCAGTATGCGTTTATACTTGTCAGAGAAAGATGGAAACACAGCACATTGCGTGGTTTCAAATGGCACCACTGTGAATACGTTTCAGATCAAAATACTACATCATTTGGTGATAATTGCTGCCCTGGGGTTGTTGCTCTATGGGAGGGTTAAGTTAGTGTGCATTAAATATGTTGGCTTTGTTGTTTGTCTCATGTGTCCATAGCATTTGGTCTCTTGTGTCCATAGCATGTGGTCTCTTGTGTCTATAGCATTTGGTCTCTTGTGTCTATAGCATTTGGTCTCTTGTGCCCATAGCATTTGGTCTCTTGTGTCACTAGCATTAATCTTTGTTTAACAAATTAACTTTTTTGCTAAACTGTGCTAATATCTTAATAGTGGAACACTTCCATCTCTACACAAATCTGTTGATTTGGATATATTTTAGCTGAAGAAAATAGATATAAGTTTTGACCACAAGGTTATGACAGTATTTGTTCAGTACTAGTAATGTATATCGAGGAAATATACCCTTAGCGACAGATGATATGCGTGGTTTACGAGTCGGATCAATTACACAAGTTGTTATATGTGCAGCTTGTTCTATAAATTGCCCTGTAGTTGAATACGTTACGTTGTGTATACCTCCGTAATGTTAATGGTCTGACGTCTGCATTGAATTTGCTATTAGAAGCATGGTCGTTTTAATGAGGTTGGGCTGCATAAAGTTGCTTTGCTGTGGTGTTTATTGGGACAAGTTCAGCAGTTACGAGCATTCTGCACGCTTGGCAGCATAACGATTGATTGACCATGAAGCGATATTAATTATTATGCGAGAGCAGCCTCAGAGTAAGCATGCAGTTTATTGATTGGTTGACTTAGGCAGACTGCCATTTTGCACGCCCGGTTGAGCAGATCGCACGCATGAGCAATTTGCGACTGTAACTGACCCCAGGAAATATCAGAAGTGAGAAGTAGACATGGCGAATCAAATCACACACAAGGCAGAATTCTGTAGAGATATTCTTAGCGTCTACCGTTTGAAGCAAGTCGGTGAAAGTTTGTAGCTGGTAGGCAGTGAGCCAAGTTTGTGGGCGTGGTGTGTCAGATGCGTATTGATTGCGGCTGATGCGTTCAGCGCACCGTGCATTGTTGTGAGTGTGTAGACCTGATGGATGGAGCTACACACTCTGCTGTTAGTCAGCGGCTGTAACCGTGTCAGTGCAGCAGTGTTGTCAACTGTAGTGTCACAGCTGGCCAACTCTGGACAGTGTCATCCAAACACTGGACAGTCCAGTGTGGTGTAGTGGACAGCAGACCAGGCTTTGTCTTGTACTAGTTCAGGGCTTAATTTACAGTCATTTGTGTGGACAGTCAGCAGCAGTGTTGGTCTAAATGGGACGGTCACGGTTGGCTGACCCAGCCAGAATGTGGCAGTGACAATGGGTGGAATGCTGGGAGCAAGTGAGGCGTGACGCAGCAGGCATGACTGGACTGGCAGCAGTGCACTGGTGGCTGTGTGGTTAGTGACACTTCCAATGGCGGACCGACGACACAGGCGTGGTTCAGATACGGCGTCCTATTACTCGGTGTCGGCGCCACGACGCTCGACACAACATGTTCCACAGAGCATCGAGGCGATAAGTATGCACCGGGAGGGTGGGCCGAGGTATGTCGCCACGGCGAGGGTCGTTCAGCAACCACAGCGGTATGTGCAGTATATGGACAGACGTGGGCTCCATCTGGTGCCAGTGCAGGTAGTTAATACCTCGCCCCGAGTCAGCCCGGTGATTGTCAACCACCCCATGCCGCCCCACATCAAACAACTGGAGTCTGACGATGGCAACTGGACCATCAAGGCAACCAAGAGGGTGGCACCCAAGCCCCCCGTACCGTACGCGTGGATGGACCAGGAGGTAGCTGTTGCGCGGTCTGGCGGTACCAGTGCTGCCCCCTCGGTGGTGGCGGCGGTGTGCAACAATGACACGGCGGTACGCACCGTCTATCGACCCCACACGGCGGGGGAGGTTTCCCGTGCTGCTTCCATCCGGGGGGTGTCCCGTGCCCCCTCCTCTGTATCCACCCTCTCCCATCACCCCGCTGTGGTAGTTCCCTTCTCCCCCGTCGCTCGGTCGGCTACGTCCGTCGGGGAGCAAGACCGGCGCGACTACTTCACCTACGACACGCTACCCAGGAACTTCTTCCGACAAGGCAAACAGCCAACCGAAGACACCAGCGGGGTTGCAAAGGTCACCATAGGAGCACACAAGACTGAGAATCCGACGACGGCCGCTAGGTGGCACCCTGATGACACCGTGTATGCGGGGGAAGTAGTGCGAGTAACCGTGCCTCCGTATAGCGCTCAGAGCAAGGCGGGAAGTGTCGAGGAGAGAAGAACTGTCTCGGTAGATGTGCACGATGGAGATACTGAAGGCATGGCCACCGCGACAGTTACAGTCTACAGCAATGGCATTGATAGACCAACAACGTCCAACACTGGCGAATCTAACAGGTATGATATGCTGACTTAGATGTTGAACACCAAACACTCCATCCAGGGTTAACATAGAAGGTTTATTTTCAGTTTTCCTTTCACTTCCCCTGGCATAGACACCAGGTAGAAGGGACAACAGTTACAGTCTCTGCTGAAAGACACAGGCAGTGTGTGGTGAACAAAATTGCCCGAAACTCGAACCCCATCCCCCTTGACCAACATTCTAATGCTCTATGGCTTCACCCACCCCAAGGTATGCTAGTACTGACTTGTTATTCCAGTTTTTATGTCTGTACTTTGAGGATTTTAGGTCAAATGACAGCCACATGAATCTGTTTGAAGAATTTACAAACAGTAGTTTCAAACAGTAGTTGTGTGTTCTGGTATGTAGTGCAGTCGGTAAGACCGTGTGGTTTGCTGAAGACAGTCTCACCCTCCAAGTTGTAAGTTCGCTGTACTGTGGTAAGCTGTAGCTGCATGCTATACAAGCTCTATCGCCAAGAATAGAAGTCATTGTGTGCACATGTATTACCTGTTAACGTGCAGCTTCAATAAGAAGCCTTTCCAAGTTGCAGTGGTCTGGAATTCTGGCACGGTCGTTAAGCACGTTAAATAGGTCTAGGCCAGTTCACTGCTTGAGAGAACAAGTTTGGGCTTGGAAACAGAATCCAGTTGCTGACATTACATTATGGCATGTCATTTATCATTTACTGTTTGTATGAGTCATAACTAGATGTTGACGTTGACCAATTTACACTGCTAGAGTTAATATAATTCCTAATTTTTCAGAAAGCTTTTGACAAAGTGCCACATCAAAGATTACTGCTTAAACTAAAGGCCCATGGCATAGGAAATGGTATAATAAACTGTATAGAAAAATGGCTGATTGACAGAAGACAACGTGTAGTAGTTGATGGGGAGGCTTCAAACTGGAAATCAGTTTTGAGTGGGGTACCACAGGGATCAGTACTGGGACGTATATTATTCTTAATATATATCAACAATTTTGACGATGATATAACAAGCAAGGTGTTGAAATTTGCGGATGATACAACATTGTTTAGAAGGATTAAACGTGATGAAGATAGACAGCATTTACAATATGATCTTGACAGATTGATAAAATGGTCTAAAAAATGGCAAATGTTGTTCAAGCAGGACATGGGAACGAAGAGGTAGAATATACAATGGGGGGTACTGTACTGAGTACTACTGTAAAAGAAAAGGACTTAGGGTTAACCATTAGTGCTGATATGAAGGTTTCAGAGCAGTGTGGAATTGCAGCTTCAAAGGGAAATCAAATCCTTGGATTAATTAGGCGAAACATAACATATAAGGAAAAAGAGCTAATAATACCACTGTACAAAACAATAGTTAGGCCTCATTTAGAATATTGTATTCAAGCATGGAGGCCTTATCGCAGGAAAGACATAGATATACTAGAAAGAATGCAGAGGAGAGCAACTAAAATGATACCAAAACTGAGAGATTTTAGTTACGAAATACGCCTAAAAAATGCGGTTTAACAACACTAGAAACCAGGAGATTGAGAGGAGATGAGATATAAGTGTTTAAGGGTAGCCACTACTCGAAAACGCCCATATAACCAATACGTCATATCTCTGTTAATATTGAACATATCATAACCAGATTTGGAGCACTGATTAGAAAAATGAATGGTATATGACGTGTGAAATATGGGCACGTTTGGTTGTGTATTACCATGGCAATGAATGCTTGAAGTGAGATGGATTTTCACATCCTTGAAAATTATTCTGAGCTAACAACTGTATGTATGATCATGCAACTGTCAAGAATCATTAGCTAGAATACTCCTTTGTGCAATAAGGTGGTTTTGGGCAAGGATATCTGACTTCAGTGACTGTTGTTCAGGTTTGAGCATTTTTCAAGACGTCATGAAAAAACCTCAAACCTAAAGTCCCATCTCACAAAAGTCATTGCAGTCAGATTTCCTTGCCCAAAACCTAGCTAATGCTCCTTGACAACTGCATGATCACACGTACAGTTGTTAGCTCAGAATAATTTTCAAGGATGCATGCCCCTCTATCACACTAGAAATGTTGATTGTCATGGCACTGCACAAGCAAATGAGCCCACATTCCACATATCATGTACTATTCATTTAACTAATTAGTACTCCAAATTTGGCTAAGATATGTTCAGTACTAACAGAGATATGGCCTATGGCCGTTTTCGAGTAGTGGCTACCCTTAAAGTATTGAATGGTTATGAAAATATAGATAAAAATATCTTTTCTCAGTTATTAAAGATAGAAGGACCAAAGGACATGAAGTTACATTAGTAAAGGAGCAGTGTAGATTAGATATAAGAAAGTTATCATTCTCACAAAGGACTGTAAATGAATGGAACAGATTATTTCCTGATTGTGTTGGTGCTAGTAGCGTGAATGTTTAAAAATAAAATCGACACATACCTTAAAAGGGCGGGATACACGTAGATAAAAAGTATTGGACTCTCGATAAGCCAAAAGGCTTCCTTGTCCACCTACCATCTAGAGTTAATTTTTTGGATGGCAATCTTGTTAAATCTTGTTGTTAAATCTAAATCGACTTCTAACTTCAGTAGGTCAAAATATTGGTCATATTGTCACTGTGTTCTTTGAAGCACTCTTTTTGTGAGCAACAGTGGTTATGGGCACAGGCAAATACTGCTGGTTACCTTGTTACTAAGATGTTCTGGGATCCCACCCAATTAAGTTGGTTTCTTATTATATATATATATATTTGTTACAATCAGTCGAGTATGTCAGTACTGTGTACCACACAGTGAACACGCAGCCAACAGACTAGTATTGAACACAAACAGCAACATGTGGCAAGGATAGATGTAAACGTGCAGTGTGAACTCCCATGAGTGTAGGCCTACTGGCTGTTGACAGTGCATAATGCTGACATTGTGCTGTGTGTCACGCGTCACCGGTTCTCAGTGTGTCCTCTAGATACCAGTGTCATGTCATCTCATCCATGAGGACCACATGACAGCTCGGTTCTGGGCCACATCGGTCTGCGGACCATGTGCCAGTCTGGACCACCTGGACCATTTGTTTCACACCAAGAGGACTATTCCTGTGTCATATTACGTGGACTGTGATCTGTTTAAAGCTATCTCGATCATGGTCTGTTGTCTGGGTTATGGTCGGTTTCTTTTCACGTTAACCATGGTCCGTTTCATTCCACGTAGAACATGTTCTGTTCAGTGCTATGCTCATGCTCCATGTTCTGTTTCATTCCATGTAGACCATGGTCTGTTTCTGGTCTGCCACTGGGATCATGATTTGTTTCATGTCACCAGGACCATGGTTGGTTTCATTCCACATAGACCATGGTCTGTTTATTGCAATCTGACCATAGTCTGTTTCATGCCTTTTGGATTGAAGCTGATATCTCAAACATAGCAGCATCTTCAACAGAAACAAGGAAAAATAGTTCATAAAAGTGACAGGGTTTCATTGAGATTTATCTAAATTACATTTAATAGTGGTTTTTTTGTTCAACCCTGACTGGTCATCAGTGAATCATATAGATTTCTAATGGAGAAAACAAGAGTATAATTGGATATAAGACATACCATAGGAAGTATAACGTCTTCATGATACATTCCTTTCTCTCTTTGTCTAGACCTGGCCCAACTTGGCTTTTTTAAGTTCTGCTACAGGTGGATTTCTTTGTTGTATTCTCAGCAGGTTCGCAAGATAGCAGGTTAATGGGAGGTTGTAGGGGTGCATATATACAATCCAGAGATAAGATTAGATAAGGGGTGAATAGAAACTTGACTGACAGAAACCATAGGAAAGAGTAACGTTTTTGTACCGCAGGCTACAGAGTAATCTGTGGCAGTGCTCACCATGGTTCGTGTCATTGTACAGTTGTAGTTGTTGCTTCAAAGTGGACATGTATGTAGTTTATGGCAGTGCGGTCATAGTGCGCACACAGGGGCTTTGTGTGCGCAGATTGAATGGCTGCCATCTAGCTCCATGTCTGTCCCATTCACTCATCTGCCTAGCCTTTGTGGAACGTGTGACGAACGTGTTCTGGTGACAGGTTGATCGCCAGGGACACATTAACCCTCCACCTGCCCCACGCTATTGAAAATCTAACCATCTGGTTGTGAAGGGTATATTATGGCCCATATATCACTGGCGCATGTGTAACACGATATAAAAACTGGCATAGTTATCAAACAATAAGAAGGGTACGCGGCTGTTGTCCATCAGTATGGCGATCAATCATCTACCTGTGACAGGTTGGCACTTTGCAGGTGTGAAGTCAACAGGTTTGGCAGTGATGTTCATAAGACCATAACATTGTAACCGCAATAGTACAGCCCAGTCAGTTAATAGAACGTTGCCGAGCGCTGGAAACAACTAGAAGTAGAAAGAACATTAGCTCAGTGGATACTTGACACTTTACACATTTACGCTGTGTTTGCGAACTTTTATTTCCCAGATAAGAGAGAACTGTTTCACTTAGACAATGGGCTCATAAAGAAAACTCATCATTAAACAGAATCCGTAAGGAGCTATTTCTAAACACAACAAGCAACGGAATACACTATTTCTGTGATACACAGACGAAAGTGTCCCGGTGGCGCACCCTGGTGTTGAAAGTTTTCAATATACAAGATCACCGTTAAGGAGCAAACTTTATTTAAAAAAGCAAAATTTGATTTATGAGCTCATAAGGATGTTAGTGATGAGCTATTAGTGTCTCTTCTAAGACATCCTTCCCATAAGTCAGATGTAGCAAGGATCAAGAAACTTTGAGTGTCTCATCAAGACTTAGACCCATACCTGAGGGTAGTTCCTATTCCGTTAGATGTTAGACAAGTTGCTCTGTTTTAATGAAATGAATGAACCCATGCCTGTGGTCCAAACCCGGTATCTCCTGGTGACTGGGCGAACACCAAACCATTTTAAGCATATTGTCTCCAGGTGCACCAGAGGCATAGAATTGATTCAGTACAGTTATTAGAAAATAGAACACTTGTGCTGTATACAAGTATATATAACGTCAGGCTGATCGTTTTCGGTGTGATTGCATTGCAGAATTCATATTTCATCAACATTTTGTTCTCACTGTTCCTTGAAGCTGTGTTCTTCACAAGGTTGGACGTTGGGCATCTGTGCCGTTACAGCATGCGTTTAGAGGAGATGATTAGCATGCATGTGTCACCAAATTCTTCTAGCCCACGCACTCGCGCATAACTCGAGCGCAAGTTATCACCTACCCAGTGTTAGGTTACAAGGATGACATACATCATGGATCCAGTCGTGTTATGTTTCAAGTAGACTGTTCAGGTCACCACTGATGCAACAGAAGGCATGACAGTATCATGCAGAAGGTGCACCTGACCACGTACATGTTTCTTTGCCACGGGTTGCTACCCTGACTTCATTATTGTCATTGACCCAGTTGCCTGTGTACTGTAGCCCACATTATGTGCCAGTTAAATTTGTTCCAAGGCATGTTACAGCGGGTGAGCCTGTTCAATGAGACCTGGATGTACTCACCTGCTGTGTTGATGAGCCCCACCATTCATGTACAGGAAGTGACCATGCTTCCAATGTCTTTATCTCTGCATTATCTACACTCTAGACATAATAACAGCTGAGGCGATGTGTAGATGATAGTTGTAATCAGCGACGTCTGTTCTGAAGTTATCCTGGCATCGAAGTACTGAGGTTACCTTGATGTCAGTGTACTAAGGTTACCCTGGTATCAAAGTACTGAGGTTACCTTGATGTCAGTGTACTAAGGTTACCCTGGCATCGAAGTACTGAGGTTACCTTGATGTCAGTGTACTAAAATTACCCTGGCTTCAAAATACTGAGGTTACCCTGAAGCCAGGGTGCTATGGTTACCTTGGCATCAAAGTATTGAGGTTACCCTGATGTTAGTGTACTAAGGTTACCCTGGCATCGAAGTACTGAGGTTGCTATGATGTCAGTGTACTAAAGTTATAAGAGAAGTCGAGATGGTGTTCGATCGATCAGGTCTGCCAGGGAGTAAAGTGTAAAGTGCTTTGAGCAGTCCTGAGGACTGGTTACTGCGCTATATAAGAACTTTACTTTGTTTAGCTTTTATCTTGACATCGAAGTACTGAGGCTTCCCTAATGTCAGTGTACTAAGATTGCCCTGCCGTAGGTACTTGACGTATCATGTTACACTGGCGTCAGTGCGACTAGGGAATGATGAAAAGGCAGACAAGGTTGGCAGCAACAATTGAATTGTTACTGCGCTCGTAGTCTGGCCCTTCTATACAACGAACCCTGCTTTAAGTGTAACCCTGTAACCTACACCCATGTCAGGTTAGACTACTATACAATGAGCCCTGACTTGAACCTTCAAGCCCCACCCATGTCACTGCACTGTGCTGCTTCCCAGAAGATTTGGTTTACATGTGACATGAGTGTGTGGTTTGTGGTCTGTTAATAGTGTCTGCATGTATGCAATCTGTGTTTTTTGTGTGGTTAATCTATGTCTGTGTAATTGTACGTGCACTGCTGAATGAGTACTTGTGAACCATGGCATAATTTGTCCTTAAAGAATTACTATACATGTCAAGACAAAAACATATACATCAGTATTTAAAAATGAAACATGAATCATGATAGTTGCTGTGGGGTCTTCGGGGAAGTTACCTACATTGATATGCCAACACTAAAAGTTACACTGTTTGTTCAATATTAAACTGAGTAGAAACTGCACGATTGTTTGTATGTTTGCAGAGACGGCATCTCACGTACCATTGTATTACAACGCACCAGGAATGGATATGGTTTTGTTCTGCGTGGTGCAAAATGTAAGTCTATTCAATTAAAATTAATTATGTATTGATATGGTATAATTATATATATACAGGCTGTATATATATATATATATATATGTATATATATATATATATATATATGTATATATACAGTAGTGTAAACAGTACACACACGTTTGTGTGCGTGTGTGTGTTTGACTTTGTAACTGCGCGTGACTGTGTGACTGAATGACTGTGTGCGTCCGTGTGTATGTGTGTTTGCAACTGTGTGCGTGTGTGCATGTGTGTGTGTGTGTTTGTGTGTGTGAATAATATATGCTTGAGCCGAGTTTAGTGTTTGAATGTTTTGTATATATATTTCATGGACACAATATTCAAATTGCAAACAATATTTCGGGTTTACTGCAATTAGGCCAACAGATTACCTTCAACATGTTCATTCTCGTATTAAACCATTCATTCTAACTTTAACAGTTGCTCCAAAAAGGTCTTTCTTTGTATATCCAAGTGAACTGAGATATCGTATGTACTGATGACTTCCTGTTTCAGCCCAGAACAATGACAGTCAGTCGGTGTTGAAGTTTACCCCCACTCCTGAGCTGCCTGCCCTGCAGTACTTGGACAGGGTGGATAAAGGCAGTGTGGCAGACAGGGCAGGACTACGTCCAGCTGACTTCATCCTCGAGGTATTTACTCTATCTTTCTGTTCATTTAGCTTGGCAAAACATTTAATTACCATTGAGCTACCGCAATAGCAAAAATGTCCGTCCTCCGGATGGTGCGACATAAACACAAACACGGAAGACGTTTTCCCGAAATGTAATATGACAATTATGATGCAGTTTTTTTTACATAAAATGTCCATAACTGTCTGGCAGTCCTCACTGAACAATAACAGATAACATGCGTACTGTTATGAACAATAAATTTATGTCTGTTTAATGTCTGATACAAACCCTAAAAACAGTAAGAATGCTTAAACTAACAGGAATTTTGAGGGGGAAAAAAGGCATTACTTACCTTCTAAGGGGTGGTAGATTAACCTTGGAAAGTGTGGCGCGTGAGACGCAAGCTGTTTAGAAAGAAAATCATAACATACCTTGACTGAATTGCGACATTGATCAGATAAAACAGTGAAGAAAAGTAGTATTAAAATATCCCATAGGTGGCATCACCAGTGGCATAAACCTTATGTGTGGTAGATCCACAGTTACATCATTTATCTATAAACTACTAATGTGTCCTATTTATGTATGTGAGTAGATCATACAATCATACTGGTGTATTATAATTATCAGAAGACTCTTCCCCCTCCGTAAATGAACATAAATCAGTGGAGAAAGTGGTACTATAATATCCTCTAGGTAGCACCACAGGTAGCATAAATCTTGTTTATAGATCATACGTCATATTGGTGTTTTATAAAAAAATAAGAGGACACCTTTTCTGTGAAAAGAAGTTGTGTGCAGCATCCGTCTAGTCTAACTGTCAGCTGCCTGTGTTTTTAGATCAACGGTGAGAACGTGATCAGTGCCACGCACGAACGCACGGTGCAATTGATCAAGAACTCTGGCGACACTCTCGTCATGAAGGTCGTGACTGCGCGATCTTACAGTCACGGCAACTATGACGCACACATGGATGGCACCCGCACGCTGCCGGTGACGAGGCGAGGTAATGTAACTATTCTTGTAGATAGGGTGGCAGAGATCGGGGCTTGTTTGGTGTAGTTACACGACTTGGAGAGAAATGCAATGTGAGAAGGGAGAGATCACAGTAGGAATTATGTATCATAGTGGCAGCACGACGCATTTGAATTGAATGGAATGACGGCAAACTGAATATGTTACATATATACTTTATTTTTATAACTTACTTAATTATTATTTTTTTTAACTTATTACCTTATTTAATTTTAATTTTATCTATTTATATTTCTAACTTATTTACTTTTAAAGCTATGGATTTTATGCCTATTTATATGCATGTATTGTTTATGGATTTTACGTGAAATAAATGTATTCGTATTTGTTTATTTTCAATAGTGACATTGACTGAAACGAAATCACAAAAGTAAAAGTAAAATAATATTCAGCCACACGTGGAGGGCATTGTTTATTTGTTGACGTAACAATGGTCAGCTGTTGGGCGTGATGTGTGTTTACAGTTGCGCCGGTCATCAACAACAACTCGGTGGACATACATCGCATGAACGCGGCGGCAGTCGCCCACGGCATCGACCCAAACAACAAGACAGCGTCGATCCGGTCCCGACACAACAAGCGCATGACGAGTGTACCTCTCGACGAGATCTTCTCTCAGTCTGTCGACGTCGACCAAGTTGATGCACCGTCACACACAGCGCACGCGAGTAATGACAACATGGGACGTGCCATCAGCACGCCCAACCTGCTTGGTGGTCACGCACACGTCACGACCGTCAAGATTGGTGACGGAGGTGATGACACAGCGTATAGCGGTGAGCGTATCTACGCGCAGCCGTTCAGGACGCCACCAGCGAGACATGGTGTGCCGGACGAGGCAATGTATCACAACGGCAACCTGCAGGTACAGATCAGGAACAAGGGTGGGCAGCGGGACATGAACACAGTGATACCCCCGCCCCCGTCACACCGTGCCCCGTTACCGCCCACTGACCGCACGAGCAGCGAACTCGTCGAGATCAACACCAACAGGCCGCACATCTACTCGAATGTGTCACACGCCAGCGTGCCGGCCCCAGTAGCGCCACCTGTGGACGAGGACAGGATCAGTCTGTACGAGTCGAGTTTCCGGCCGGGCACAAATGCACGTCTCAGCAAGGAGCCACTAGACCCGCCACCAGTGACCACTGCTCAGCGTGTGTCCACTCCACCGCGCGTGCCCACTCCACCACGTGTGTCCAGTGGTAGTCCAACTGTACAGCGGCAGGTGTACGGCCACACAGACTCTCCGTCTGATGGTCAGATCGGTCAAGCGAAGGTGGGCATCCTGAAGGGGTCGAGACCGGACTATGACAGTGACAGACTGGTCAAGCCTCAGTCCGAGTCGATAAACAGTCTCAGAGAAACTCACACAATGACTGCTCCCCGCAGTAGCATGAGTAGAGAAAGTCACACAATGACAGCTCCCCGCTCGGCTGCTACTACTATGCCACCTCGCAGTGGACTACGTACTGACATTGCAGCAGCTATCAAACTAGCCGCTGATTCTCGCAACAGGCAGGCACAGGAGAATGCTGCAAAGTCAAAGCAGGCACCGCCGCCACCATCGCACGCACCACCACCACCACCGCCATCACATGCACCACCAGCACACGCACCGCCGACGTCGCGTGCCCCACCTCCACCGTCACGAACATCTCGGCTGTCGCAAACACCGACTGCGCCATCATCGTTACAAGCGTCACCGCAATCATCCAAAATACCAACACCGCCACCGCCGCCACCACCACAATCTCAGATGCCACCACCGCCGCCACCACCGCCTGTTCCATCTGCAGACATGACAATGAGTAACGACACCACACGACGGCCGCTCCAACCAAGACCGGCACCAAACGACGTCACTCAGGGGATGTCTCAGGACGATTCTCGCGCCGCTTTACTCGCGGCCGTGGCGAAGCGGCGCAATGTTGTCGACAACTCAGACATGGACAGTCTGGCAGAAAGCATCGAGAGTCGCATCCACCGCTCAAAGAAGCTCCAGACCACAATGTACAAGAGTGACCAAACAAAGAGGCAGTTGAGCACGCCCGACTCACCGGGAAAGATGGCGCCACTGTTGACTGACGACGTGCCGAAGAAACCCGGCGAGATGAAGGGAGCGGTCAGGGAAGCAACCGTGTCAAGACCGGAGCAGAAACGACAACCGGGTGAGGTGAACAACAGCACAAGTGACTCGGTGACTGACGACAACTTCAAGGCGATAGCCGAGAAGAGACGACAGGAATGGTTACAGAGGAAGACAGCAGGAGCAAACAGCACCCCGTCATCTTCCCCTAGTCGCTCCACTGACGGCGACGAGACAGTAGATAAGGAGGAAGACGACACGAAGCCGAGGAAGCCAGCGCCGATGCCTCCATCGAAACATTTCAAGCCGACGGTGACAAGTATGCAGGAGCCACCGCCCGGTCTCGGCGGACTGGCGCAGGTAATCGCCGCGAAGGCTCAGCGCATCCAACAGGGCAACAAGTCGCTGGAGAGAAACAACAACTCGAACGATGAAAGAAATGCGAATAGTGGCTCAAACGCAAACGGCCATACTGTTGCTGGCATGAACACTGCAGGCCGGGGTTCAATGCAGCCCGATCGTGGCAGTCGTGTCATCTACACGTCGCCAAATCTTCACACGGAAACTGGCCGCCAGACATGCACTGACACGTCAGGACAATGTGACGGTCCCCCGCCACTGGTGGCTGGACGACATGCCATGGGTGTGTCACACAACGGCACCGTGACAGCACCAGCCAACAGTATGGGCCACGAGTCAAGCCGAGCGTGGTCCAACGGTGACAGCAGCACTGTAGGGTGGATTGTCAACCCGAATGCTGTGCATGAAACTGCCATCAGGGAGAAACTTTCTCGTCTTCATGACGTGACGCCTCAGGCTGTGCCGGGTGACGACGCTCGTGTCAGTAGTGTGTCGGCCCTCGTCATGATGCACGAGCACCAGTGTGTGCCACAGGTGGTCGACATTTCACCGCTCGTCGACGTTGACTTTATCCCGCCGCCGCTGAGCTTCGATAGCGAGCCGAGCCACGCAACGGCACAGGCAGCCAGTGCTAGAACAATCCCCGAGGACTCAGTGAGCACAGTGTCGTCATTGTCGACGCTATCCACTCTCTCCTCAACTGACCACGAAACACATGACTTCTCGCATTTTAGGCCAGCAGTGGCGCCACCAGCCATTGCTGAGGTTGAGTCGGAACTTTTGACACTGCCGCCGCCGCCGCCACCAGGGTTTGGCGACAGTCCGTCGGCGTCTGTCGATGATCTGCGGGAAGACTTCCTGCCTCCTCCGGCCGACTTCGGAGAGAGCGCCATGTCATCAGCACCTGTCGTCACGTCGCTACGCAACATGTTGAAGGCGTCGGGCGCATCACCGCACTCTGTCGACATGAAGTCGTTTCGCGACAAGCCAGTACCGAGCTGGACTGTCACGGACGTGTGTGATTTGTTGGACAACCTACACATGGGTGAGCACAAGCAAGCGTTCGTGCGCGACCAAGTGAACGGACAACAACTCGTCCATATCAGTCACGCACGACTCGCTTCGCTTGGTGTTTCTCGTACTGTCGACCAGATGAGACTAGAGCAAGCGATCAACAGAGCAACTCTATAGTTGGTTCCGATGACAGTTCTGTTGTTTGCTATTTCGATTCATACTAGCGTGACGGGTTCATAGGTAGTTGTCACACGATAATGAAATGTAAACTTTACGTAAATAACAAAAAATGCATGTTGTTAATATCTATATTTTGGAGACACAGGCACCCATGAAATGTATACGTGTGTATGGTGTGTATGAAATGAGAATCGCGTTGTCTTGTGTTTTTTACTGAACGGTGTGTTGAAATATAATGTGTATGTTTCCGCTGCACTCCTCTATTCAGGTGAAGCTGGCATCAAACGGACAGGAAGTGACGTGTGTACTGTTGTACACACTTTCAGTGCAGTGTCGACGACTGATGCTTTACGAGATACATTTGTTGGGCATTTAATGAGCGTACACGTGCATTTCAGAGCTCGGACATAAGCCTGGATGGATAACAGCTCTGTTTTAACTGTATATATCGCATCTCTCGACAGGAATGATTATTTTGTGGTGGACTATTTCGGTATAATAAAGAGTGTGAATACCACATATATCAGTTTGTCATTAACTCCTATTGCCTGTCGTAGTTAGTCGGCTGTCCAGCCGCTGTTGGATGAGCCACATGTATTTGTATAGCCAGTACTACTAGAGAGATTGTGCAGAAGAACTATATTTTAAAGTAAATGACTGCAATAGTGTATATTTTGAACATGGTGGTGTGTAAATATACAATTTGTGTACTTTGCGATACCTTCTTGCATGTTTTCCATTCTTACCTTGAGTGATAACTAATTGTTCCTATATACTGTGTAATGGATTAATTACTAATATCCTCATAAAATTACTTCACAATAAACACATGCTACTTGTCTGTCATGTCTGTCTGTATCTCTTTCAGAGCCAGACTCGTTCTGGCGAAGTCACGCAGCCAGGCGATAGTCGGCTAAGCGAGACTATCAATATCCTAGTCTCGTTTAGCCGACTCTCGTCTGGCTGTGTGACTTCGCCAGAACGATAATAATTATATATTATATTATCCTTTGAGAGCCAGATTAAATCTGGCTCTGAAAGGCGCCTCAAAATGTTATCCGCTAGATGGCAACACGGGTATACTCATGAATTAAAGGTCCTCAATATATGAAGCTGTATGTGACGTATCGTCAGGATTTGCCGTGTATTAATAATTATCAGTCTCCCTTAACCGACTCTCGCCTGACTGCGTGACTTCGCCAGGAAGATAGTCTGGCTCAGAATCGCGTTTTGACTGCTCACTGCCACCAATTATGAATGAATTAACTTTTTTATTTCGGTTACAAGTACAAATTAGTGAACGCATGTACAATGGATTATAAAAACAGAAAAAAACAAATATTGCAACCGTGGAGAAATTTGTGTTGTACACATTGCGCGCACGGCGTATGAATACCGGTAACTTTCTTCCGGTTCAGGAACTTCTTTCCAGATTCCCGTTTCCTGTCTGCTGGTGATTTCCTTCATGTTGGCGGCTGCATTCGTTAAAATTAACCTATTTTTAAATGGTCCTTTTCGTGCTGTTCTGTACACTCACAATGCTCTGGATAATAGTGTTACTTGAACCATATACAGTGCATATTAACTGCAAATCGTTGAGGCTTCGTATTGTTAATACAAAATCGGAATAAAATTAATGGTACCTTGGCTGTATACCTTATACAGTATAAATACATATATTAAATACCCGTAGTCGTAGTACATAAACATCATTTTATAACGTATAACCATGAACGCACTGGTGTTCAACTCAATTAATCTTTAGCCAATGACTAAGACACCGACTTTGCGATGAAAGTACACGTACTGTGCAAATGAGGGCCGCTCTCCAAAAAAGTCTGACAGTTCGTCTAAATTTAGACTTTCCACGTTGTATTATTTCCTATTATTTCCTCATTTGTGATCTCACATATAAGTTAGACACATCATTGGATTGGTGTCCATGAGGTGTTTCAGGATATGGATAACTCCATATAGCAACACGCAAATAAAGGTGCCTAATTCCTGTTAGAGTAGCCTAAAAACAGCCAAAACATTAAATAGGCTTTCCATTTTTAAACATGCATTTATTTCTGATACCCCTGAAAAATACTCAATATTGGAAATTTAGTTGTTTTAATATCTGATGCCAAGGTAAACGACGTAACATTATAATAATCCATAAGGTACATAATTCTACCCACTTGTTTTCAATTGCTAATTGGCCGTTTCTTTACGGTGACGCACGGTACCAAACTTTTTCACCAATGTGCCACTATTATAAATTGTTTATTTTTAAAAGTTAACATTGGTAGTAAACCGATATATATTCAATATTTTGATGTAGATATTATTTTATAACAGTTACTGTTATATTCTCTGTAAATTTGATCTTTGTGCAAATAAAAAACTTTAACTGGTTACGCCCTATATCAAGCTAAAATGTGGATTGAGACAAAAATAACAAACACAATTATTTCAAAATGTATGGATACATAAATAATAATTAATATTACATATCACAATTGTTTCCATAAAAAACCTGTTCAGAAAAAAACGCCATGTCACATACGATCGCGCCATGGTAAACACAACAAAAACTTGATACCGGCCGGGCGTAACCGTTTTTGTGAAATGCAGTATATTTTTTTCTAAACAGTTAACAAACGGCCAATTAGCAATTTAAAAAAAACATGCTGTCAGGCTTTTTTGGAGGGTGACCCATGAGGCGATGTAAATCCATGGGTAACGGAATGGCCAATTAACAATCGAATCGTCGTAAATGGTCGATCAAGGTCGGAATGCCATAGTCAGCTGTACAGGTTGGAGTCACTATACAGTTCAGTCTTCGGAGCAGTTCGGCAACGCCACCAGTTTTATTTACTATTTAAATATAAACGATAAATATAACATAGACCTCCGGCTAACTTCATCATCACGGACTGGTGGAGAATGCATCAACAATTAAGAGGGCACCATTATAAAATAAACACCGCACGCGAGATTATATATTAGAAAGTTTTCATTCATAACAAGAAGTGCCAATGAATGCCAATTGTTGTTATATAAATTACACAAGCGGCAAGCATGTCAATAAGTAAAACATATTTTAAAGGCCATAATACTGACAGATATTTAACTAATAAATAGGAGGATTATAAAAGTCTGCATACTGTCTTCTTATCCAAAAAAATTACTAGGTAAATGTGTTGTAAAAATATTAAATATAATTTCCCCACCAAATTTGTTAGAAATGTTGTTAGAAAAATGCCCACCTATATTGTCAATGCTGTTATCCCCCTGCGAAATAATGTCCATTTGCGTTACGAATCCCTCGCGTCCCGTGACAAATTCACGCTAAGGCGCCTGCCCATTTGTCACTTGCTTGTGACGAAAGTGGTCTTTATGTCGCGGGGGATCTCGTTGCAATGGATGGTGGGTCTAATTGACGGTTTGGAGAAAAACTGCTTCAGTTTTCATTCTATATTTTGGCTACGGTTTTCTCACTGTCAAAACATCAAAATAAACACATTTAGGTAACGTATATGCCATGTAATGACCAACATTTGAAAGTTTAATCTATACCGGATGATTTCACGATGGAAACTCCTTTAAATAGACAAATCGGTGCTGTACTGTTTTGGCTCATAGCTTGTGATGAGCATCAACGAGAAGTGTCTCATCTTGGAATGGCTACGTGCGGAACTTTGACTTAGCTAGCCATTTTTTCTGGGCAATATTTCTATGCCGAATTTCAAAACCTCAAGATATTGGGATTGATTGCGAATAAACAGGTATAGCAGCGGTGAAATATATACTTTCTAGATACATCCTATGTACATCTGAAATTTCACAGTTGTTAATGTCTGCCATACCTATCCTACCCTTATTTGCTGAATCACAGTAAGTTAAAATACTAGTTTAGAAACGTGCTGCGTTCAGGTCATGTTTGATATCATACCCACAAATCACACCAAATTTTCTTAAGCAATTTAGATTTCCATCACCTCCCAGAATAATATGATAAGTTCTGTTTAGTCTTGCATCACCCCGCTGATACATGAGAACCGAGTCTTGCATCACCCCGCTGATACATGAGAACCGAGTCTTGCATCACCCCGCTGATACATGAGAACCGAGTCTTGCATCACCCCGCTGATACATGAGAACCGAGTCTTACATCACAGCGCTGATACATGAGAACCGAGTCTTACATCACAGCGCTGATACATGAGAACCGAGTCTTGCATCACCCCGCTGATACATGAGAACCGAGTCTTGCATCACCGCGCTGATACATGAGAACCGAGTCTAAATTGTGTTCCAAAATTATCTCGGCATTCCTCCAATCAGAATTGTTAGTCTGTCCTCAGACTGGGAACTACCCTTACCTAAATAATTACGATCAATTAAATAACACCTGTTATAAATTTGCCATAGATTAGCAGATAATGAAGGTTTATCAGTGGCTCCATGCGTTAGTACACTTGTTGGATTTTCTGCAATGTAAATCTGACTTGGTGCTGATTTTCCTTTGAGTCTAGCCCGATCAATATGATCTTTCATAGTCTGTGACATACGCCTACCTTTTTGGTTAGGTTCTGAAGGGTGAAATATTGAGTTTTGTCCATATTAAAAAATCTTCAAATTTTCTAAATCATCCTCTTTTAAAACAACTTTTATTTTTCACCCACACATCATGTCGGGGTGGCGGACGTAAGTGGCCAAACTGTTAGTGAACATGGAATCGGACCTGCATGTTGTGTACGTAGTTGTAGATATACATACAGTGTGCATTACACAATGTATTACCATTCAATTCATGCCAAATGGATGTATCTTGAGTGTCACAATTAATACATTGTTTAAAATGTTCATGTCAGGAGCTACAATTTTGACATTCTGTCAAATTTGGAGGACTTTCTGCGATTATGCTGCCACATTGATTTCTACACTCATCTGTGCGAGAGGAACATGACACATACATAACTACTGCTGTTTTGTGACCAACGTTTGCCACTACATTTAGGTTAATGGCCATACAGCTTTCATCAGTTCTGTGAAATGTTTTGTTATCCTTTCTGATAATATTCGAAACAAGTAACATGTCATCATCACGTTTAATCTTTATATCAACGTGCTTACTCTGTGTGGTGTGTATGTGTTTGTCAAACAACATATTATCCAAAAAACGTTTTGCAGGAATGCCTGTGTGGACTGTACCAGCATAAGTATAATTAACAGATGTCAGCCAATTGTGGAATGATGCTCCATCAACAAATGTTTGAATTTCTGCGATAGCATGCTGATCTTTTTTACCTGAAGGTGAACAATGAAATGATTTACTTTTCTTAACACCACATTTATTCAAGCAAAGAAGACGCAGATATTTTCCAAACTCAAAAGTTATATTTGCTGACACCAAACATGTAGGCCAATCAGAACATGTTACCAAACCTGATATACATTGTTTTTAGTCTCAGAAAATATGTAACTTTTTATCCAATCAACTGCTTCATCAGACTGCACATATGATTGCATGTTAGCTACAGCCTGAACGTCACGCTTACCTGCCTGGGAACATCTGAAGTTTTTACTGATAGTCTCAAATACCTTGACTTAATAACTGAAACCACAGGTTTATTAATTATATGAGTGGTTATGTTTTCATAATCAAGAAGGAGTGGTGTTTCAGAACTCCTCATAATTTTTAAGGGGAGAATGTATGGTTCAATTTTTTTTTACCCTCTGTTATGAATATAATTGTCTCTGGTATTACTTGAAGTAAGGTGGCTAATGTTAGTAGCTTGCTTAGACATAGCCTTTTGTTTACTACTATTCTTTTTGGAACCAGTACTGACACTATGATGTTTACTGCTTGGAAGACTCAATTTTTTGTTCTGTAATAGCATATGAACATTAATTGTGCCTGTAATAATCCACTGCATGATCACCCGTCGCAAGAAATTTGAATAAACTGATATGTTTTGCAGATAAGCAACTTCATCTGATGGAAGTTGTGAATTAAGACTAGCAAGACCATAGAAACCTTTCCGGTATAAACATGCTATTGTGGCACCTACAATTACTGAAACACCACAGACAGATGAACATGTCTGTAATGGATAATTAGGCGCACAGAGATTCGAGCAATAATGCGTACCAGTATTGACATTACCACCAGGCTGATCACACGTTATATAAAGGGACTGGTTTTCCAAACTTTTGTGCCACATTTCTCAATATGGTCTTAACTGTATCTGGTATTCCCCACCCAAGTGTGTCTGCATAAGTTACAATATCAAAATCTAATGAATATATTGCCAGTGCAAAGTGATTACAATACACAACATTTTTACTTCCATCTGGATTTGTTACTTGCAAACTGTCCATGAAATAGGTTCCACCATAGCATCCCACAGGTATCATCAAAATCAGCTGCCCGTCCTGAATATTTGCAAATTTATTATACCTTTTTTCATAAAAATTTGCCTGAGATGGTATATCTGATGCATAATATACCAAAGTTTTACTATCATTAAATTCGGTGTTTAGCATTATACAAATCTGATACAAAAGAGAATTTGAGAGCCATCGTTCACCAAAGAGGTATGTCAGATCTTCGATGTGATATCGGTATCCTGCTATGGAGACTATCTCATTTTCAGCATGGTCCAGAACAATGTGTAAAAATTGGTGTAAATGATTTTGATCAAGCTGTGAAACAGCATCTATTGCCAAGTAATTTTCTTGTTCTGCCCAGTCAATTTCATTTCTTACTTGATCTTGAATGACCTTGCCAGCATGGAATTTATTGAAAAGTCTAATAGTTTCCAGTGAATGAGATCCATAGTCGAGCACAATTTCTGCTCCACCTTTGTTTATGTTCTGTAATATTTCATCTATCTGACATAAAGGTGGCATGCAATTATAGTGTGTGGGGTCAGTAGAAGTGCATTTAACGCTGGTTCCATAATTGATGTCAACTCTAATAGATCTAACTACTACTGGAAATATGGACTGAAATGATGCCTTCCTAGTTACTGTACAGTGTGTCACAGACTTACCTTGCTTATTTACCTTTGGAGGATTTGGACCTCCGCATGTCCTCCTGATGCGCGTCATGTCAGTCACTGGAGTTTCCAAGGCTGGGTTCGGTGACTGCAACGACGAAGACGAGTAACCACTGTGACACACTGCAATTGTGCTATGTAGTATCATGACGCTATGCCTATTACGTTCTATCATGATTGTCGTTTTATTAACCAATGACGTTCCTCCTTGTATTCGCCCCGGGTAATAAAAGATGTCGAATTCATACAAAGCGTGCTTGTGACATGGTGTCAGAAATATAAACAACTACGCCTACTCAAGTAAGTTGTACTTTTGCGCACAAATGCCGCACTAGTCTATAACTATGGAATCGCTACGAAGGCCCGATACTATGCGTTTTGACGCGGCCAATCTAGCGGTAACTTGGCGAAGATGGAAAGCAAATTTCAATGTGTACCGACAAGCTGCGGAACTGAGCGATAAAGCAGCCGTTACGCAAGTCGCAATTCTACTGCACAGCATGGGGTTCGACGCGGTTGAAATTCATGAAACGTTCACGTATGGTACAGATGAAGACAAAACTGACATTGAAGTTGTGTTACGAAAATTCGACGACTATTGCATTCCACGCGAGAATAGCGTCTACGAGCGATACAAATTCTGGAGCAGAGACCAGAAAGAGGGCGAGAGCATTGATCAGTGGGTCACTGATTTGCGCACTCGTGCGTCGACTTGCAATTTTGGAGATCAACAGGAGCTGTTGCTTAGAGACAAAATGGTGTTCGGCGTGCGTGACGAACGCATAAAAGAACGATTACTCAGGGAAACTGACCTAACTCTTGGTAAGGCACTGTCCATATGCAGAACTTTCGAAGTTAGCAAGGCACAGTTACAAACGATGTCAACGAGTGGCAACCCTGAAACAAGCACTGAAGTTCACGTCATCAAACGCCGACAAGCTGACAAATATAAAGCTAAAGAGAGCACCAAACTGATACGCGATTGCAAGTACTGTGGGCGAACGCACGAAGCAAAGAAATGTCCCGCGTTTGGAAAAGTCTGCAGTCAATGCCAGCGACGCAACCATTTCGCAGCGGTTTGCAAGTCAAAAGTGGTGCGAGCAATAGACTGCGATGTTCGTGACGTCGAAAACGAACTGTTCATTGGTTCGTTGTTCATTGGTGACATCCCAGACAAGTGGCAGGCAGACGTATCATTTAATGATACACGCATTCGTTTCAAGCTTGACACCGGTGCTCAGGTAAACGTGCTGCCATATCAAGTGTACTCAAAGTTTGCGAGCAGCGTGCCAATGAAACCGACAAGCTGTGTTCTAACGGCATTTGGAAACTCCAAGGTACTGCCTATGGGTACAGTCGTGCTAACCCACACGAGCGGTGATGAACGACAGGCGGTTTCATTCTACATCGTCGACGATATCAAGTCAGCAATACTTGGACACGACGCATGCGAACGCTTGAAGCTGGTGTCCCGCCACAACATCGATGAATTGAAGACGAATGAGAAGGGCAAGCTCACCAAAGAAGATCTGCTAAGCGAATACCCAGCAGTGTTCAACGGCACAGGCATGTTTGCCAAAGAATATCACATCGAGACATCGAGTGAAGTCAGGCCGTGCATCCAGCCGCAACGCAGAATCCCATACACACGTCACGATAAACTGAAACAGACACTTGATGACTTGAAGCAGAGAGAAATTGTCGATGACGTCGATCGTCCTACGGATTGGGTCAGCAACCTCGTTATAACGGAGACAAAAAAACGGGTCGATGCGTGTGTGCTTAGATCCGAAGCCTCTCAATACAGCCATCAAGAGAGAGCATTATGAAATGCCAACAGTCGCTGACGTCCAGGCCAAACTGGCTGGGAAGAAGATATTCACTGTGCTTGACCTCAAGGATGGGTTTTGGCAAGTGCGTTTGAGTGACGAATCATCATATCTCACAGCGTTCAACACACCGTGGGGTAGAATGCGCTTCCTAAGAATGCCGTTTGGCATATGCTCAGCCAGCGAAGTCATGCAGAAGCGGAACATGGAGACGTTTGGTGATATCCACAATGTGCATATTATCGGCGATGACATGATTATCGCAGCCGTCGACAACGAAGGGCACGATGCGATCATCCGACTGGTAATGGAACGTGCGCAGGCAAGTCACGTGACATTCAACAAATCGAAGATACAATACAAGGTAAACCAGGTGAAGTACATGGGTCACATCCAGACGCCAGATGGTTTCAAACCCGACATCGACAAAGTGAAAGCCATATTTGAGATGCCTCGACCTGAAGACAAGACTTCACTGAGACGGTTCCTTGGAATGGTGAAATTCCTGTCGAAATTCATCCGGAACGAGTCTGACATTACAGCGCCACTCCGATCGTTATTGGCAACGGACGTCGAGTGGGCGTGGCATCCGGAACATGACGCAGCCATCGAGAGACTCAAAACAATATTGACCAGTGAACCAGTGCTGCGATATTATGATGTCACGAAGCCCGTCAAAATACAGAGTGACGCATCGCAACGAGGCCTTGGCGCTGCATTGATCCAAGAGCGGCAGCCAGTGGCATACTCATCACGGGCAATGACATCCGCTGAGTGCAACTACGCTCAGATTGAGAAAGAACTTTTGAGTATAATCTACGCGTGCGAAAAATATCACCAATACATCTACGGAAAGGTGGTGGAGGTCGAGACAGATCATCGACCTCTGGAAGCAATTTTGAAGAAGCCGATCGCACGGGCATCACCTCGCATCCAGCGTATGATGATACGCCTGCAACGATACCAAATCAATGTGAAGTACGTGCCGGGTCGTCTCATGTACCTCGCTGACACGCTGTCGCGAGCGTACAATCCTAAACAGGAAGAAACGAACGATCTACATGCCGAAATGGAAGTCATGGTGCATACACTGGTGGAAAACATCCCGATGAGTGCTGTACGAAGAGAGCAGATACAGACAGCGACCGCAGCCGATGAGACGATGTCGATCCTGAGACAACAGATCAGGCATGGTTGGCCTGAGTATAGACGAGATGCGCCGATCATCATCCAACAGTACTGGCACCAGCGAGACGAGCTGCACGAGGCTGAAGGCATCATGTTCTTAGCCGACAAGATAGTGGTGCCAGCATCTCTGAGACAACAAATGTTGAAAGTCATCCACGAAAGTCATCTCGGTGCTGAGAAGTGCAAGGCCAGAGCGCGCATGTGCTTGTATTGGCCGGGCATGAGCACCGACATAGAGTAAGTCGTGTCGAAGTGCCAAGCGTGTCTGAGGTACAGACCAAGGCAACAGCGTGAGCCGCTGAAGCCTCATCCCATCCCCAGTCTACCATGGGAGAAAGTTGGTATGGACGTCATGACATACAACAACCATGACTACTTAGTGATTGTGGATTATTATTCCAAGTACCCTGAACTATGCAAGCTCGACAGTAAGACGGCCAGCAGTTTAGTTGTGCACTGCAAGTCGGTGTTCGCGAGGCACGGCATAACTCGCGAAATCATCAGTGACAACATGCCATTTAACAGTGCCACCTTCAAGGCGTTCCTGTCCGAGTGGGGAGTTGAAGGAACAACATCCAGTCCGCGGTACCCACAGTCAAACGGTGAGAGCGAGCGTTTCGTTCAAACACTGAAGCGTATGTTGCAGAAGGCGAATTTCGATCACCGTGACCCATACATTGCGCTCTTAGAGTATCGAAACACGCCGATGTCTGGCATGACGTTATCGCCAGCTGAGATGTTGATGAGCCGTACGTTGAGGACGAAGTTGCCTGATTCGAAGTCGGCGTTGCGTCCACGGGTAGTCAGCGCAACTTCTCAACTACTACAATGCCAGGCGACGTACGCCAACCACTATGACCGTGGCGTGCGTACGTTACCTCCACTGCGTGAAGGCGATGCCGTACGCATTCGCTCCGGTGCAACATGGGAGCGAGCCGTCGTGAGCCGAGTCGAGAATACTCCTCGCTCATATACGGTGACAAACGAAAACGCGCAGGCATACCGACGAAACCGGCGCGACCTCCTGAAGACGAAGGAGAAGCCGCCGCTCCCGACACCGCCGACCGCGATCGACGAGCCGGAGGCACAAGGAAGGCCTCATCATCAGGCTGTCCCCGAAGCCGTGGCTCCTTTGCGACGTAGCAACCGCAACGCAAACCGCCCAGGGTGGTTGAGTGATTACGTCGGCTGAATATGCCAGACCAGCTGAGGACAGTCTACTCCAATGAGGCTGGTCACCTGTTTTTTGCGTTAATTGCGTTGTTAGTGTTTTTAGCAGTTAGTATTCGTGACTCTATATAACCATATCAATTACTTCGACGAAAGGGAGATGTGACACACTGCAATTGTGCTATGTAGTATCATGACGCTATGCCTATTACGTTCTATCATGATTGTCGTTTTATTAACCAATGACGTTCCTCCTTGTATTCTCCCCGTAATAAAAGATGTCGAATTCATACAAAGCGTGCTTGTGACAACCACCATTGTCACCAGTCGTCTCTACACCTCTGCACTTGTCGCGATGTTCAGTCAGAAAATGGTCCAAGAAGATATCCTCTGACTTGCTGACACTGGTGCAAAACAAGCATGGGAAGCTAATTAATTAAAGTTCAATTAACTAAGTAATGTTACAATTGATTAACCTCACACAAATTAACAAGTCCATTCAGTGTTGGTAAAATTACTGATTACTGAACATGAATTACCACTAAACACATGAACCACTGGTAAGATCTAAATTTGATGCTGAATCGCACAGATGTACAGCTTTCTGATTATCATAAGTATGATCAACTGTTACCAAGTTATGGTTCAATTGACCTTTAAATTAACTAACTAATAAATGCAATGAAGACATGCCTGATGCAGAAGGGGCAGTGGATAGCAGGACTATGTGGCACTGGTCTCTGTCGTAGCACATCACGTCGAGTCCTCGTCTGTTGCACAGGGCTGGCAGAATGGTGCTGGATTGAACAATGTAATTGACAATAATTATATCAGGTAACCTGGAGTGCATTTAAGCATCATAGCAAAATATTTCAATGTGCGTCCTCTCTCAAAATAAGTTTTTGCTTGTGTCCTTTCACACTTATTGTCATCTTTAACGTAGTGTTAAAAATTGCAAAAACACATACTGTAGAGCATGGATGCAGCAGACTGGGATGGAGGGCGATGGAGACTCCTGCCACGCTGATGATGAGGTGGTCCTCCAACTCGGCAAGCTGAACTGTAGGCCCAGCAGGATGGCCTCTACCGGGTAGCGTGTAGTTACCATGCACCCGGACTGGTGCTGCCTCCTGCTGGTAGCTGCGGGGTGGCGGTGTCCTGGAAGCCTTGGCTCGTGCCTTGGCGTCCATTCGCTGGCGATGGTCTGCACGGGTACGGGATAACTCTGTAGCTACCATGTCTGCCTCCCTGCACGCATTCAACTTTTGTTTTGCTAAATGGATTATTATTCACAATTCTTAGCAGCACATAAAGCACATAAAAGGTCACAACTATGGGAGGCAACACCATATTCATATCATACATTCCTAACTGAAACGTACATGGCACGGCCAAGTACACTGTCAGGTGACAGTAGGTGCAGGACTCTGCAGGCGGTGGTCTTATGGAGCAGTGTGCTGCCTTCGTGGGACGGATGCAGGCCGTCAATGCTAAAGAATCCAGGTCGGGTGAAGATGTCGTCCCAATCCCAGAATCTAACACCAGCAACTTGTGCAGACATTTGGTGCAGTCTCATGTTGTGCAATAGGCTGGTCTTGTACAGGTCATCACTGCAGAAAGAAAGCACAATTACTCTCCACTAGCTACTGTCCAAAATATGTGGTACTATTCAAAATATGTAAACGTTTCATCCAGTTTGTAGCCTTCTACGAGATATAGACCATTTTTGTAAGCGAGAGATTCCTAATTACATCAGCATCAGAACATGTCCTTCCTTAGATAAATACTTATCTACAGAAATACCATGAATTTCAATCTGTATTGATTTTTGTATATATGACTATTTGTAATTTGGGTAATATAATTGTTATTATTATTACAGTTTCTAGAACTCATACTCACTCATCATAACGCGGAAGTATAGTATTTATATTAACATGCCTACTCTGTATGATGTGTATACATAAGTTTGTCAAACAACATATTATCCAACAAACGTTTTATAGGAATGCCTGTGTGGACTGTACCACCATAAGTATAATTTACATATGTCAGCCAATTGTGGAATGATGCTCCATCAACACATTTTTGAATTTCTGCAATAGGATGCTGATTTGTTTACCTGAAGGTGAAAAAAAAATTATTTACTTTTCTCAACACCACATTTGTTCAAGCAAAGAAGACGCAAATATTTTCCAAACTCAAAAGTTATATTTTCCGAGTCCAAACATGTAGGCCAATCAGAACATGTTACCAAACCTGATATACATGTTTTTTAATCTCAGAAAATATGTAACTTTATCCAATCAACTGCTTCACCAGACTGCACATAGGATTGCATGTCAGCTACAGCCTGAACGTCACGCTTACCTGCCTGGGAACATCTAAAGTTGTTCCTGATTTTTTCCCACTTAGAACAGTTACTGATAGTCTCAAATACCTTGACTTAATAACTGAAACCACAGGTTTATTAATTATACGAGTGGCTATGTTTTCATAATAAAAAAGAGTGGTGTTTCATCAGTACGCCTCATAATTTTTAAGGAGAGAATGTATGGTTCAAATTGTTGTGGCCCTCTGTTATGAATATAATCGGCACCGGTATTACTTGGAGCAAGTAAGTCTTATGCTAGTCTTATGCCTATGCCTATGCCATGGTTATGCCCTACGACTTCCTGGCAAGGCAGCTTACGTAGGGGTATTTGTAGTCGTCGTAATTTCGTAAAGCAATTCTTCAGTTTTTAGTCCTGGTACTGTTCTGGAAATTTAGGATTTCGTTGCACCCCCCGCCAACATAGGTTTCTTGATATTTTCTTTTTAATTGAACTATAAACTAATAATTTCCAAACATTAACCAAAAATTAAGGTGTCAATTAAATGAGAAAAACGACATTCATCACGAGTGGTTGGCAAACATTTTTAGAAATAGCTATAATCACAAAAAAATGCCATAAATTAAATAATTTTAGTTGAATCTCATTATAAATTCATCTGTAGATACATAAGTGAATGTACACCAGCACTATAACACAAAATGTTTAAATTGCAATCATTAATATGACATGTTCGATAATTTTATAAAAACTGTTTTCAGTAAAATCTATATGCGTAGTGCTTCCGTTTATTCCACACTCATACCCGATAATTTCTTATCAGTATGTTCCAATATCCACGTACTATTACTTGGAAAAACACCTGGCGAGAAATATTCAATATTAATGAAGATATCATCATAAAAAATTATATGTAGACCTACCCCCTAAATCGAGAAAATGGCGGGAAATGACAAAACGTCACACAATATGCTCAAAATTAACTATTTATTTGATAATTATCTTGACTTATAGTCTCATGTAGTTGGTCATAACATAATGCAAAGCAATTTTTTACCACAAATCAGGTGTATACATTGAACTTTTCGCCAATATAAAATGCACAGTTTTTCATCGACATACGGTGAACGGAATCACATACGTTACAACATAAATTTTGATATAGAAATACATATAAACAGACCAGGTGTCTAGGGTTATATGATCAATAACTTCGACTTACCGAACGAGTAATTGTTATCTGTTATGTTTGAACAATTATATAGACATTTCAGTAACCCTACCCCCTTATCGAACAAAACCACAAAGTCCTTACAGAGTTGGCATAGCTCACGTTGTGTTCGTGTGAAAGACTTTCAGTGTGATTACATACATTTCAGGCTGACATGTATTTTATAACACAACGTGTTTCTCTTTTTGACATATGAAAGCGTAATTGTGAGATGCATGCATTGACTTCATAATTATATTAATGTAAGTAGGCATTTTTGCAAATCGCAAATAGTATGATAATAATGATAACAAATTTAAAGTATATCATAATTTAAAGGTTCTCTATTGAAGTTCACCAACTGACAAACAGTTTCATGGACCATCATAGACCATCGGCGTTACAGCGGCACACACCAGTACATGTTAACCCATTCAGCTTGCACGAGCAACGAGCACCAGCACATGTCTTACATGTGCAGCTGACACATTCAAGTACTGCCTGTGGAGCTGGTGGATTGTCCGTCCAATGTACCAAAATGTATCCGTCAAAGTCCACCCATTGCCACGAGGGGATGGCACTGGTGGTCGTGCCGTCAAGCAGTGTCGCCAAATGGCTGCCGGAGAATTATGGAACGATATTAGGGCCATAATTCCACAATGCTACATTGTTGATTTCTGACTTTCGATTATCCATTTACGCCGAGATTGTCGAATTCTGACTTTCGATTATCCCTTTACGCTGACATTGTGCAAGATATTTGTCAAATAATTCACTAGAATGGCGTTTGGTCAAATATTTCTCCAAAATATTTTCTCTAAAAGAAGTTCTCCAAAAGATTATCTGGCATAAATTTTACTCCGTGACCTAAGCTGTGCTCCCCCTAGCGAACTACACCAACTTGCAAATACTGAAGTATCCCTTGCAAGTCAGGCCAAAACATCTATAATTGCTTTGGTCAGGCCTTGCGCTGTCAGTCACCAACGTTACGACGTAGTGTACAGCATACTTATATTGAGCATTTTTCATCCACGTTATGAGCAGTTTGATCACAGTTGGAGTTTAAAAGAACTCAAAGATGAACGGAAGAAACGAAGTGCCAAGCAGTCTGGCAGAAAACGCGAATTGATTGTCAGATAGGTTGGTACTGTGTGTGAGCGATAATTCATGATGTTTCGGAAACTCAATAATAATAATATTTATTCGTACTATAACGCGTACAATTAAGTGAAAGCAACGTATAAATCCATCTAATATGTATATAAAACGGTCAATGCAGCCAGTCTCGTCTATGTCATGAATGGGGGAGGCTGTTTTTAAGTGAATATTATTAAACTTTAAAGATAAAAATAATAATAGTGTGGAGTCTCCCATCACACAGTGATTTGTTTTGTATTTTGTTGACATTATGTAAATTGTTATTGTAAAATTTGTATCTTAGTATTTGTTTTCATATTTTGTAGTTCTAGTTGTTTCCAGCGCTTGGCAATGTTCGATTGACTGACTAGTCTGTATTATTGTGGTTACAATGTAATGGTCTTATGAGGTCTCATTCTTTATATGCTGGCACTGAGGGTGGTCACTACCATTGTCCTTGTCGTCCTCAGTGGTTCTTTTACGTCCCAAATTGAGACGGGACCGACATTAATGTGATCACCGAGTCACGAGGGATACACAGTCCCCACTTTTGAGAGCCGGATTTTTACACAAAAAATCATGCCTGCTCGGTCCAGGTTTCGAACTCAGAGCACTGGCATGCCAGGCGGATGTGCTAACCAGTACACTAGCCTCACTCTCTGTATAATTTGTTTCTGCTGTTGCGATAAATAAAATGCATCCTTACCTTACCTAAAGATGGGAGGGTGTGTTTCTATATTTCATAAAAACCAGCACAAAAACTTGGAGTAACATTCACTATCGAGAGGGATGCGTGGGTACCAGCCCAGCCTGATCACAGTGCTTTCTTCTATATCATGAGCAGGGTTCATACAGATACGTAACAATTAAATTCAAGAGTTTTCTTGGTATAAAAACATGCAATTTTCAAGGGTTTTCAAGGGTGTTTATTTCAGTTATTTATAAAAAAATTCAGCCCCATTTTTACTGGACCAGTCAATCATTCTATACCTGGGGTTTATAAGTAATCAACCGGCCATTGAAAATATCAGTTACCCATCAATAAATCAAGCAAGCACACACCTCAGGAATGAATGAAGCAAATAAGCAATCTATCACAGGACCCTTAGAACGATGAGGGGGGTCATCAGCCAAACATTCAATTAACAAATCAATCTTGACGATGAGGGGGGTCATCAGCCAAACATTCAAATAACAAATCAATCTTGATGAAGATGCTTAAGTTGTAACTGCCTGTTTATTAAATACAGCAAACAAATCAACAAACATAACGTTCACTATATGCTGTTGCTGTCACAGTGTCACATTACAGCCTTTTCAGGCTTCTCACTTCTTCACACTCAACTGGCAAAGTACATCAGCCAGTTCTTCCCCCTTTTCCCTGGCTGACCTGCGAAGAGCGTTGCACTTTGCAACGAGGCTGAAATCTCGCTTCTTCTCTGCGTCGGTAGAGAATTCATCAGCACATCTGTTGAGTTCGGCAATGTCAGCCTCGAGATGGATTTTCTTCGCTTTGAGGTCGTCCGACTCATCTACGTGCTTGCGCTTCGATGAGTCGTGGGCACGTTTCTTGTCATCAAGGTAGGCCTGATAACGTGCTCGTGAAGCCTGACACGACATCATCAAGTCTTTGGTGATGTCGACACTCAGGATCCCGCCGACGGACATGATGTGGTAATGTACAATTCGCTGTGCCATGAATGTATTCTTGCATAGGTTGTCAACCTCCATCTGTTGATTCACGGAGAAGCCCCGTTCAATGCTGGCTTGTCCGTGTGACAATAGCAGCAGCATATTCACAGTGGTCCACAGATCTGCGAAGTCAGAGCAGTTGATGTGACTTTCGAGGAAGACGTCCACTCGTTGCCCATCGTCGAATGGGTCAAACAACGAAAACTGATCCTTCTTTGGCAGGATGGCAAACGTGACCAGATCAGTGAACTGGCGCAGAATGTCGTCACATTTCTCTGCCACCAGCTTGCCACTGGTAAACCAAAGTCTGCAACACTCTGCGCAGCTTGGCACAACAGCCATTCGGGTTGTCAGCCATCTGGCGTGGATCAAGGCATGACAGATTGCGCACGATGCTGTACTTCGTTGGCGCTTTCATCAACACATGAACGACGATCTTGTGCAAAAATGCCCGACATTCATGACGCAGTCCCAAGGCATCCCTGTCGCTCACTTTCGATCTTGTAGATCGTTGCATCTGCTTCAGGTGCGCGTCAGCCGTGAAGCCTATGTCTATGTCGGATGACTTTCTCATTAAAGCAGGATCCGACAGGTTGAGTTCGGGGAGACTGGCGAGGCTGGTGTCATCCACAACGTCACGTTTCATGAAGCGGTACAAGAGATGTTTCACCATTCGATGCAGATCACTTGCAAGAAATGGCAGCATGGGGCGATCCGTCTGGTAGCGCAGAAGGAACGGTGTGATGATCTTTGCCACTGACACAAAGCAGTTCAACTTGACAGTGAAAAGTGGATCGGACGTTGCCTCTGATACGACCCCAAAGGCTTTCGTCTGCGGCAAAGGAACGTCACCTTTCTTGGCGGCTGTAACGTACTTGCCAGTTCTGCAACTGGCACGTTCTCAAGCCAGCGAGTGTTGCAAAAGTTCCGGCCAAACAAATCACTCCTGTGACTTGCGTGTAATCTTCGCGACGAGCCGGTGTCTCGTTAAAAAATGAGTGAGTCGAACGGAGAACGGCAGTGATGTTCCACTTCGTGGCATTGCACCCATGCTTAAACGCACCATGCACAATGTGCAAACCACATGAACCAATGTTCAAAATCTGGCAGCTACACTCGCTCTTCACTTTCTGCTGCAGCTTCTCGTAGAAGGCCCAGTTGATATTAGGCCCATCCATAGAGACTTGCAGCAAATTCTGCAAGCCAATGTCTTGCGTGCTCTGGAGGAAGTGTTCAAGGATGTCGGTTGCTCTGCCGTGTCCCATAAAAACAGAGCAGAGGTAGCGGTTTGTCACTCTCTTGTCAGCGGTCCACATGCGCACGAGAACGGCAATGCTTGCTTTTGGTGACGCTGTTGTAGGACTCGTCAAACAGCAGCACGAACGCATCTTGCTCCCGAACAGTTGTCAGCAACAATTCCTTGAAGTGTGGAGCGAGTCCATGGCACATCATGTAATTCGATTTCCGTTCACCACAAGTGAATTTCGTAGCAATCGCGCTGTCAGGAAACATAGCAGCGAACAAGCGTCATGTGTCGTCGCTCGATTCGTAGCTGCACAGATCTTCAGCGTCCACAAGATCTCTGCCCGTAGAGTGTCTTACTTGGACACAAAGGATGCGACATCAACGAGGGCAGGCAGTGCAGCATGGTTGTTGGTTTGTGGATGTACCGATCCAACTGCTGAAACACAAATGATAATATGAAGTACCATGTATGTATAATAATTGAACATGTACACAAGATATTCAAACTGAATTATTTCCATCAATTTTGTGGTCCTTACAATATACTTATCTTAATTTAAAAATTCGAATAAATTATAATACAATTTAAAAGTATTAATACTATTTATATTTTTAATAGTAGGTATGACCAACTCAGTTACCACGGTACCAGGTATGGCAATGCAAATGTGCAATGGCAGTGAAGTGTTCAATTCAATGTTGTAGATAGGAACATTTTGATAAGTATCCTAAGCAACATAACTTAAATATGACAAACCTGTTCTTGGTGTAGCCAGTATGCGGCGCAATTGCGAATTGTGTTTCGCGGACATGTTGTTCTTGTGCGTCGCACTTTTAACATGACTGTCCAGGCTGTATCGACCTCCGTTCCCGATGTTGATGGATTTTGCACAAAATCGACATCGCGCAGAACGTTTCCCGTCGGGTCTCGACACACCCATTCTTTGTATTCCTCGATTGCCAACCATTCATCTTTAAATTTACATTTTCCTTTCTCGGGAGCCATCATAACGCAAATTCAAATCGACCGATAATATTTTCAACGAACACGCGTTTGTCGCTTTCCAAAATGAGAACTTAATACCCGTATGACCGGTACTTATGGTGCCATCTAGTGGATAATTATTAATATAATTCTTGGTCACTTGGACTCACTCCTCGTACTTTGTCAATCGCGTTTTAATTTTGCCGTTCCGACGTTGAATTTTAATCGCACATTTACTTTCGCACTTATTAAATAATTTCTATTACAACGACACGGCTGAAATATAGTAGCTTAATTGCACTTTTAAAGCAACAACATTCATTTTAATGGTTTTCAAGGGTTTATTCTAAAAACGGTTGATAATCAAGGGTTTTTGGGTACCCTTGAACGTAATTTCAAAATGCAAGAGTTTTTAAGGGTTTTCGGGGATCCGTGCGAACCTTGATCATGAGCAGTCTTACTCCAAACCCACGATACTTTATCTTAGTCACATATTGAACATAACTTGGGATAATGTCATTGTTTTTCATTTTACAGGTTAATGAAGAGGAGCTCAGCATGAAACTGCTGCAGAATAACATGTATAGGGATTAGGGACGTACATGGTGGTATGAACCAACTACCCAAATTTATACTGGGGAGTCTAGAGGAATATGTATCCCAGTACGGAAAGAAGCTGGAGGAAACGAGCAAGTCTCTATACACAGAAAGGTGAGTTATCTTAACATTAAACTAAAAGCACTGTAACATTAAAGGTAAATGCGAATAATCATATGGGCTTAGTAGTTTGTACGTCCCTGTTAAATATCAAACTGCCTTGATGAAATAATAGTTTTCTTTGTCAATGGATACCAGCAGGCTTATTTGTAAGAGGTTATGGCAAATTTATACGTGTTAAATGTAAGAACAAACATTCAAAACCTAACAATAAATTATTCAGGACCAGTATTCTGGAATACCCTGCCTCATAAACTTAGAATACTCCTGACCATTAACCAGTTTAAAAGAAACCTAACAGCTCCTTACTCGTGAATTATTATTGATATCACATTATATATGTGTGTAGCATTTCTGCTATTTCAAGATGGTTAAATCTACTTGCCTGAGGTTTAATTTGGGAAATGAGGAAGGTCAAGCCAGTAGATAGACATATTGTTGACCAACCGCCTTGGTTACGTAATTACGGCAACTCGGTTGCAGATGCGCTCGGTGGAGCGTGGTATTCTGTTGCTAGCATTGCCAGCAGGTGGTTTCACTGTAATCTTAGAGGGTGTTCCACAATGTTTAGTTTGAATTGTATACTGCTTTAGCCAATAGAAATGATGGAAACCTGTCATATGATGTGTAATTAGGTCCGCTTATATAAACGTTTATTGTATGCATTTCGCCATCTGGGCGCTGGCGAAGGACTGGGACAGATCCAGGGTTGAACGAGACAGGTTGCCCTGCTGCCAAGAGAATGGCTAGTCAAGTCGTAAAGCGTGGTGGGAATCGTTAACGTGGGTTACGTTCCAAAGCTTTTGTGTGTGTGTAATATTCAGTGTCCAGAGTGACTGTTTGATCGAGCTTCGAAGAAGCCATGCCGCCACGTCAGCGGTATATTGAGACAACGTTCCGGTTGGCCCCAACGTATTTGCGTCGATGAGCGATAATCGCGACGCGCTCACGCAGCACGGGCCATCCTCGAACATCGGTCTCACAGCGACAACGTTAGAAAGATTGACCGAATGCGACTCGCAGCGGCCGGCGGTAAACGTATACTGCCAGGCGTCGTCATTCGCGCGAACGCGTTCATCCGACTTCTCGATCGTTTGCGACAGGGCAAGACCTCTCGATCGAATTCGTAGCGGCCGGCGGTAAGCGTCTACTGCCCGGCTTCGTCTTCCAGTTGAACGTATTCAACTGACTTCGCAATCGTTTGCGACCGTGCGATCATTGAACGGACGCGACTCGAGAATTCGCGGCGTACGACGGCAATCGTCAAGTGCCCGGCATCATCACTCGTGCGGCCGAGATACCCCGTTCTAACTGTGTTCTGAGCTCGGCGTGTTGACTTCAACAAACGTTCGTATATATTCGAGATGGGACTAGCCCAATATCAATGTCTGTTTTCTGATTGAACGTATCTATTATTTGCTGTATTATGATTGGTAGTTATCTGTGTTTGAAGTGAGGTATTTTTACCCTTGAAGTATTCACATATATATGTATATATATATATATGTGTGTGTTGTAACAGATTACTGTAATGAGAGTCCGCGAGGACTAGCTTATACTGTGTATTTATATTAAGGGAGTTATTCTTAGATAACACTTGGCGCCTAGTGTAGGGTCGTGTAGCGGTATAATCCACCTTAGAAAGGGAGTGGAATTTGATAATCGAAAGATTCAGTGTTATTGTTTATTATGTTCTATTAAGTTTTGGTTACGGGATTTCATTATTCTGTTTATTTTGTTAATCGAGATATTTACCAAAAGAAGGATATCTTGTAATAAAGTTATAAAATTTTCCTCGTTCTTTGTTGCTTGTTCACGAAAACCGTTCTTTCTCATATGCGTTGACCTTGATATATAAGAACCCTACTAGACTGAGCCATCTAGTGTACGGAGACCTCGCTAATCCGTGACAATGTGTCTGGGTAAATATATATATAGGTGAAGCACAATACTGGGCCAAACAAAAAGGACTGGACAGCAAAAACAAGTTAAAAAAACAAAAAGTCTTAGATGGTAACCAAGATACATCTACACCTAAAATTAAAGAAGATAAGATATCCTTATTCACTGTTATGTGGCGCAATGCCAAGTGAAGTTGATGATCTAAAATATGAGAATGTGAAACCCTTCAGAAATCAACATTTGCTTGACTGTTTTTTGTGTCTCCTTTCTTCGTGGGCCTAAGATACAGCACAAATGTTATCAACAGGTTATGGAGTAAATATAGCGTAAGTTACAGGACACCAATTTGGCCCAGTAATGTACGGCTCCACAATTTATATATATATATATTGCACATTGTTTTCTTCAGATTATTGCGGTATATGCGAGCCACCACAGACAACACACAAGGAAAGTGGTTTGTGTCAGCTGTTGTGTGGGCAGAGATGAGGAAGTCTGCCTCTTATAAAGTAGATGTGTCCATGAACAATGATGCGGTGGTGTAAGAAGCACAATGTGAATGTGGTGCTGGGCAGGGCCCTACAGCTCACTGCAAGCATGTTGCAGCAGTTCTGTTCGGCCTGACACTACTGTCAGACAGGAACTATCTTACAAAATTAATCAATATGTAGCGGAATATACACTTTGACTTGACCTGCAGGTCCTCCAGCCGTTCCGTCATGCTATACCTATTAAAGTAACTCCTATCAAGTCCACCAGATTACATGCAATTTGTGGACAATGCAGACCTTATATATGATCCTCGATCAGAGCAACTGCAGAACAACGACTCTACTCCAGACAGGTTCACTCTTTTTGACGAAACAAATCTTATATTCCTTTTACAGACCAATTGAAAAAGAGTTATTTGTCAAAACATGGGCATTAGTGCAGTCTATGGCTTTATGTATAAAGCAAATAATACAATGTTGCTTATATCTCTACATATACATATTTCAGGAAAGTCAACCAATGCTAGTGATGCAGCTGTTCCCTCCTGCCAATCCACATGCCCTTGCCAACGACCACAACTACTTGAAGTTAACTCCACAAGATCAGTACTTGAAAGATGAAATGGTTAGTTATTTCCATGCTTTTCAATTCAACATACATACATACATCTGTATTTATACAAAGTGCTCCATTGAAACAATGCACATGGTTACAATAGAGCGCAGTGGCTCAGTGACTAGCATGTTGGAATCTCAATCAAGAGAACCCAGGTTCGAATTCAGTGCTGCTGTGTTGAAACTTGGGCAAGTTCGTTCACTCTACGTTGCTCCAGTTCACTCAGCCGTATGAATGAGTACCTGGCTATAGACAGTGGTGGATATTTGTGTACGAATAGTCTTTGTGCATTAATTGTCGCATGTCCGAATGCTTCCCAAAGAAGTAAAGCGCTTTGAGCAGTCCAAAGGACTGGCTACTGCGTTATTATATAAGAGATTACTTTTTATAAACATTGCATCGTCACAGCACAGAGTCCAACTTACAAACCATTGTGCAATGCAGCTCTGAGCATTTCATTTGAAACTAAAATAAAACAAAGTTAAAACTTGAAACAAAAAGGGGGTTTGTTGTATTACAATTACTATCAGACTTACTGGTGACAATACAACTATATAGCTTAAAGCTGCAATATAAGTTCGATTTTTATGCTCCTCGCTTTTCTGACTAATTTCTCGAAAAAGCAAAGCTATCAAGTATCCCCTATAATATCCTAGTTCGTTGGTGCACTTGTGCTACTTCGTTTTGTTGAAATTAATAAACAAACTGCGAACTATTTCGAATTTGGTTTTGAGTCGAAGGAGTCGAAACTAGCAACACTTACTTGAACTTGGACATGCATCTGGAAGTGGAAACTTTATATAATAATATCGTGTTCGCGAATTTGGGCGAGACTGACTTCTGACCCTTAAGATTGGTACCTCGATCAAACCGTTTTTGTTGATAGTACAGTGTTCGCAAGTGTTTATTCAACACGTTCTTATTTTATGGTATTTACGCCGGCGATGAGACGTCCCCGGACATATACCACCTACTCAACAAAAAAGGGCCAAATTACGCAGACAACGACAGACAATCAGTATTCGCGAAAGACGGTTTATTTGGGAAAAACCAGTATGGATTTGTGGAATAAAACAACTCACAAAAGTAAGACTAAGAACAGACGCTGCGTTCGCAAAACTTCTTCTGGACAAGTTAGTAATTTCAAAGTAGTCAGCCTCAACCACGTATATTTATTCGTATGAATACACTATTATGTTGCTTATTATGTTCAGAAAACCACCACCCCTCAATACTGTGAAAATGTCCATAGCAATAACATGTAGGCCTTCGTAACATGTATCGATTGAGCATGCGACTGATTTATGTGAGAGTGAGAACTATACAAAGAATTGCAGCCCATGTTTTGTTAAGTTACAAATCCTTTTGTACATGTAAATTATAGAAGTTCTGTTTTTAGTTGTTTTTTATTTTGGTCTTTCACGAAAAAAGCACATCCTAAACATTACAGTTTATTAATAACATGCATTTTGTAATTTATACCTCTACATTCATACATTTTGTAGAAATATTGTGTAATTTTTTTTCCGTTTCATTTAATTAATTCACTTCATCTTACTTTGCGTGATTCAAATAAAATACAGACCTGCCTACCCTAAAAACTTCCTGTCAGTAATCCATCTTCCCATTCACACTGATTTTCAGGAATATACGCTTCCTTTCCTGTCAGTAATGCAGAACCACCATGTGAGATATTGTCACCGGGGGGGGGGGGGGGGGGGGGGGTAGCGACAGGTCAAACCCATTAGTTACGCTGTCATCAACATCACCTACACTCTAGCCTAATCAACTCTAGTATGATAAATGATAGAGACGGGGGGGGGGGGGGGGGGTAGCGATGGACCAAAACCATTGGCAGGCACTTAAAAAAAAAGTAATATGTTAGAATATTGAGAATAGGCCTAAATTAAAGGTAATAGCTTAAGGATCACATAACTGTTTATTAAGATATCTTTAATATATCAAAAGATATTCCGATTTTAAGACGGCAAAACAGCGTAATTTTTGTGTATGTCTTACAATGGCAAAATTGACTAATTTTTGTGTTTTCTGTGAATAAATATTTGCTTTAAAATGTCATAACTTTTTTATTTATACATGTATTTAAATACTGTTTTCAGGGTTTTCAAAAACATTGACCAGAGTAATAAATTTACAATATTTTTTTTTTATAGTAATAGTTATAACCAAATTAATGCAATTAATTAGTTAATTTTAGTAATGTAGCATGCAAACTCAACAGACCGACACGTTCCAATTAAAGGCCATAATGCCCATGATTATGAAGATATTTATACATATTATGCAATGTGTATAACCACATTAATAATGGTAATAAATATGCATTAATAAATCATGTAATCATAATTTAATTAATTAGTCAATATTGGGTAATTATCACGCGACCTCGAAAGATCGACACATTTCAGTAAAAGGCCATAATGTCCATAATTATGAAGATATTTATACATATTATGCAATGTGTATAACCACATTAATTATGGTAATAAATATACATTAACCAGTCATTTCACATTAACAGTAACTTAATTAATAAGTTAATATTGGCTAATATTAGCACACTAACGACTGACCGCTACATTTCGATGAAAGGATGGAATGTCAGTAGTAATAGAGGTTTAGTACCGGGGATGGTTGGATTCGGATGTGTGGAAGTGGAAAGTACCTGGATGTAGGTCAAGGTCAAGTACCCGGATGTAGGTCAAGTACCCGGATGTAGGTCAAGTACCCGGATGTAGGTCAAGGTCAAATATCAAGGCCAAGTACCCCGATGTAGGTAAAGGTCAAGTGACGCCACCTAGCGGATAGGCTGTGAACTAAAACAGCGCCACATAGCGATTTTTTAGCACTGAAATAGCGCCACCTACCGGATCGACCACGAACTAAACAATAGCGCCATCTAGCGAGATTTTTTTGGACTGAAATAGCACATGTGGTGCCACCTAGCGGAAAAAAAGGAGTTTTCGAGTGCTGCAAATATTCGTATCTTGGTTTGACCATTAGCGCCACCTAACGGATTTTTTGTGAACTAGATGTCCCCTAGCGGATAGGTCGTGAACTACAAGTGGTGCCACCTGGCGGATAAGTTGTGAACTAAATGTAGGAGTACTGCCCAAATTCGTGTCTCTTGCACGCTTGCATGCAATAGAGCCCCGTGACGGATACTTCATGAATCACAAACATCATCCCTGGTGGGACAAGTGAGCGAACCCCATGTTAAAGCATAGGGATTTTCCCCATGTTAAAGCATAGGGAATTTTCACTCCATGTTAAAGCATAGGCCGTTTTTATCCCATGTTAAAGTATAGGCCGTTTTTATCCCATGTTAAAGTATAGGCCGTTTTTATCCCATGTTAAAGCATAGGCCGATTTTATCCCATGTTAGTGAGTGACGTCATGGTATGCGCAGTAATTTTGTACACGAAGTGAGTTGTTCAAGCAGATAGTGCTTTGGTTAGACCTTGTATTGAACTTACGCGTATGTAATGTAATCTCTTCATGTGACGTCAATTAAATAAGTAATTGCGCATGCACAATAGTGGCTATTCTTATATGTCGTAGGTTGTCGACCATTTGATTAGGTGTAGGCCTCTCCTAGTCTATACATTTACAACTTTAACATAGGTCCAAACCCGATAAAGCATAGCCATAGGCCTAAGGGGCTAAAGACTATCTGATCTACAGCGCATAACCACGGACAAACAACTTACAAACACTGACAAACAACTCACAAACACCGATATACAACTCAAAAACACTGACATACTATACCGAGTGAAAAATTTCCCTGTTAACCGGTATAAACTGGTATAAATCAAGCCTCAAGGCTCTGTGTTGAAAAACTTGTATTTGTCCCGTGTTAAGGCATAGGGGATTATATGAACTTATCTACTAAAACATTCAAACTACCAGCTATCTTTGTAATATTTTGGTCAAACTGTTTGTCATGTAACAGTATTTGTCATACAAGATTAGTACTTACCAGCGGTCACAGTGGGTATCCTGTTTGTAAACTGTTTTGAAGGGGTATTCCCTGTTCAAGCCTCATCTATTTAAATAAACACGCTATGTGCGATGCACAATGTCGACTCGATCGCCTTGACGCCAAAGATCATATATCAATACAAGACGACGCAATGCTCACTATCTACATTGTTCGAGGAAAGTGAAGCGTTATAATAGAACAATATACTGGTGTATTAGCTATTGTTTGTAAGAACTATAGCGAACACCAGTATCAATCAGTATAATTCAAACAAAACTGATAACGAATGCTCTGCATGTTCGAAGAACAGTAGAATAGTGTTGTTATTATTATATTAGATAGCGATTAAATTCGTGTCTCTTATAAAACCCGTACTCGAGACGTGTCTGGACATGTTTGTTTGTTGCGGGCGTGAGCGTGCGCACCCTGTATGACATCGTCAGTTATGTATCTGTGTAGTTCAGTACAGATAGGTTAACCACTTATCTATCTGTGTATAGTTCAGTAGAGATGATAGAAACTTATGTCTGTGTAGTTCAGTACAGAGACGTTAGCCAGTTATGTATCTGTGTAGTTCAGTACAGAGACGTTAGCCAGTTATGTATCTGTGTAGTTCAGTACAGATACGTTAACCAGTTATGTATGTGTGTGTGTGTGTGTGTGTGTGTGTGTGTGTGTGTGTGTGTGTGTGTGTGTGTGTGTGTGTGTGTGTGTAGTTCAGTACAGAGACGTTAGCCAGTTATGTATCTATGTAGTTTAGTACAGATAGGTTAACCACTTATCTATCTGTGTATAGTTCAGTAGAGATGATAGACACTTATGTCTGTGTAGTTCAGTACAGAGACATTAGCCAGTTATGTATCTGTGTAGTTCAGTACAGATACGTTAACCAGTTATGTGTATGTGTGTGTGTGTGTGTAGTTCAGTACAGAGACGTTAGCCAGTTATGTATCTATGTAGTTCAGTACATATAGGTTAACCACTTATGTATGTGTGTAGTACAGTACCGAGACTACGGACGTCACATCACACGAGAGTACAAACGAAACAAGAGATATGTCACGAGACTTCGGATGACACATCACACGAGACTTCGGATGACACATCACACGAGACTACGGATGACACATCACACGAGACTACGGACGTCACATCACACGAGAGTACAAACGAAACAAGAGATATGTCACGAGACTTCGGATGACACATCACACGAGACTTCGGATGACACGTCACACGAGAGTACAAACGAAACAAGAGATATGGCACGAGACTTCGGATGACACATCACACGAGACTACGGATGTCACATCACACGAAACTACGGATGACACATCACACGAGACTACTGGGACAAAAACGTAACATTTTCTGAAAATTTATACAACCACTTTGGTGGTTGTTTAAATTTTCGCGAGGTTAACCCCAACTTTTTTTCTCTAGCTAACCTAATTATATATTTTTACCCGCTAGATGGCTCCATCATGTGACGTAGTACTCCGATTATCCACTAGGGGGCGCTACGCCGGATGTGATGTCATACCGGAAGTCACTTGACTGTCATGGCGGCCTCTACTAGGGACTCTACGCCGGAAGTAACGTAGTGTCGGTAGTACTTATAACTTTTTAGTGTCGGTAGTACTTATAACTTTTTAGTGTCGGTAGTACTTATAACTTTTTTGTGTCGGTAGTACTTAGATCTTTTTAGTGTCGGTAGTACTTAGAACTTTTTGGTGTCCAAAGTGGTTGTATAAATTTTCGCGAGGTTAACCCCAACTTTTTTCTCTAGCTAACCTAATTATATATTTTTACCCGCTAGATGGCGCCATCATGTGACGTAGTACTCCGATTATCCACTAGGGGCGTTACGCCGGAAGTGACGTCGTACCGGAAGTTACGTCGTACCGGAAGTTACTTGACTGTCATGACAGCCTCTACGCTTCGGGTATTCTCGGAAGTGTGTCAACGAATAGAGATTTATCATGGCCGGACACTAAAAAGTTCTAAGTACTATCGTCACTAAAAAGTTCTAAGTACTACCGACACTAAAAAGTTCTAAGTACTACCGACACTAAAAAGTTCTAAGTACTACCGACACTAAAAAGTTCTAAGTACTACCGACACTAAACAATTCTAAGTACTACCGACACTAAAAAGTTCTAAGTACTACCGACACTAAAAAGTTCTAAATACTACCGACACTAAAAAGTTCTAAGTACTACCGACACTAAAAAGTTCTAAGTACTACCGACACTAAAAAGTTCTAAGTACTACCGACACTAAAAAGTTCTAAGTATTACCGACACTAAAAAGTTCTAAGTACGACCGACACTAAAAAGTTCTAAGTACTACCGACACTAAAAAGTTCTAAGTTCTACCGACACTAAAAAGTTCTAAGTACTACCGACACTAAAAAGTTCTAAGTACTACCGACACTAAAAAAGATCTAAGTATTACCGACACTAAAAAGTTCTAAGTACTACCGACACTAAAAAGTTCTAAGTACTACCGACACTAAAAAGTTCTAAGTATTACCGACACTAAAAAGTTCTAAGTACTACCGACACTAAAAAAGATCTAAGTATTACCGACACTAAAAAGTTCTAAGTAATACCGACACTAAAAAAGTTATAAGTACTACCGACACTAAAAAGTTCTAAGTACTACCGACACTAAAAAGTTATAAGTACTACCGACACTAAAAAAGATCTAAGTACTACCGACACAAAAAAGTTCTAAGTACTACCGACACTAAAAAAGTTCTAAGTACTACTGACACTAAAAAGTTCTAAGTACTACCGACATTAAAAAGTTCTAAGTACTACCGACACTAAAAAGTTATAAGTACTACCGACACTAAAAAGTTATAAGTACTACCGACACTAAAAAGTTATAAGTACTACCGACACTAAAAAGTTCTAAGTACTACCGATACTAAACAGTTCTAAGTACTACCGACACTAAAAAGTTCTAAGTACTACCGACACTAAAAAGTTCTAAGTACTACCGACACTAAAAAGTTCTAAGTACTACCGATACTAAAAAAGGAGGGGTTTGCTTTGATAACCCATCTATTTGCTTTGCTTTGATAACCCGTCTATTTGCTTTGCTTTGATAACCCGTCTATTTGCTTTGCTTTGGTTCATTTTGAAGCAAATCTCACGCGATAACACGTCGAATTGCTTTGCTTTGCTTCGTTTTGAAGCAAATCTCACGCGATAACACGTCGAATTGCTTTGCTTTGCTTCGTTTTGAAGCAAATTTCACGCGATAACACGTCGAATTGCTTTGCTTTGCTTCGTTTTGAAGCAAATCTCACGCGATAACACGTCGAATTGCTTTGCTTTGCTTCGTTTTGAAGCAAATCTCACGCGATAACACGTCGAATTGACAAATTTGTGCGGTGTGTTGGTCAAAGCATAGTGTTTCGTTTGCGAAACTAGTTGGTCTGAGTTCGATTCGTGCAGCGTAATCGGCTAAGTTTGTGTTTCGTTTGAGTTCGATTCGTGCAGCGTGTTGGTCAAAGCATAGTGTTTCGTTTGCGCAACTAGTTGGTCTGAGTACATTAACATCTCTGTACTGAACTACACACAGATATAAGTGGCTATCATCTCTACTGAACTACACACACAGACATAAGTGTTTAACGTATATGTACTGAGCTACACAGACATAAGTGGTTAACGTCTCTGTAATGAACTACACACATACATAAGTGGTTAACATAACTGTACTACACTACACAGGCATAATTGGTTAACGTCTCTGTACTGAACTACACACAGACATAAGTGGTTAACATAACTGTACTGCACTACACAGACATAAGTGGTTAACGTATCTGTACTGAACTACACACATACATAACTGACTATCATCTCGGTACTGTACTATACACATACATAAGTGGTTAACCTATCTGTACTGAACTACATAGATACATAACTGGCTAATGTCTCTGTACTGAACTACACACAGACATAACTGATTATCATCTCTGTACTGCACTACACACACAAACATAACTGACTAATGTCTATACACATATATAACTGACTATCATCTCTGTACTGTACTACACAGATACATAACTGGCTAACGTCTCTGTACTGAACTACACAGACATAAGTGTCTATCATCTCTACTGAACTATACACATATAGATAAGAGGTTAACCTATCTGTACTGAACTACACAGATACATAACTGACGACGTCATACAGGGTGCGCACGCTCACGCTCGCAACAAACAAACATGTCCAGACACGTCTCGAGTACGGGTTTTTATAAGAGACACGAATTTAATCGCTATCTAATATAATAATAACAACACTAGTCTAATCTTCTTCGAACATGCAGAGCATTCGTTATCAGTTTTGTTTGAATTATACTGATTGATACTGGTGTTCGATATAGTTCTTACAGACAATAGCTAATACACTAGTCTATTGTTCTATCATGCCGCTTCACTTTCCTCGAACAATGTCGATAGCGAGCACTGCGCCGTCTTGTATTGATATATGCTCTTTGGCGTCAAGGCGATCGAGTCAACATTGTGCATCACACATAGCGTGTTTATTTATTTCATAATAATGTTGAACGCAATTATACACATACGTACATACGTACACACGTATAGATTAAGAACACCAGCATGATAAAATGCTGAAACAGTATTGTTGGTCTCTAGGCACAGATGAAATACAGATGAGACTTGAACAAGGAATACCTCTTCAAAACAGTTTGACACCAGTTTGGTACCAGTTTGTATGCAGGCTTTCAACTGTGACCGTTGGAAAGTACAGTATCTCGTATGACAAATACTGTTACATGACAAACAGTTTGAACAAAATATTACACAGATAGCTGGTAGTTTCAATGTTTTAACACATAAGTTCGTATAATTCCCTATGCCATAGGGTTATGCCTTAACACGGGACAAATACACGGATGTTTTTTCAACACAGAGCCTTGGTTTATACCGGTTTATACCGGTTAACAGGGAAATGTTTCACTCGTATGTCAGTTTGAGTTGTTTATCAGTGTTTGTAAGTTGGTTGTCAGTGTTTGTAAGTTGTTTGTCAGTGGTTATGCGCTGTAGGCCAGATAGCCTTTAGCCTCTATGGCTATGCTTTATCAGGTTTGGAACTATGTTAAAGTTGTAAATGTATAGACTACGAGCGGCCTACACCTAATCAAATGGTCGACAACCTACGACATATAAGAATAGCCACTATTGCGCATGCGCAATTACTTATTTAATTGACGTCACATGAAGGGGTTACATACGCGCAAGTTCAATACAAGGTCTAACCAAAGCACTATCTGCTTGAACAACTCACTTCGTGTACAAAATTACTGCGCATAGCGGTTTGATGATGTCACTGATCATGACGTCACTGCATCATGACGTCACATGAAGGGATTACATTACATACGCGCAAGTTCAATATAAGGTCTAACCAAAGAACTACCTGTTTGTCCAACTCACCTCGTGTACAAAATTACAGCGCGTAGCAGTTTAATGACGTCATACAGGGTGCGCGTGCTTGCAACAAACAAACATGTCCAGACACGCCTCGAGTACGGGTTTTATAAGAGACACCAAAGGTATAATTCTAAAATGGTCGCTGTGTTTGAAAAAACGAGGCTATAGGCCCTGGTGTAACATAGTCCTATATGTAATGTACATTTCGTATACATTACTTCAGATAAAACGGTCTCCGCTGAATTTATAATCCTTTTGTTATACATAACGCCTTACTATAACACCACATATTGGACACGTCGTCGTCAAACAAATAACGGGTCTGTCCCTAGGCAGAGCCTCGGCCTCCGAGCCAAGCAATCTCGTGTGTGACATATTCAAATGCTGTTCGGTATGTTATTTTATTCAAAAAATTGTCGTATACCTTTACAATAAAATTCCCTATCCTTTAACATGGGGTTAAAATTCCCTATGCTTTAACATGGGAACTACTTTTCCAAGCTCATTTGCATAACTAACCACGCCCACAATGCCCAGCTCGCTCGTGATTGGTCAATTGCACTTCCTCCAGCCCGCGCAAAAGACCTCATTTGCATAATCATTAGCGTAAGCTTTTGCGCGGTCTGGAGGAAAATCCCTATCTCTTAACATGGGATTTGCTCCGGGGCGCGCCAACCGTAACTCGTACACCACCTCTATTACTACTCTCATGAAGACGCTGCAGCGACTCTCGGAGGTGGGGCTGGTCTTGAACATAGAAAAATGTGTCTTCCGCCAACCCGAACTCGCGTATCTTGGCGAAGTGATCACCCATGATGGTGTGAAACCTGATCCGGATAAAATCCAAGCGATCCGGGATATGCTAACACCGACTGATGTGACCGAGTTACAGCGGGTGTTAGGCATGGTGACGTACCTTGGCCGATACATACCGAATCTGTCCGCCAGAACCGCTCCACTCAGACTACTGATAGAGAAAAACAGTGATTGGCAGTGGCAAAGCGAACACGAGCTTGCGTGGAATGGTATCAAAGAGACATTGTCAAAGCAGCCAGTGCTCCAATATTATGATGAGAGCAAGTCACTCAAAGTATCGAGTGATGCATCCAAAGACGGGATTGGTGCCGTGCTGCTACAAGAGACGAACGGCGAGTGGATGCCTATATGGTACGCTTCGAGGTCCATGACGACAGCAGAGAAAAACTACGCACATATTGAAAAAGAACAGCTGGGCGTTGTATTCGCATGCGAGCGTTTTCACGTCTACATCTATGGTCGCAAAGTTACTGTTGAGACAGACCACCAGCCGCTGATAGCGATCTCAAAGAAACAGCTGTGTGATGCACCGCCGAGATTGCAGCGTCTCCTATTACGCATTCAGAAGTACGACTTGACGCTAGATTACACACCAGGGAAATTCCTCGTGGTGGCGGACACGTTGTCGAGATCGTTCTCTGCGAAGGAGGTGACGAGCACAACAGAAAGCGACGTTCACATACACGTCTCTACAGTGAAATCGAGTCTGCCTGTGTCTGAGCGCAAATGGGCTGAGATAGCAGAGGCGACTGAAAACGATCGAGAATTACAGCAAGTGATTCGGGCCATGTCAAATGGCAGCGACCTTAGCCCAAAGCCTTACAAGACATTCATAGAAGAACTGTCCATAGTCGATGGTGTCTTACTGAAAGGACAACGTGTAGTTGTGCCTGAGAACATGAGAGGCGAGATGCTCCAGGTAATACACGAGGGTCACTTGGGCATCGAGAAGTGTAAGAGACGATCCCGAGACATTCTGTACTGGCCCAACATGAATAAAGATGTCTATGACACAGTCTCACGATGCGGCGTGTGTCAGGAGTACAGATATGCACAACCACAACAACCACTGCAGATGCATGAGCGACCAGATCGACCATGGGCGAAGGTAGCATGTGACATCTTCTACCTGAAGCAAGTTCCGTACTTACTGACTGTTGACTATTACTCGCACTATCCTGAGATAGCACTTTTGTCGAGCGAATCGAGCCGACAGGTGATCATCCAGTTGAAGTCGCTAATTTCTCGATACGGAATTCCGTCGGAGTGTGTATCTGATAGTGGTCCGCAGTTTGCTAATGCTGAGTTCAGACAATTCACCAGAGATTGGGGCATCGAGCACAAGATGTCGAGCCCGTAAGTAGTAATATAGGTCCCTTAGCGGGCACCGTTTCCGTTCCCTGGAGGAAATCCCATGTTAAAAGATAGAGATTTTCCTCCAGGACGCGCCCGGGTTAAAGGATATGAGCTATTATCTTAAAGGTATGCGACCACTTTTTGAATTTTCCCCGTGTTAAGAGATAGGGAATTTTCACCATATTAAAGCATAGGAGCTATTATCGTAAAGGTATGCGACCACTTTTTGAATTTTCCCTGTGTTAAAGGATAGGAAATGTTCTCCATGTCAAAGCATAGGAGCTATTATCATAAACGTATGCGATCACTTTTTGAATTTTCCCTGTGTTAAAGGATAGGGAATTTTCACCATGTTAAAGCATAGGAGCTATTATCGTAAAGGTATGCGACCACTTTTTGAATTTTCACCATGTTAAAGCATAGGAGCTTTTATCGTAAACGTATACGACGAAATTTTGAATTTTCCCCATGTTAAGAGATAGGGAATTGTTACCCCATGTTAAAGGATAGGGAATGTTCTCCATGTTAAAGAATAGGAGCTATTATCGTAAAGGTATACGACGACTTTTGAATAAAATAAAATATACCGAACAGCATTTGAATATGTCACACACTAGATTGCTTGACCCGTAGGCCGAGGCTCCGCCAAGGGATCGAACCCTTATTTGGTTGAAGATGACATGTCGAAAATGTGGTGTTATGATAAGGCGTAATTTATAATAATGAAAGGATTATAAATTCAACGGAGGTCGTTTTATCTGAAGTAATGTATACGAAATGTAGATTACATATAGGACTATGTTATATCAGAACCTATAGCCTCGTTTTTTTTCGAACAGAGCGACCATCTTTGAATTAGACCTTTGGTGTCTCTTATAAAACCCGTACTCGAGGCGTGTCTGGACATGTTTGTTTGTTGCGAGTGCGAGCGCGCGCACCCTGTATGACGTCATTAAACTGCTACGCGCCGTAATGTTGTACACGAGGTGGGTTGGTCAATTTTATAACTGGACCCAGTTCTGACTGATAATGATATAATAAACACTGTTGCAACAAAACCAGTTATAATCATTATAACTGGTTTTGTTGCAATCAGGCCGATACCTATTCATCGCGCTAACGATGGACGCCGTATAGAATGGCTGTATGGAACGATATTAGGGCCATAATTCCACAATGCTACATTGTTGATTTCTGACTTTCGATTATCCATTTACGCCGAGATTGTCGAATTCTGACTTTCGATTATCCGTTTACGCTGTCATTGTGGAAGATTGTTGTCAAATAATTCACTAGAATGGCGTTTGGTCAAATATTTCTCCAAAAAATTTTCTCCAAAATATTTTCTCGAAAAGATTATCTGGCACAAATTGCACTCAGTGACCTAAGCAGCTAAGCAACTTGCAAATACTGAAGTATCCCTTGTAAGTCAGGCCAAAGCAATTATATAATTGCTTTGGTCAGGCCTTGCGCTGTCATCACCAACGTCACGACGTAGTGTACAGAATACTTATATCGAGCATTGTTCACCCACGTTATGAGCTGTTTTTATCAAAGTTGGAGTTTAAAAGAACTCAAAGATAAACGGAAGAAACGAAGTGCCAGGCAGTCTGGCAGAAAACGCGAATTTATTGTCAGATAGGTTGGTACTGTGTGTGAGCGATAATTCGTGATGTTTCGAAAAATGTCAATAATAATATTTATTCGTACTATAACTTGTACAATTCAGTGAAAGCAACGTATACATCCATCTAAAATGTATATAAAACGGTCAGTGCAGCCAGTCTCGTCTATGAAGCGTGAGCGTCTATGTCATGAATGGGGGAGGCTGTTTTTAAGTGAATCTTATTAAACTTTAAAGATAATAATAGTGTGGAGTCTCCCATCACACAGTGATTTGTTTTGAATTTTGTTGACATTATGTAAATTGTTATTGTAAAATTTGTAGCTTAGTATTTGTTTTCATATTTTGTAGTTCTAGTTGTCTCCAGTGCTTGGCAATGTTCTATTAACTGACTAGTCTGTATTATTGTGGTTACAACGTAATGGCCTTATGAGGTCTCATTCTTTATATACTGGCACTGAGGGTGGTCACTACCAGTGTGCTTGTCGTCCTCAGTGGTTCTTTTATGTCCCAAATTGAGACGGGGCCGACATTAATGTGATCACCGAGTCACGAGGGATACGCAGTCCCCAATTTTGAGAGCCAGATTTTTACACCAAATATCATGCCTGCTCGGTCCAGGTTTCGAACTCAGAGCACTGGCATGCCAGGCGGATGTGCTAACCATTACACTAGCCGCACTCTCTGTATAATTTGTTTCTGCTGTTGGGATAAATAAAATGCATCCTTACCTTACCTAAGATGGGAGGGTGTGTTTCTATATTTCATAAAAACCAGCACCATCCCTTGGAATAACATACACTATCGAGAGGGATGCGGGGGTACCAGCCCAGCCTGATCACAGTGCTTTCTTCTATATCATGAGCAGTCTTACTCCAAACCCACTATACTTTATCTTAGTCACATATTGAACATAACTTGGGATAATGTCATTGTTTTTCATTTTACAGGTTAATGAAGAGGAGCTCAGCATGAAACTGCCGCAGAATAACATGTATAGGGATGTACATGGTGGTATGCACCAACTACCAAAATTTATACTGGGGAGTCTAGTGGAATATTTATCCCAATGCGGAAAGAAGCTGGAGGAAAAGAGCAAGTCTCTATACAAAGAAAGGCGAGTTATCTTAACATTAAACTAAAAGGACTGTAGGATTAAAGGTACATGCGAATAACCATATGAGCTTAGTAGTTTGTACGTCCCTGTCAAATATGATACTGCCTTGATGAAATAATATTTTTCTTTGTCAATGGATACCAGCAGGCTTATTTGTAAAAGGTTTGGCAAATTTCTATGTGTTAAATGTAAGAACAAACATTCGAAACCTAACAATAAATTATTCAGGACCAGTATTCAGGAATACCCTGCCTCATAAACTTAGAATACTCCTGACCATTAACCAGTTTAAAAGAAACCTAACAGCTCCTTACTCGTGAATTATTATTGATATTACATTATATACGTGTCTGGGTAAATATATATAGGTGAAGCACAATACTGGGCTAAAAAAGAGGACTGGACAGCAAAACAAAGTCTTAGATGGTAACCAAAATACATCTACACCTAAAATTAAAGAAGATAAGATATTTTTACTCACTGTTATGTGGCGCAATGCCAAGTGAAGTTCACGATGTAAGTTACATGGTGTCTTTTTACAAAAATATGAGAATGTGAAACACTTCAGAAATCAAAATTTGCTTGACTGATGTGTGCTAGTACCTCATCAGAATCCAACCAAGACTTTTAAAATGTTAAGAATGATCAGAGCACTCTGGACGTGAAATGGTGGACACTAACTTACGTTATCCACCACATTGTCCACAACCACAATTTTTTTTAAACAACAATAAATAGGCAGGATGCGTTTTTTTGTGTCTCTTCTTTCTTCATGGGCCTAAGATACAGCACAAACGTTATGAACAGGAACTGTCCGCAAACGAAGCTGGTTATGGAGTAAATACAGCGTAAGTTACAGGACACCAATTTGGCCCAGTATTGTGTGACTCCACAATTTTATATATATATTGTACATTGTTTTCTTCAGGTTATTGCGGTATATGCGTGTCAGCTGTTGTGAGGGCAGAGGTGAGGAAATATGCCTCTTATAAAGTAGATGTGTCCATGAACAATGATGCGGTGGTGCAAGAAGCAGAATGTCGTGCTGGGCTGGGCCCTACAGCTCACTGCAAGCATGTTGCAGCAGATCTGTTCGGCCTGACACTACTGTCAGACAGGAACTATCTTGGCAGAAGTGACATGTACACAGGTAAGACGTTTAAAAAAAACACTTATTTTCTGCATTCAATGTACTATGTACAAATATTGGGGCAATTGTCAATGCACAAAAAAATGGCAGTTAGTTTATCCCAATTTTGTACAAATAAGCTGGGTAGTTTCAAGAATGTGACACGCTCTTGTCAACATATCAGCAACAATAAATAAATGAAAGGGTTAAAATGTATATAAAATTCATAAATATGTAGCTGAATGTACACTTTGACTTGACCTGCAGGACCTCCAGACGTTCCATCATGCTATACCTTTTAAAGGAACTCCTATCAAGTCCAGCAGATTACATGCAATTTGTGGGAAGGACAATGTGGACCTTCTATATGATCCTCGATCAGAGCAACTGCAGAACGACTCTACTCCAGACAGGTTCACTCTATTTGACGAAACAAATCTTATATTCCTTTTACAGACCAATTGAAAAATAGTTACTTGTCAAAACATGGGCATTAGTGCAGTCTCTGGCTTTATGTATAAAGCAAAAAATACAATGTTGCTTATATCTCTACATATACATATTTCAGGAAAGTCAACCAATGCTAGTGATGCAGCTGTTCCCTCCTGCCAATCCACATGCCCTTGCCAACGACCACAGCTACTTGAAGTTAACTCCACAAGATCAGTACTTGAAAGATGAAATGGTTAGTTATTTCCATGCTTTTTTATTCAATATACATACATACATCTGTATTTACACAATGTGCTCCATTGAAACAATGCACACGGTTACAATAGAGCGCATTGGCTCAGTGACTAGAACGTTGGACTCTCAATCAAGAGAACCAGGGTTCAAATTCAGTGCTGCTGTGTTGAACCTTGGGCAAGTTCGTTCACTTTACGTTGCTCCAGTTCACTCAGCCATATGAATGAGTACCTGGCTATAGACAGTGGTGGATATTTGTGTACAAATAGCCTTTGTGCATTAATTGTGGCATGGCTGAATGCTTCCCAGAGAAGTTGAGATGGTGCTCGATCAAACAAGTCTGCTAGGGAGTAAAGTGTAAAGTGCTTTGAGCAGTCATCAGGACTGGATATTGCGTTATTATATAAGTGATTACTTTTTATAAACATTACATCGTCACAGGACAGAGTCCAACTTACAAATCATTGTGCAATGCAGCTCTGAGCATTTCATTTGAAACTAAAATAAAACAAAGTTAAAACTTGAAACAAAGAGGGGGTTTGTTGTATTACAATTAATAGCTGGTGATAATACAACTAAATAGCTTAAAGCTGCAATATCAGTTTGATTTTTATGCTCCTCGGTTTTCTGACTAATTTCCCCAAAAAGCAAGTATCCACTATAATATCCTAGTTCATTGGTGCACTTGTGCTACTTCGTTTTGTTGAAATTAATAAACAAACTACGAACTATTTTGAATTTGGTTTCGAGTCGAAGGAGTCCAAACTAGCAACACTTACTTGGACATGCATCTGGAAGTGGAATATTTTTGGGAGAAAATATTTGACCAAAAGCCATTCTAGTGAATTATTTGACAACAATCTTGCACAATGACAGCGTAAACGGATAATCGAAAGTCAGAAATCAACAATGTAGCATTGTGGAATTATGGCCCTAATATCGTTCCATATGGCTGCCGTTGAAACGTGCAGGTTGCCGGAATATTTTGGGCTTTTCCAGCTGGCCTGGACCAATCCACTATTGATAAACGGGGGTGTGAGGTTGTGCTAGTAATTAATCCGCATGAGTTTCTTCCACAAGTGTACCTCGTACACGCCTCACTTGCATTTCAAGTGCACAGGCACTACAAAATAGATATATTTTTGAATTACGAAAAACTACACTAATTTGTTTTGGTGACAACTGTGTGACATATATTGTTATGAATGAATTTACAATGTGGTTTGCGAACTTTTTAAAAACATTGCATGTAGACCAGATCATGTCAGCTTGAAGGCGCACAGCTGGCCTGGACCAATCCACTATTGATAAACGGGGGTGTGAGGTTGTGAATGGCTTTGGGGAATGGTGTGAATGAATGGGGGTCTACTTGACATGGCTTTGATTAAACATTGCTGAAAAAGGTATGCACAGCTTGCGGAGATTTTTGATTGATTAAACATTGATGGATTCTTGATTGATTAAACATTGATGTTTCAGTGCCATTTGGAGTTTGGACTCGAAGTCGGCCAGGCTATGAAGACTTGTAAAATATGTGAATAAAATGTTTTTTTGGTGGGTGGACACGATCACACGTAACTAATATCAGTCATTATATTACTATTCATAAACAACATATCAAATCAATTATAGCAAACTCTTCCACAATATGTGGATAGCTCTGAAAAGAACTGTTTGTGTGGGGCTCTGAAAAGAACCGTTATTGTTGTCTGGTGGCGTCTATACGTGATACTGCAATGCGATGTGGGCACAGATGTTGCGGAAGGCTCCACTGACGTCTGTCCCAAACCTATCTCGCCACATCCTCTCGTCGAGGTAGCTTGGAAGCTGTTCCGACGAAACCCCTTTCATGCCCTTATATAGTAGTTTTCTGTAAGTATGTGAATAAGGAAAAGCCCAAACATTCCGGCAACCTGGTGACGACTGGTCTACATGCATTGTTTTAAAAAAGTTCGCAAACCACATTGTAAATTCATTCATAACAATATATGTCACACAGTTGTCACCAAAACAAATTAGTGTAGTTTTTCGTAATTCAAAAATATATCTATTTTGTAGTGCCTGTGCACTTGAAATGCAAGTGAGGCGTGTACGAGGTACACTTGTGGAAGAAATTCATGCTTGAAGGCGCACAGCTGGCCTGGACCAATCCACTATTGATAAACGGTCCACCCACCAAAAAAACATTTTATTCACATATTTTACAAGTCTTCATAGTCTGGCCGACTTCGAGTCCAAACTCCAAATGGCACTGAAACATCAATGTTTAATCAATCAAAAATCTCCGCAAGCTGTGCATACCTTTTTCAGCAATGTTTAATCAAAGCCATGTCAAGTAGACCCCCATTCATTCACACCATTCCCCAAAGCCATTCACAACCTCACACCCCCGTTTATCAATAGTGGATTGGTCCAGGCCAGCTGTGCGCCTTCAAGCTGACATAATCCAGACGGTTCTCTGACACGATGTCGGCCTGACGTTAGGTGGTGCCCGTACGTATAAAGCCTGGTAAGTGCAAGTTGAGCCCAAAAGAAATTAACGCTGCATTTGAATAGGTAAGCAATGTTTTCCTCCATAATATTTGTTTTCGGCTTTCCTTACCTTACCTTAGGCTTAGGATATGTGCTCATTAGAGGTGAAAACTCACTTTGTTTCGAACATACTGTATACTGTGCAATTACGGTGGAATTGTAAAAAATCTTTTACTTAACTGGCCTATATTATTAGGACCTTATGAAAACGGTTTTACCTGCTTTTTTTATATGTATGTGTTCGTAATGTAATTCTTAATCACTTCCGGTACAAAGAGGTCAGATATTACATTTTTAATTGATTTTTAGAGCAATTAAATCCCGTCGAGTCGATGTAAACCCGGTGCCATACCGGAGTACCGCATGTACATGCGAATTGAGAGCATCCCGGGGACATCAAAACCGCGAAGGCGACTTTCTTGCGATTTTGCGGACATATCCCCGACCTCAAATCATATCAGATAAACATTTTAAATTATGATTTGTTTTTATAAATGGTTAAATAAACAAAAGATTAATTCTCTCCGCTTTTTCTCAGACTTTCGGATGGTGTTAACAGGATCTGTATTAATGTTTCGTTATTTAGGAGGTTTCGGTAAAAAATTCAACACGCACAAAAAACACACATGTATAACACAAAAGACAACGAAAACTGTACTAAGACAATATATGCAAATAATATCAGATTATATTTCTTATGACGCATAGAGGTCAAATACATCTTTTTGGTGTGAGGTTATCACTGAAACTTACTCAATTTAATTGATCAGATTATATTTTATGGCCCATGTATATTATGACGTATTGTAATAAAGCTTAAAATAGGTCTTAGACATTAGACACGTTCTAATTCAGCCATATTTCGTTACTTTAACGCAATTCTAATTAGTTAATATAGGCTAATTAAAGGATGTGCATATTAAAATACACACACAAATAAATAATAATTGTATATTATTACATATTATAATAACTCTTAATAATGTCGATTTTTATGTCATTACTTTAACGCTATTTTATAACTATTTGTAATGTTTCTTGTGGGAATTTACTTCATCGCACGTCTTGCGAAAGTCTGAGAAAAAGTGGAGAGAATGAATCTTTTGTTTATTTAACCATTTATAAAAACAAATCATAATTAAAAATGTTTATTTGATATGATTTGAGGTCGGGGATATGTCCGCAAAATCGCAAGAAAGTCGCCTTCGCGGTTTTGATGCCCCCGGGATGCTCTCAATTCGCATGTACATGCGGTACCCCGGTATGGCACCGGGGGCGTATTTCTTTTGTCTCTCCGACCTGTCCGCGGACGTCCGCGGAGATAAATTTGCTATTCTATTTGACGCGGAGAGATCACGTGATCTCTCCGCGTTAAAAAGAACAGCCCGGAGAGGCTCTCCGGACCGCTCCGATTTCTCCGCCTGTAGGGCATGTCGCATGCGGAGAGGTTCCGGTTGAATCGGCCACGTGACTTTCAACATGGCGGAATATAAACGAAAGGTAAGTAGCATTGTACAGAATATAAACTGAAATATGTAGTTTTCAGTTTGCTTTGTACATGTGATAACGCAATGATATACATTTTACTTGAACAATATACACGATGAAGCGTGTAAATATGTATTTGGGTTATTCAACTAAGTGAAATAAGGGTTTTCTGTATTATCGCCATGATGACAAAACATTTAATGATTGAAATCAGAAATGTCAAATAAGGAACCTGCCTGGGTATACTCTGTAAACACAGATGACTAGATGAGAATTATACTGCATCCATTCTGTTAAAATAGCATGATACAGAAACAGGTCTACGCAACATAGCCGGTAAGTCGTAAACATGCAGAGTATGCTATATTTAAATATTAATAATAATAAGATAACTTCTATTATGCCTAAATCCTTGGAAACCAAGCTCAGAGGCGCATCAAAACAACAGGATTGGTCAATCTTAAAATCCATAAATAGTATTCCAGTTGTCAACAGATGGGTCAAGGCGCCAGGGAGCTACGATAGATAAGCAAGGTTGTAAAGATAAGTTTTTAAATGATGACGGAATTTTGTAATATTTTCAACTGATCTAACACTAAGAGGGAGCATTTTCTTAATGCCCAGAAGACTGAGGAGCTCATCATCGACTTCAGGAGATACCCCACCCCACCCAAAGACCTGGTCATCAATGGTGAGACTGCCAAGCGTGTATCAGAGTACAAGTACCTAGGTTCCGCAATTGACTCTAAACTGACCTTCAGTGCAAACACAGCTTTGAACAACAAGAAATGCCAACAGAAGCTTTATTTTCTGCGTAAACTCAGATCCCTCGGGGTGAGCCGTCATGTTCTGAGGACCTTCTATGGCTGTTACCTTGAGAGTGCTGTAACCTTTGGCTTTCTGGCATGGCATGGTGGATTGAGTGTCACCAATCGGAATATCCTGAGTCGCGTCATCAGACTCGGCAGCAAGGTGATCGGAGAGGAACTTACCAGTGTAGACGACCTGTACAGGCGGAGGGCAAAGAGGAAGGGAAGGCAGATCTCTCTGGATCCCTATCACCCCCTAAATCACTGTTACAATCTGGCCGTCGTTTTCAGCTGCCTCAACTAAGACTCGGTCGCTCTCTAAATTCCTTCATCCCATCCTGTATTCGTCTTCTAAACGAATGATCTGCCTCCTTCCTTCCCCCTCTCTCCAATGCCTATCTGGCCGCTTGAGAATAATAATAGGGGTTCATGTGTGTGCGTGTGTGATAATACTGGTAATTGCACCGTATTCCACCTACCGGTAGTTAAATAACAGTATCATACAGGAAGCCAATGCAAAGACTTCAAATGTGGTACAGAGCGAAAGAAAACGAGGAGATCTTGCTAGAAAATTTTGGACATGCTGAAGTTTTGTAATATCCTTGCTTGCGATATTATAAACGATGGAATTGCAATACTAAAGTCTGTTGCTACAAACACTGTTGCAATAGTTTTAGCAACAGAAAATAACATGCCTGCGAATACGGCGAAGATCACGGATATGATAAAAACAGCAGCGACATGTTTGAGATATGTGTTGTCGGACATTGAAGTTACTATCAAATATCACTCCTAAATTCCGCACCAAGGTTGCTGGTGTGATATACTGATTCAAAATATGTGTATGGAAAAAACCATCCAGTTTACTACGCTGCATTGGAGTACCAATAATGATCAAACCAGTTTTAATTGCATTTAATTTCAACTTGCTGTCAATAATCCAGTGGAAGATATCTTGAAGGCAATCACTAAGTTGGTTAAGGGAGCGATTTGTATTCGGGGTAGCCAACGAAATGTATATCTGAGTATCATCAGCATAAAGATATTGATCCAAGTTGTCTTTGTATAACAGAGCTTAGTGGCGTTGTGACATGTTTATATTGTCAATTGCAGTCATGATGCAGTATCAAAACAATGAATGTACATTTAATAACATTCTCGTATTGTTATGTTTTGGTACCCCATAAAACAGTGCCATCAGATACCACTATAGTGGTGTGGTTGTTTGCTGCACAGCATACCATTCTTGGAATCAGGGAACTGAGTAAATGCAGGGTAATATTAATAACACAATTTTATTAAAATTTTCATTACATTATTTACAAGCATCCATTTTTACTTTAACATGTATTGTATGAATCAATAATGTAAGGATTTTCAGAAATTAAATAGCACATAATGTTAAATTTTTTCTTTAAAAATTAGATAATTTGAAATAGATTACTGTTATTTTCAATGTTGTAATTCATGCAATGTTACCACGCATCAGAGCGGTGGGGTTCATAATGGTCCAGTGATGTGTGGCAGGTTCAATTCCTGTTGGTGTTTGAATGTTGCATACAAAACAGTACTGGTTGTGCACATCCACTGATTCCATTAATTGCCTTCAGCATGTGTAATGTAGTTTTGATGTCGCCCCTACCACTTTTCTATCTGAAGTGGTGTATTTTTTATGTGATTAATAAAAAACACACAAACAAATCAATCAGAAACAGTGCTTGAAGATTTAATTTGAACCGTGAAGAGATTGTATACATATTTTTTTATTCTTTACTCAATATCACTCCTGTGACAGTCAAAATGTATTGCTTGCATAACAAATGCCTACACTAATATGAAAACAAATGCCTACATAAATATGATATGAACATGCACCTTTGTTGCATGGAATTATTTGCACATACATTAAATGTACTTATTTAGTAAGGGTAACATCATAATGCAATTCAACTGTTTTATTTATCCGTTGCAAGAAAATTACATCATGAAAAACACACATATTGCTTTGACTATGATCGTGACATTGGTGATGATCCAAGATTGTTTCTCGTCTCCTTCAGGTTAGGCAGCTACTCTCAAACAGTTTCCGTGAACACATCATCAGTGTAATGCGAATTAAACAATACTTATTGTATTGGAATGTGTTAAAGGGAACTGTTTGCCATGCAAATACAACCACATATTTGTTATACACCCAGCTTCTTGAAGGACCATACAATGGATGTGTGACATATACAATGTGTCTTGTAAAAAGATATACAATCATGTAATGTGAACATGTGGGATTACATCATGCAATAGCATGCACGCTTTTATTGGATAAGAAATGTCTTTCTTATTTATTTCTAATAGTTACATCATTAAACACAACACATAGGTGTCCCATCTTTGATGAGTAAGTACCATGCCCTACAGCACATCACGATTTTAACAAGTTACATATTAAATATGATATTGTGCACACAACTATCAATGTTTAGTTGGCAGACCTGGGTTCAATTCTTATTTGAATTGAATTTATCAACAATGTGCTCGAATTTTATTTGAATAAAATGAATTGAATTGGAATTGATCCTTCTTGTGAGTAAATTGAATTAAATTGGAATTGATCCTTGGTAAATAAACATGAATTGCAATTTAATTGGAATTGACAAAAGTTAATTGAACCCAGGTCTGATAGTAGGTCTACACACAATTTTTTTTATAATTTGCCCCTCCAATTATACACAGTACACGAATAAATACATATTTTAACGTAAATGTGATTGCAATACTCAATGTTGTTTTTTCGAGTATCCATTTGTTCTACCCTATTTGCTTGCTACACGTGGCGAACACTACAAATTAAGCAACAACAATGCGGTGTATGTCATACACAGATCACATGAACGCATCGGCATTGACACAGGCGTTACACATACGACATAGTGTTTATTTTTGTTACAATATTAATGCATATTTTTGTAGTAAAAATTATTGACTAATAATATAACAGCACATGATGTGAACTTGTGAGCATATGTAACATATTTAATGTTGTAAGCATCATCCTAGTTTAAGAAAAAACAACTAACAAAACGACTCGGCTAGTGATTCTGCGTCCATGTTGTTTATGGGCGATAACAAGGCGGTTGCTATCATCTCCGATGTGCGCCGAAGTCTATTCTATTTGACCCTCTCCGCTTTCTCCGCTTCCGGCATCTCCGCGGACTGCAAAAGAAATACGCCCCGGGTTTACATCGACTCGACGGGATTCAATTGCTCTAAAAGACAATTAAAAATGTAATATCTGACCTCTTTGTACCGGAAGTGATTAAGAATTACATTACGAACACATACATATAAAAAAAGCAGGTAAAACCGTTTTCATAAGGTCCTAATAATATAGGCCAGTTAAGTAAAAGATTACCGTGCACGAATTTCCCAAAGAGCCAGTGAGTTACTTGGCAGAAAGGGAAACGTTTTGTTCGAAACAACAGGGCCGACTGGACCCATGCTACGGCAACTAGCATTATTTGTGATTCGCATTTCGTTGGGCCTGGCGACTTCTTGGTCTTGGTCTTGGTTGAGTACTGGCCAACACTCCAGGCTTAGGAGTCATACGGTCAGGGTTGGGTGCGCATGCTAGGTTATTAGTCGTGTATTAATGCTTGTCTGAATTTCTGTGGCTCTGTAATGTTGACTATTGCATCTGGTAGGGAATTCCAATCTTTTATTGTTCGGGGGAAATAGGAACATTTATAACGGTTCTTGCTGGTGTGGATAGTGTTGAATGCTTTGGTATTTAGATGCCGTTGAATGCTTTGGTATTTAGATGCCGTGATAGGCGTTGTACAGGCTGGAGGAGGTTTTCAACAGGCAAGGTTAGGTGGCCATAAATGGCTTTGTGCAATATGGCGAGGCGTCTGTTTGTTCGTCTGGTTGTTAGTTCTAGGTTGATTTTTGTTAACATTTGTGACACGCAACCAGTTTCTCGGGATGTAGTCTTTAAGGCAGAAGCGAGCTGCCCGTCTTTGGACCATTTCTATTTTGTTGATGAGGACTTGGGTGTGGGGGTCCCACACGGATGCTGAATATTCTAGGAGTGGTCGGACAAGGGTTGTGTAGGCAGTTGTTTTAATGTTTTGGGGGCACGAGTAGAGGATGCGTCTGATAAATGCTAGGGTACGGTTTGCTGAGGCTGTAATCTGATGGATGTGTTTGTTCCAGGTGAGATCTTTGGTGATACATACTCCTAGATAGGGATGGCTGTTGGTTTCCTGTAGTGTTGCGTTTCCTAGAATATAATTAAAATGTTTTATGTTTCTAGCATGGGTTAGTCTCATCACAAAGCATTTTTTGGGGTTAAAGTGCATCTGCCAGTCGTATTCCCATTTTGCTAACTCATTTAGGTCTTTCTGTAGTTCTTGTGAGTCGGACTGATTATTGATTTCTCTATAGAGGACACAGTCATCTGCAAAAAGACGGACTGTGGAGCGGATCTTGTCAGGTAAATCATTGATGTATATCAGGAAGAGAAGCGGTCCCAACACCGTGCCTTGCGGTACACCTGATGTAACATTTGTCCAGGTGGAATGTTCTCCACCGACCACCACTCTCTGTTCACGGCACTTGAGAAAGTTAGAGATTCGGGCGTGTGTTTTGTTGTGGATGCCATATCTCTTTAATTTATTTAGGAGCCGGTTGTGGGGAACGGTGTCGAATGCTTTTGAGAAGTCATTATTATCATGTCCACTTGGGATTTATTATTTAGGGATTTCGCTAGGTCGTGTGTGGTGAGTATTAATTGAGTTTCTGTGGAGTGTTTACTGCGGAAGCCATGTTGTCTGTCGGATAAAACTGTGTATTGATCAAAATGGTCCATTATGTTAGAGTAGATAATGTGTTCGAGGAGTTTGCAACATATTGAAGTTAGGAAGATGGGACGGTAATTTGACGGAAGGGACCGGTCTCCCTTCTTGAAGATTGGAGTGATGTTGGCACGTAACCATGAGTGGGGAAGTTCTCCTGTGGTAATTGATTTTTGGAAGATTACTCTGAGAGCTGGAGCTAATTCATTTGCGGAAAGTTGTAAGATTCTGGCTGGCACTTCATCAGGTCCTGTTGATTCGTTTGTTTTTAAGTCATGAAGTAATTTGGTGACCCCTATTGTTGTGATGGTGATGTCAGGCATAGCTGGTATGTTTGAATATGGTTCTTGTGGTAGGTTGGTGTTTTCATTTGTAAAGACTGACTTAAATTGGTTATTGAGGATTTCGGCTTTAAGTCTGTTATCTGATTCAATCCAGTGTTTCCCCTGGTATATAACAAGCGAGGCGGGCCGCCTCGCCGTTTTTCTATGCCGAAATTGCCGCCTCGTAGCTATTTCATACGCCCATTTTTTTTCGTTGTTTCACGGTATATTCAGCGTCGGCGAGCGGCGCGTAATGACACCACAAAGTCACTTGTATTCCTGCAAAATCGCAGATTTGTAGCAATATCGTTTAGCCGTCACTGGACAACGTGAAAGATATCACTTGTCAGTTGTCCAATAACTGAATATTCCTGCGGGATCCCCGGTGTCTCCAATGGTGACACCTTGTGGAGTTTCGACATACTAGAAATCTAGACATTCATATAAAATGGCGCCCAAACGATGACTTGCGTTTAGGTTTATGACGGTGGTGGGAGTGAAAACCGTGCAGGCTGATGGCACTACGTCACTTGTCGACATTTGTGTCGAATCCGGACTCTTTTGAAGCCCAAATAAAAACCGTGCATCCTAATCCTATTCACTAGTCGACATTTGTATCGAATCAGGACCCTGTTGAAGCTCAAATAGCGACCCGGTTTGCGCTAGTCTGTGCCTCTGCGGCCGTGCGTTACCGCACAGCGCGCGTAAAGATATATATAGCAGCGTATGTTGATACAAACCGGGGCGCTATTTACGCCTGAAATGGACATAAGATGCAATATTCTTAAAGGTAAATATGCCTAGTCTAATGTTGAATGATGGAACCAGTGTATCTCACTGAGGTAGGGAGGTCGGAAGAAATCACGCAAACGCGTTTGCATTGAGACGCAATGTTAAATCGCCTATGTTAAAAAAAAATTGTAAGTCCCTTGATTTATAAAGACTGATCATATATTTTATATCAAAAGAAACATAAATATGTCTTCTTTGTGATAAAATACCTGCTTTTGTGAATTCGTAATGCTTTATACAGATACTCGTGATGAAACAACGACACCCACCGAAATTTCGTTTCGTTGAGGACGCAGCCATATTTAATCTCGCGGAAAGGAGGTGTTTTTCAAAAAATCATGTACTCGCGTTATTACCCGCCATGCTATGATTGGTGGTATGGTTGAAATCGCAAAATGATGCTCTTTCTTTTGACGTGTTTCTTGTATGAATTGAAATAAAATTAAGAAAAATATGATATGTTGAACATTGGTCATATTTAGAGAGGATTTAAGGTATGAACAGCTTGCCCATTTTTGCTCCAAGCTCGAACGTAGCGTTACCCCATGTCCGGCAACGAATTTCTCCTATTATCGCTCACATACCCGGCGTACACATTGTTGCAATCTTGTATTCTGAAGTTGTGTTTTAGCCATGCATTTGTTATTCGTGTTTACATATGCACAGACATGCTATCAGGTATTAAATGGTGAACGTTATATGAATATTTTAAGTTTGTTTTCATGTTATAATCAAGCAAAATAAATAACAAATGACAACAAATAAATGACAACCCCCTCCATAAATTAGACATCTAATATACTTCTAATTACACTGCATTAATCTTTCTGTAACTAACTGCATGTATAAACATTGGCTTGGTGGTGGTTTTTTATTGTATCTTCCTAGAAGTATTTAATTTGTAGATGAATATATAACATGATTTAACATTTCCTGGTGTTGGTACAGTGCAACATTTTGCTTCAGCGGTTATTGATATGCATGCTTTTTCAACATTTTATTTTCGAATGCTGCAAGGACATTCTTCTTAAGCAATGAAATGCGGTGCTTTCTAAAAAAAACAAGGTGCGTCAGACATGTTGTTGAAATATGTTCTAAACGTCTTAGAAACGCCACAGTTTCTCGCTGGATGTAAAACACTTGGACTCATCAGCAAGCTGATCACCTGCCCCTCTGATGCATGATCGAAGACAAGAGTGTTCACATCTTGGACATGAATATTCACTACCAGCAACTCATGTCATTCTGCCAGGAGTCATGCAGAAACATCAATGAGTTCATGAGTGGGACGAGTATGCCTATCTTTGGAGACTCTACTCGCATCAAGAAGGACAGTGTGTTTGAAATGCTGACAATGCTTTCTGATGTAGATGCAAATGCGGAAGTGATTCTTCATATCCTACTTCCAGCCATCGCTGTTCTCTGCAAACGGATCTTTGCAGATACAACATTACATCAGATAATTCAAAGTTGCATAGCAATATATATTATATATATATTATGTATATATATGTATGTATGTATATATATATATGTATATATATACATACATATATATATGTACATAATATATATATATAATGTTGTACATGCATGCTATGTAGCGGAATGCTTATTGTTGCTTGCAGTAGTTGGCTATCCTTCTCACTTTACTAATTTTACGCACACGCACACATGCGGACACGCACACACAAACCTACATATAAATTATGTTTACATAAGTATATGGTGCAAGGCCAAAGCAGAATGTTTACATCAATGCATGCAATATTTCGCTATGTTTATACTCTCACACACACTTTACTAACTTTGCATACATGACATGCATGCAGTACTCACTAACGTCCACACGATTTTGCTGGTATACCTACACCTTCTAAAACATGTCAGATTTTTTTGATATCCACATAATAGAAACCATTAAAGCATATCCTCCAACCTATGGGTAGCAGGCTTCCCAAGCTGGTTCAATGTGGTGTATGCCAAAGAGCCAGATATATTGTGTAGACATATATATATTATGGATGACGATTTGAAAGTGGGGGACCTGGAGATACTTTTGTACGCTTTTCCAAAAGGCTAGTAGCTTAGATAATTAACTTAATTTTATGTATAATTCCTTTTGTAAATTATATTTAAAGGAAATACATAAAATATCAAGTTTTAGCTAAGTTTTTTGTATTGTACAATATTAGTTTTTCACATTTCCTTCAGATAAAAAAAACTGTCACACAAATTTATTCAATGGCCTTTATATAATTGTCTATAACTTCGCCAATTTTCAGAGATATAAAACTGGTATGGCTGTTTATCTCTTAAATATACCTTTCCAGTGGTGTATCACATTTGCCAATCTGATTAATTATTGCATTTTCACCGACCTCCCTAACTGAGGTATCAAAGTTAAGCAAAACTCAAGCGGCATAATCAATGACAAAGTGGGTCCGGATTCGACGCAAATGCCCACAAGTCTATTCAACTAGTCTAATGTTCTATGCGGTTTTGTTTTAGCAAAATAAGGAATGTGATTCGTAAGATATCTTTGTGCAAAATATATAATACATATTCCGACAAAGTTGTGCAAACAAACTTTTGGGAACGTTGATTTGAGTGAAATACTTACGAATATAAACCAACGAAGTTCACATCTCATAAAAAATGCCTACTACCCAAAACCGTGTATACTAACTGGTTATCAATAACTTGGGTTAGACAATGATATGTTTGCACAGCAATTGGATGTACTAAACAACTTATACTGTTTTATAAAAAGAACACAATTTGAGAAACATTCTTGCGATTAATAGAAACCTACTTTTGTGGCATTCCAGAAATGAATATTTAATTAATTGTATAGCATTCTAGCAAACAAATAAAATATAATCTTTTGAACATAAACCACCAATTTACCATAATATTATGATATTAAAATAATTTAAAGGTGATGATGAAAGAGTTCAGATGATACCACTGGATGCTTCCCAGAGAAGTCAAGATGGTATTCGACTTGTTCTGCCAGGGAGTAAAGTGTAAAGCTATATAAGAACTTACCGTTTACTTTTTTATTGACTCTGTCAGCGAGGTAACAAGGCCTAGGGTTAGTGCAAGAAAACAACCATAACCAAGTACCAGTGGTCAAGTGGAAACCACACCTCAACTGAGTAGCAGTGGTAAAATGGAAACCACACCTCAACATGATGAAACAATCATGATTACTGACTTTTATCAATCATGATTACTACATTTACAAGTAGTGTACCTCAGAATGCACCATTTTAAAGCTAGTTTAAAAAAAATCTCCGGGTTAAAACATCTCCAGGTTAAAACATACTTCAGAATGCACCATTTTAAAGCTAGTTTTAAAAAAATCTCCGGGGGAGCATACCTCCGGACCCCCCTACCAACGCTTCACGCCTGCGGCGCTCACATACCCCATCCCTACCACCTCACCCATCATTTCAACCAGGGGAACACACTGTGATTCTATCCTGTTGTCTTTCATTAAAGGAAATAAAAACAAGGCATTAGCTAAAATCCGTTTTTCATGTGTACACAAATATTAACATTGTATGTAACATTTGACAGCATTAAAAAAATACAGAAAAATACGTTTGTAGACAAAATTCTATTTTAAACCCGTCTGTGTAGAGATTCCCGCAGAAAGTTGAAATTTAATGAGCTAGGCGATCACGTGGTATCGTGACGTCAATCCTGACTCGCGGCTTTGTTGACATCTATGCATCGCCATTGTTGTTCTCTCCATTCCCTATAACATCATGGCTAGTGGGAGTTTCCCAGATTTTCAAGTGAAATCATACGATTTTGAGCCACTAGCGGGAACGGTTACAGCGGATGATTCGTCTAATTCCGCTCTTTCCGAGCGTTTCAGCGACGGTAGCGAAGAAGATGATGCGGAGTCGGACAGTCACAATGACGTTCGCTCATGCAACACCGACTGGTAAGCTTCAACTTCATTATAATGACACATATGGTGTGAAAACTGTCGACAACAACAATTATTTCGTTTTAGTACGACGTTATATTATAAAATGCGGTGTCAAAGCTGTGCAGAGAGTTAGCTAGAGGTTGTAGCTAAGTAGGTCATCGGACGAAGTAATTGTAAACAGACTTGTCAAGTGACAAAGACAAACTTCACAAAGTTACGAACCGTCGAACGTCGTAAGCATGGTTGTCTGGTTTATGCGGATCGAGTTTAGGACGTTATAGCTACTTACGATATCACCCCTCTGGACAAAACCCACATTTTTTTAGTTGGACAGTTGTTCGCGAGATGACCATAATATCACGACGTATTATATAATGACAGCTCTAGATTATGTCATTTATGTGGAACAATGATTTGTATTACTCTGAGTCTGACACATAACAATATAGCTACTATATAATCAAAATAAACTAAAATAAACATTAAAACAACATGCAGAACAATAGAATAATTATGGTAATGGGTTATAGCCTGAAGGGTTATGTCCTAGACCTAGTGGTTTAGTGTAACCTTAGGGGTCTTATATGTGAGATGCTACCAGTGGGTATATATGTGCCCTACGACTATATCCATAAAAATCATAAGGACATAGCATTTTTAATCACATTTTTTGTGTGACATATTTATTACAAATCCATCAAGCAAGTTTCAGAACACAGTTTTACTGGGTTGAATCATTACAAATTCATCAAGCAAGTTTCATAACACAGTGTTACTGGGATGAATCATTCCAAATGTTGGTAACTGTGTAGACCTGGTAACACAATGTGAATCACCACACGGTGCACAGACAATGGTTATAAGCCAAACAACACCCATGGGAATACTTCCCCTGCAGGCAGATGAGAATATGGCTTCAGCAAATACCCATTGATAAACAAGTTATCTAGTCCATTTTGTTGATCACTTTACCTATGACATGCTAATAAATAACATAGCTTCACATCTACAGACCAATTATTATCTTTACAGGGCAACTTCCCATTGAGCCGAGAAACTGCTGCACTACGACATTGGTTTGGCCAGTGCAGTTTCGGCAACGTGCGAAAAGATGACGAAGTGAAGACTCTGCCACCAAGAAGTACCTCTCCTTGGAAGGGCAGCAATCTTTCCTCAAGGGAGTCTTGTTTGTAACACCCTCCTCTGTGTCAGTGTACTGGTCGACGTGGTCATCGCTGTCACTGTTGCTGCTGTCACGACTAGTCGACTCATTGTCAGAGCAAACATACTCTGGATCTGCAGCAGATGTCACTTCCTCCCCGTTTTAGTCACTCGAGTCACTAATCGGACCAGTCAACAAACTGCACTGCACACTCGTTGACCTCACTGCTGATGTCACCTGCACAGCAACCTGCTCTGATGCACAGACTGCTTGCACTCTTCTCGTGCGAGTTGATGGCCTGATGTCAACCTGAAAGCATTTGCTGCTCCTTTTTGGAGTGGAAGCTGCGACTGACACAGGTGTGGAATCCTCTGTATCACAGGAATCCGTACGAGAGCTGTCATATTCAGTTGCTGTATCTTCAGATGACCCATTCTTGGTCGACGGTGGACTATCTCGAGCTGCTGCCAGAATGTCGGCAAATAACTGAAATAACAAATTACCCTTATAGAATTTGCCCAAAAATTAATTGTTGTAGGTTTCTGACAAAAGCAAACAAAATCCTGTCTTTTACCATCTTGTCAGAAAGGAGTACATCCATTTGTCTAGTCATTTGCCCAGCTTCCAAGTGTGAACAGACTGCCTAGCTGTGAAAAATACAAATTAATAAATTAATTTCAAGTTGCAAGGTATGTATTGTTTATTCTATGATAAAAACATCATAAATAATTGATATCACGCTTACAGAATCTACACAGAGACATAGTTACTTTTGTTATGTTACACTTTATGCAAACAATTACCTGGAAAATGTGACAATATATTACTTGTGAACATTTTATTTTTGGTTATAACTAATCATCTATTAAATATACAATAGATAGGTTTGCAACTTGCATTGCATTTATTATTATTGTTTCACAACTTGGCAAATTACCATTTTCACACTTGGTAGCTGGGCAACGACCCACATCCGAATGTGAACATATTTAAGTATTGCTTCTTACTGTTTAAAAAACTTATGACAACAGACTAATCTGACTCGGCAATGAGTATAATTAAAATTATTATTTCTTATTTGCATGTAAAAGTACATAGATTAATTAAATGCATAACTAACAAACTAGCATCAATTAATTTGTTGACGTTTTTGTTTTATTGCCTTACATTCCTGTAACCATGATAATGATAAAAACAGTCACCTGAATCGATTTGATTACACTATCAAATTTTCCACAAAACTGAGTATATGTAGATTTATTATAGTAGTATCGTGCATAACTACAACATTTAGAATATAAGATACTTAGGAAGAGTTCCGTGATATGATTGGAACCAATGGGGTACAATGACAATAAGTTGAATAACTTATTTTGACACACACGAGACCGTCCAGTCCAGGCATTATACTAGACCTACAGAATAATAATAATAGCAGAAATCACATATAAGAATTACCTTGATTCGTTGCAGCTTTCGGTAAGCAGACCTCGTAAATTCATCACTCGTAGAAGGAACCTGGTACCCCGAAGAAGCCATGGGTGTAGTTGCGGAGCTGGCTGTAGTGGCAGCGGAGCCTGCAGCGGCGACTGCGGCACTGGAACTACGCTTGCGAGACCCGCTTGCCTTCGACTCGGGCAAAGCGGCCGTTGATCCTGCCCGTGCCGACGCCTGTCTTCGGCGGATTGACGGCTTCTATTGCCGGGAATATTGTTGGGACTGCATCGCTTTTCAACGATATTTGAGCACCAGGATATCCAAGGGTTGCCAACATCTCCGGATCGCGATCAAAACAGTTTTTCTCAAAATGACCGGAGCAAAGCCGGCTGTGTTTCGTCGGCTTGATGTTAGCTCGCTTGATTTTTCTTAAATAAAACCGGATCCGTAGGGAACTGAAAAAAATAGTGTGTTGCTCTATGATTAGAAGAGTTTGCATTACAACCGAATGCCGCACAATGAACCATGATGATATTCGCATTACACAGCCACCTCTGCCGTCATTTGCTGAGAATGAATGTATACAAGCGGTCGCTGTACCGGCAGAGTCATGTCTGACGTCACATCTCAGCATCCCAAAAAGCGCGCCAAAAATATGCATATTCGAAAATGTCCGGATGTACAACATAGAATGTGGAATTTCTAATTCTTTGATTTTTGGGGATTTGTTTTGGTTGGTGGACATGGAAATATATAGCAGGATCTAATTTAACATGAATTCAAGCAATAAATGTTTTTATTCCCTTTAAGGTTGGTATTCCGACTTTATCAACTTTAAAGCTTTTTATGTATGACCAGAATCGTTTTGGTGAATCGGAACAAATGGATGATATATATCTTCTGTGAGCATTTTTTGTCTCTCTGTATGTGGTTTTACGTGCCTTACAAAATTTTTCATAGCTGGCTTGATTTCCAATAGTTTGTGAGTGTTGAAAGCCCTTTGTTTACGTTTGTGTAGTCGCTTGATTCGTTTATTTATCCAGGGTGTTTGGTTACGCTTTGATATTATTTTTGTTGGTATGTGAATGTTCATTATTGAGACAAGTACAGTTTGGAACTCTGTATACATTTCATCAATTGTGTTCTTGGATGTATCCCTTGATACAAACTCATTGCTCCATTTGAGCAGGTCTTCTTCCAGAGCCTGCATGTTAGCTTTGTGGTACATGTATATTTTGCGTGGTTTTTGTTTGATGACCCTGGGCTTACAGGTGTTTGTGATTACTGGGATGCCGTCATGATCGCTTATTCCTGGTACTACTATAGATCTTTCAACAAGGGTGGGGTTAGTTGTGAAGAACAAGTCCAAAGTGTTGTTTATTCTGTTTGCGTACAACTTGTTCAAGTCCAAAGTCATTGGCAATTTCTAGTAGCATCTTGGATCAGACCTGCCTACCATTCCGGATTGTCCGGAATCATTCCGGAAATACACCTAAAATTACGGTATTACGGCGAGGGATGAAAATATTACGGATTCTTTCGTTGTCACAATGTATTCCTCAAATTTAGCTTCATTTTATTCAACAGGTGGCAGCATATATATACGCTGCTTGTTGTGACATGGTTTTTCATTCGCTGCTTCTGGTCGTAATCTGACCAGTAGGAAACAGCGTTACGACAAATTCGCATTTCCGCACTCATGGCGCTCAAACAAAATGAAGTCACGACTCACGCGGCACAAAATTATGCCAGGGATCGAAACAGCACCATTACCAGCCAAGAAGAAATGTGTAATGCAAACGTTTATAACAGCATGCACGCAGACATGGCCCGTATTGTCAAGTTTAAAGAAGGAGGTCTGCTTTACATATTGCCGGATACGCGAAATTTATTTTCCTATTTCACATGACACATGCCATGGTCACTGGTGGCCGGGATAATTGCAGGTACTGACTACGTCGTTAGACTAGTACTAGTGACAGAGTAGTGGGTGTTGTACTTGTAGTGTTAGGCCAATTGACTGTACTAAGACTAAGTTAGTGTATTTATTGAGTTTAGTCTATCATTTACTGTCTATAATACAGGGATAGGCTAGTTATATACTAGAGTTGAGTAGACTAGACGATGTCGATGACTAGCGTAACGTAATGTCAATAGTTTTGCTGTCCCCCGGCATGACTTTGATCTAGTCATGCTACTATACTGTATAGTCTATAGCCTGGCCCTAGGTATACCGGCTACTAATATTAATCCTAATGACACCACAAATAGACAATGACGTGATGCATTGTTATAATTTGTCAAGGTTTTGTAGTCCGCATGCTGTTTTTGAAATTTACATAAAATCAGAATTACAATGTGTTTAGACTCATTTACATTACAGTTACGCTTCTTCACTTTTGATTTCCATCAACGCTGGTTATGAACATCTACCTTACCTTGTTAACTGAACGCTTAAAAACACCTCATAGTTTATTAGAGACAATTATGTTTTTGGTGCAACTATTGTCATAGTCACAGTATTAAAGTATTACTGACAGTGGTGTTCTTTTCATGACAATATCTGACACAGTTCTGAATTATTACTGACAGCAAGCCTATATTCCTGAAAATCAGTGAAAATGGGAAGATGGATTACTGACAGGAAGTTTTTTGGGGTAGGCAGGTCTGTTGGATAGACCGGGAGCAGCTCCGCCTGGCTTTGCACTGAGTAGGTCCCAATCTATGTCGGGAAGGTTAAAGTCTCCGCCTAGCCATATATGTTCTTTGTTTGAGCGTTTAATTTTGTTAATGGATTCTCGTAGTTCATGCATGTATTCGTTTGTGTTACCAAATTGGGGTGATCTGTAGAATGCTCCTATTGTGATATCTTTCGATCCTTGTATTTTAATGGTGACCCAGATAATTTCACAATTGCTATCGAGGTCTGTTCTGTGTGTTCCTATGAGGTCTGTTCTGTGTGTTCCTATGAGGTCTGTTCTGTGTGTTCCTATGAGGTCTGTTCTGTGTGTTCCCATGAGGTCTGTTCTGTGTGTTCCCATGAGGTCTGTTCTGTGTGTTCCCATGAGGTCTGTTCTGTGTGTTCCTGTGAGGTCTGTTCTGTGTGTTCCTATGAGGTCAGTCTTTAGTGCTATTAGGACTCCTCCTTTTGAGTTATCAAAGCCTCTGTCTTTTCGGATGATTGAATAATTGGAGGGGAACAGCTCACTGCTGTCAACTGAGCTGTCTAGGTGTGTTTCAGTGCCTATAATTATGTCAGGGTTGTAATCAATGCACACGGCAAGGTCCGAAACTTTGCTCCTGATACTACAGAAGTTTATTATGGTTTTCAGGGATTGTCTCTTAGTAGGTGTTTCCTGAGTGTTTTTCTTTGTTCTACTTGTTTTACATGGTCTAGTACTATTCGAGTTACTGCTTGTGTTATTATTCCTTTGTTTGTATGGAGAAGAAGTGGCTAGAGGTGGGCTTAATGGTTCACTGCAATCAGGTGTGGACACGTCCGACAAGATGGAGAAGCTGTTTGTTAGCTCTATGGTTGAGTTTGAAAAAAGTGAACTTGTGAAATTAGGAATGCCACACTGGCAGCAAATCCATGAGACTTGGCTGTTTTGGAGGGCGTTATATGCAAATGTCGACATTCCCATGCAATCTACATGGTACCATGAATTGCAATGATCACAGCATGTCGCTCGCTGGTCCCACCTTGCTGCTTTTTTGCAGATGGCACAAGGGAATTTGGGCTTGTATGGACCTGGTTTTGGGTTAAGGTCACCAGCTTGCATGAGGATTAAGATGGCAAAGCATGTTGGATGTTTTTGGTTTAAGGATGCTACCTTGTAAAAGATTTTTGATTTCCATCCTGTCATGGTGTTTGTGGATGCTGGGAAATACTTGTAATCAAAGTCTGGGGACATAAGTAGAGATAGTTGAGGATTGGCAATTCTAGTCAAGCTTTCACCATGGTTTTCCCAGTTCTTTTGTTCTATCCTAAGTGTTAGTCCACATAGTAGTAGTATACAGATGGCACAACAGTTCATCTTGGATTTGAGCGTGGTAATCACAATATGTATAAAATCTCAATATTAAAATGTAAAATCACTATTTATGTAGTCACAGTCGATATAGTCATAGTAATCGTCAATGTAAAATTTGTTGTACTTTTACACATCTGTAAGTTTGTATTAATAAAAATGTTCAAAATGTGTGTTATGATCGATAAACGAAGCAGTAAGCAAAGGATACTACGACACCTGACACATGCGCACTTCCCATCTTCGAAGGCTTCGTACGGTGTCCGTCGATCTCGGCCCTCGTCGATCTCGGCCCACATATTCCTACTTTCTTGCACAATGTATGTCCTCGACCTCGGACTGGGACAGTGTGACTGTTGCATGGCTAAAGGGATTCAATGGTGCTTTGAAGTTGTTGTCATACCAATTACCCTTTTTACACATGTAAAAAACAATTAACACCAAGCAGCAATAGAGCATTATTCAATTACACATAATCCACAAAATTAAAATTGTCCGGTACTTTTTTTCCGGTTGTTTTGTGTCCATTAATTTCTATCCTACAACCATATATTATATGTGGCATCTATATTATACAATAAACAGTTCCGATGATAAATGTCATAGACATAGTAATAGCAATAGCTTCAAATGTAGTAGTAAAAGGAAGGAAGCAGTATTATAGTAAACTGAAGGAAACAAAGTTATAGAAATAGAGTACATTGAAATGTAATTGTAATGCGACACTGCATTTATTACTATGCATCACATATAAGTAAACTGGTCAGTAAGCTGCAACAATTATCAACGATACTACTGACAGGATGGCTGTATTCTTCCAACTGCTCTGGAACTGCAACAGTAAATACAAAAATGAAATGAAAGTACAATCACAACTTAAACTATATATTGCAAACAGTACCAGAATTTAGAAAATGTTCTACCCTCTATGATCGCCAGATTAACATCAATTCAACAGTTCAAATTTCCCCGCCATTTTGTAAGGTAATGCCTGTGATACTAGATCCTGTCTACGTCAAATTTTTTGTTGGCTGATTTTTTTATTCTGTAGTGCTATATGATTGTTTTTTGTCGCAACGCGTAGCCAATTACAGTTGGTGTGTGGTGGCATCTATACTGGTGCAATGGACCGGTGTGAATGAGACACACAGCTTCAACTTCACAACTGCGGTCGCAACGATTCACGATTCAACAACAGTAGACATCAAAGATCAAATGCATTGGGGTTCTTTGATACGTTAAACAATAATGACCAGTTATCGTGTTTTTGTGTGTGCCTGAGTATACACTGTAGTTTACTTTATTTTTACAATTGTTATTATTCTTTATTAAGGTGAAGTAAACTACAGTGTATATAGTTTAAACTTTACGTAACACAAACTGCATTACGTGTACTGGAAATTGGTATTTACTAAACATCACCTATGGAATAGTCTTTTTGTATTACATGAAACTTGTTTAAAGTGGAACCAGTCTCCGAGTGTAAAATATTTCACTTTTATATACATCGATGTACATAAGTGCAGGTTTTAATTACAGCGTCTGCAGTAAACAAGCAGGTACGGTGAGGTACTTATAACGGCGTTGCCGTTATACAAACAAAAACATGCAAGAGCACCAAGCCGATTACTAAAGCCTCAGCCGACTACGTACGTTGTTACCACACACAAACAACAGCCACATCTGCTCACTGATACACTGTTAGAGCAGCCAGCTGATTACTATGGCCTACAGACTATGATACACCAATCAAAGACAAACACCACAAACTTAATGCTCACTGAAACTTAGATTTTTTATATGTTAGACTGCTTTTGAATCCAATCCAATGTTAACTTCCAGTTAATTTTGTAGAAGCTGTGCGAATATATATTTATTCATACATATCCCCCAACACAACTACCTATTTTAACAACTAATCGGGTGGGCCGAGTTCGACGTGGGCTGAGATCAACATGGGCGGAGATCGACGAGGGCCGAGATCGACGTGAGTCCTTCGTACAATGGAAGATGGGTTTCAGGCGTAAGTTAGATGTAAAGAAATCTGCCGTTCCTTCGACGAACACAACAGAGGCGAAAGAAGGCGATTCGGTTACCGGCGAATCTGCGCAAGTGGGCCCCGTCAGTTGTCGGAGCTTCTTCACTGGTTCGTGTCTATACGGTGCCACACTAACTGACTAACATCAACATTGTCGATCTCGGCAATGTCATCCTCACTGTCACCGAAATATATGATCAAACGTTTCGTGATCCGCGTCAAAATTGATATCGCTCTCTATATAGTTCGTGTTCATTATAAGTTGATAACTGTAATTATGCACACGATTGTGCATAGTTTAGTTCAATTAAAGGTTGTAGGCTGCATGCATCAAATAATTTTGATAATAATAACAAATAATGAATTTACTAAGCCTAAGGTAGTAAGGATAGTATTATTATTAGGATATACTTTCATTACTATACTGGACAAAATCTACAGATTCACCGTCTGACGGTGTTTGTTTTGTACAATTGTACAATTAGAAATCAACTTATTGCTTAAAGCACTGATTAAAACACGTTTCTGCTAATCTATCCTATTAATATACTAATATAAAGTATTGTGATTATACAAGTTACCCACTACACTGGGCGTTTAATAGCTCTTTAGTAGAAACTCATTACTACACTGCTAAACCCTGTGAGCCGTCTGTCTATCCACTGACAGTCAACATGTTGTCCCTGGGGCAAGACCACATTTAGATTTTACATAGGAGGCCATTATAATGTTTCCTTCATTTCCTGCAAAATTTGTCCTAAAATTTTCTTGAAAATTTCAAAGCATATTTAACCTCCATTGACACAAGTGCTGTGGAAAATTCGTGAAATTCTCGTACCTCATTTTTCAGAAAAATCCATCCAAACCTGATACCCCTCTATTTCGCCCCAATCTGGTGACAGATTTTGAAATATTGGTGCATTCTGCAGAATACGTGAGCGACTAGCTTATATTTATTGTCACCTCGCGAAAGATCTAATGCAATTGTAGCGTCCAGACCACAGCATATTATATTGGGTTTAATTCTGACTGCGATAGACGCCGCCACCGTCTGGACTTGGTGTCCAGACCATAGTGTATATTCTATTTTATTGGGTTTAATTCTGGCTGCAATAGACACCGCCGTCGGAACCTATTGTTCCAACATCAATAGCTTTTACCAGGTATAGATTAGGTATTATAATTTGTGTTGGTAGTATTTTGCTCATTTAATAAACTGTGAAAACGTACAATCCGACTTATCATCTGTGTGACTCAGTGAGTGAGCGTGTGTCCGTATACTTCCCTGCCGACCGCTCGACCATCATGCTACAACTGGTGATTCTGAGGCATTGGAATGTTACAATTGACAACTGTGCTGTGCCAGAAGTGAAGATACAAAAAATATATACAAAGTGCAAGAAAAGTATGAACGAGGTGCGAGTAAAAACACAGACCACGGCTTATAAGTGTGAAACAACTGCTCCCTGAAGGCTTGGGTGGTTGAGGCACATTCCCGGGGAGGGCGTTCCACCAGAAGACAGCGAGCTGGGATAATCTGATATTTATTTGGATGATAATATCTTGTACTGGTGGGGAGCATTGGGGCAAGGTAGTGGTTATATGATTGTTGGCAATCTATTGGTTTTGGATCCTACACATCAAGAGGAAGCAAGAGAGTTGTCTTCTTCTCTCAAGGGAATCCTAATGGAGGTGGTTAATCATTGCTGACACTCTTTCTCTCTGACTAGTTGTTCATGGCAAATCTGGCTGCCCGGCGCTGGATATTTTCTATTTGGTTTACATCCTTTTTGATATATGGGTTCCAAACAGTACTGCAATATTCTAAGTGGGGACGAACAAGTGAAAAGTAGGCTTGTTGTCGTAGATTGTGTGGGGTTCCTCTAAGGTTTTGTCGGATTAGGCCCAGCATTAAGTTGACACGGGAGGTAATGCTATTGATATGGATGATGGTTATGCCATGTCATTGTGTTGGATATAGTGACACCTAGGTATGTGAAATGTGTGACCATGGAAAGGGTACATTCTCATCCATGGTAGTCAGCATTGATGGTATTACAGTGTACAATGGAGGGTAATTCACATGGTGTGGCATTTATCTGTGTTAAATTTTATTTGCCATGTGTTCGACCACTGTTGCAGTTTATTCAGGTCTTCCTGAATTGCTATGGATTCAGCTCGGTTGGAGATAGGTCTCTAGAGGAGACAGTCATCTGCATAGACAGAACTTTGATGTTATTCCTGTTGATAGATCATTGATGAAGGATAGAAAGAGCAATGGGCAGAGGACTATTCCCTGGGGCACTCCTGACGTGACAGTCCAAAGGCTTTTCGTCCACCACCACTTGCTGGGATCAGGAAGTTTTGTATCCACAGCAGTATCAATCACAATACTTTATTGTCCCTTGGGAGGACATTCATTTGGGGTGTAGCAGCATATTAAAACAAAGAAAACAACTGTACATGCAATATAAAAATGTAAAAATAATAATAAAAGTTATATCAGTTAAATATGTTAAATAAATTAAATTATTTACAAAAGTTTAATAATTTCACAAATCATCTCGGGCTCACTGAGTGTCAGACTGGGAGGGAAGACTGAATGAGAATGGTAGCTCATGGATATATCTACAGCACTGACAAAGGAAAGCAGACAGACCTTGTAATCACTGACTTCGCAGTCAAAGACCTTTAGTAAAATTTCATGTGAATGAATTTTTAACACAACATAACCTACATCCAGTTAGCAGTTCCCTGCCGGAACTTTACAATCCACTCCAGAAATTTAATTCACTTTTAAAATAGTTATCTACAGGGGTAGCACATTTTGCCATTTTTATTTTTTGGCAAATTCACAAATATAAATGTTACAAAAATATTATGTTCATGTGTGTGTGATTGGATTGCTGCCAATGCCAATCAGTTAAGTGGTTATCAGATGTCATTCTCCAGAGATAAACCATATATATATATGCCATCGATTTTGTGTCATTGAGTCAGCGCAGCATAAAACGATATCACAAGTTACAAAGAGATTCATTTTAATTATCATAACTAATTCTGGCTTTGTTTTCTTTGCAGGGACATAGCTATGCTTGCATTGCATAAACAATAACACAGAAAACATTTGAATCACTCGTCTCCATCAAACACCAGTACACTGTACAGCACAGCACATTTTTAATGGCAACTGCTGCAGCATCATCTAAGATGGATCCGTACTTCAATAGACAAGTGAAAGGGCCTCCTTTTAAAAGGAACGAGGAAATGCAGTACGAGGGTGTGCGCCTGATAACCTTCAAGGACTGGCCTAACTGGGGGTCGGTGTGGCCGACCGTACTGGCCAAGGCAGGCTTCTACTACACCGGCACAGTAGACCAAGTGGCCTGTTTCTCCTGCAGTGGTCGACTGAAGACTTGGGAAGCTGGAGACTCACCTATGACTGAACACAGATGCTTCTTCCCACAGTGTCGATTTGTGACCGGACGAGATACCAGGAATGTGCCGTTGGGGGATACAACAGAATCGCCACCAGTGCCCTCTGGTGGTCAGTATAATCTATCCCACAACATCCACGCACTGGCAAGCAACGCCGGCGCTAGTTTCGCTGTAAACAATCGATCGTCATCAAGTTTGACCCAGGGGGAAGATTTACTTGGTAGCCCAAGAGAAATGCCAGATACTGCTTCTGCTAATGACACCCAACATCATACACCACTACCCTTGTCTCACTTGTCACTACAGGTGAGTTTATTGCTGCAATTGTTTTAAAGTAAAATTAAAGACAAACCTTACTGTTAAGTGAAAAGGCAAAAGTTAACGTTACTGTTACTGGAATATTGTCAGTTATTCCCCAGGTATATTATAACATCATAATCTGCTGCATGCAATGCTGGACTTTGTGACACCAGAAATTAAAATGGTCATGGCAACAAGTGGAAGTTCAAACTACTGTATTGGTGACAACTGCTGCCTTTGGCTTGTCGCTCCATGCTGGGTGTAAGCAACTAAATAACTATATATTTAAATACTAATCATCTGTTATCTCATCTAAATCCTAAACATAAAATAATTTGCAGAGATCGAGTTATTAAAAAATACAAGTAATTTATGGTTTACAACTGCATTTCATCAATTAGTTATATAAAATGTATTGGTAATGGGCTACTTAGTTACCTGTCCAAAACCTTTAACTTAACCAGAGGCTAAGGTACTGCTACGTATGTACAATTTGAATTTCTTTCAGTGTGTGGTTGACAATCCAACGCCACGTTCTGAGCTGGGGATTGACAGGAGACCAACACATCCAAACTATGCAATTGAGGCCAACCGTCAGTCTTCATTCAGACAGTGGCCTCAGAACTCAACTATCTCTCCTGAGGCACTCGCCACTGCTGGCTTCTTCTACACAGGTAGGCCCCTCCCTCTGACTTCTTCTACACAGGTAGGCCCCTCCCTCTGGCGTCTTCTACACAAGTAGGCCCTTCCCTCTGGCTTCTTCCACATGGGTAGGTCCCTACCCTCTGGCTTCTTCCACACGGGTAGGTCCCTTCCCTCTGGCTTCTCCTACATAGGTAGGCCCCTCCCTCTGGCTTCTTCTACACAAGTAGGCCCTTCCCTCTGGCTTCTTCTACACAGGTAGGCCCTTCCCTCTGGCTTCTTCTACACGGTAGGCCCTTCCCTCTGGCTTCTTCTATACAAGTAGGCCTTTCCCTCTGGCTTCTTCCACACGGGTAGGTCCCTCCCCTCTGACTTCTGCTACACAGGTAGGCCCCTCCCTCTGGCTTCTTCTACACAAGTAGGCCCTTCCCTCTGGCTTCTTCTACACAGGTAGGCCATTCCCTCTGGCTTCTTCTACACAGGTATGCCCTCCCCTCTGGCTTCTTCTACACAAGTAGACCCCTCCCTCTGGCTTCTTCTACACTTCCCTCTGGCTTCTTCTACACAAGTAGGCTCTTCCCTGTGGCTTCTTCTACATAAGTAGGCCCCTCCCTCTGACTTCTGCTACACAGGTAGGCCCCTCCCTCTGGCTTCTACACAAGTAGACCCTTCCCTCTGGCTTCTTCTACACAGGTAGGCCCTTCCCTCTGGCTTCTTCTACACAAGTAGGCCCCTCCCTCTGACTTCTGCTACACAGGTAGGCACCTCCCTCTGGCTTCTACACAAGTAGACCCTTCCCTCTGGCTTCTTCTACACAGGTAGGCCCTTCCCTCTGGCTTCTTCTACACAAGTAGGCCCTCCCCTGTGGTTTCTTCTACACAAGTAGGCCCCTCCCTCTGGCTTCTTCTACACAGGTAGGCCCCTCCTCTGGCTTCTTCTACACAAGTAGGTCCCTCCCTCTGGCTTCTACACAAGTAGGCCCCTCCCTCTGGCTTCTTCCACACAGGTAGGTCTCTCCATTTTGCTTCTTTACACAGGTAGGCCCCTCCCTCTGGCTTCTTCTACACGGGTATATCCCTCCCTTTAACTTCCTCGATCTCCCTCCCTTCCTCGAACTCCGTCCCTTCCTCAATCTCCTTCCCTTCTTCGATCTCCCTCTCTTCCTCGATCTCCCTCCCTTCCTCGATCTGCCTCCCTTCCTTGATCTCCCTCCCTTCCTCGATCTCCCTCCCTTCCTTGATCTCATTGCACTCTTCCTTTTGTATTACTATTGAAGATTTCAGCCACATCTAAGTTCAATTTAAATTGAACTTATTAGTAAAAATGCCCGTCACATGACGGGTTGCCTTGGTAGTTGACAATTGTGATAGTAATATTTACCAAATGTTAGGAATCACACAGCATCGTTACATAAACCCATGTAACATGATCGCGTACGCTTGTTGTTTGTTCAAAATGACGAACTTCACGTCCATCGATAGGCCCTAGTCGTGATAGTATAAAATTGCCAATAATATTTGTATTTCTATTCTATTGGCATATGGGTAGACATGAGCATTATTATATCACCATCTACTACATGTTGCCAAGTCTATGATGCAGGGGGAATTTCTCCCAAAGTATTTGCCACGCACGGGTGGTTCCTGCAATTGTTAGGTTACATTTTATATATTATGCACACAAAGCGTTTTACGTTCAGCACAACTGATTTGTCCCATAAAAGGTGAAAGTCTTGACATATACATCGGGTATTTAGAAAAGATATCATACATCCTATTCTAGTGGTCATATTAAATCTGTGAATCTTTGCCCTCATTGAGTTTTCACCCTGAACTTGATGAAAGTTTACATGAGCAAAGTAAGGAGACGCTAGTAACAGGCAATGTGACTGCTGCGAGGCTGAAGGGATTCAATGGTGCTTTGAAGCATTTCTCATGAAATCTTGCTAGATCTTGCCACTAAATACGTAATTAAATTTTTTGAGGAGGTTACAACATGGATCTCTTTCGTAAAGGTTTCTTAAGCTTTATATGAAGACAGCATATTTCTATTACGAGGGATGCTCGTTGGCCGGAGCACCATATTACTTGGTACTCTTTGTGTGTGTTTTCAGGGCAAAGTGACTGTGTGAGGTGTTTCTCCTGTGGTGGGCAACTGTGTAACTGGGAGATGTGTGATGAAGCCTGGAGGAGGCATGCGCGCTGGTTCCCAAGCTGCCACTATGTCAGGACAGTGAAGGGGGAAGAGTTCATTCGTCGTACACAGGCGCAATACTCGGTGCAGGTATGGAATGATTTTCTTTTTGCATCATGAGATATCACATTACATAATACTTTAGTAGCAGTAGCTACTTTCAGGTGTTTTTGGTATCTAGCCCATCTGTGGAACTATAAATTGTATTATGTGCTTATACGGTACTATGATGTCATTATTTGTGTTGTTTTCTCCTTCTGGCTGGGCACGCAATGTAGCAGTGTTTGTGCAGTGTGCCAGTCTATTGTGTAGTTCCCAGTCGATGCGCAGAGTATGAGTGCAGTGCAGTGTGCCAGTCTACCATGTAGTTCCCAGTCGATGCACAGAATATGAGTGCAGTGCAGTGTGCCAGTCTACCGTGTAGTTCCCAGTCGATGCGCAGAGTACGAGAGCAGTGCAGTGTGCCAGTCTACCGTGTAGTTCCCAGTCGATGCACAGAGTACGAGTGCAGTGCAGTGTGCCAGTCTACCATGTAGTTCCCAGTCGATGCGCAGAGTACGAGTGCAGTGCAGTGTGCCAGTCTACCATGTAGTTCCCAGTCGATGCACAGAGTACGAGTGCAGTGCAGTGTGCCAGTCTACCGTGTAGTTCCCAGTCGATGCGCAGAGTATGAGTGCAGTGCAGTGTGCCAGTCTACCGTGTAGTTTCCAGTCGATGTGCAGAGTACGAGTGCAGTGCAGTGTGCCAGTCTACCGTGTAGTTCCCTGTCGATGCACAGAGTACGAGTGCAGTGCAGTGTGCCAGTCTACCGTGTAGTTCCCAGTCGATGCGCAGAGTGCGAGTGCAGTGCAGTGTGCCAGTCTACCGTGTAGTTCCCAGTCGATGCGCAGAGTGCGAGTGCAGTGCAGTGTGCCAGTCTACCGTGTAGTTCCCTGTCGATGCGCAGAGTACGAGTGCAGTGCAGTGTGCCAGTCTACCGTGTAGTTCCCAGTCGATGCGCAGAGTGCGAGTGCAGTGCAGTGTGCCAGTCTACCGTGTAGTTCCCAGTTGATGCACAGAGTACGAGTGCAGTGCAGTGTGCCAGTCTACCGTGTAGTTCCCAGTCGATGCGCAGAGTACGAGTGCAGTGCAGTGTGCCAGTCTACCATGTAGTTCCCAGTCGATGCGCAAAGTACGAATGCAGTGCAGTGTGCCAGTCTACCGTGTAGTTCCCAGTCGATGCGCAGAGTACGAGTGCAGTGCAGTGTGCCAGTCTACCATGTAGTTCCCAGTCGATGCGCAAAGTACGAGTGCAGTGCAGTGTGCCAGTCTACCGTGTAGTTCCCAGTCGATGCGCAGAGTGCGAGTGTAAAGATCACTCAACTCAAGACAGACTGCTAATTGCGGCTGTGCAATCGTTTGTATTTTTATAATTCCAGACAAATGCCAGCACAGGTATTTGAGCGGTGCTAAACATATTCATCAGGCTACCTGGACGGTGTACTCCATTTCTGCCTCGTCGGTGTTGATAATTCTAACTCGGGCCTTGACATTAATTTTTTTATCTGGCACCGATCCATTTTTAAAAAGCCTGAATGATTTTAACTGGTTCCACTAATTACAAACCACATCGACACATTTGCATATTCCCATATTCTTTTTTTCACCAACACGGTTGTCTATCATTTGAATTTTACAAGTAAGTTCATAAGTACTGAACAATAAAAATGTAACTAATTTACACTAACATAATAGAACTTTAAATTACTTAGATGCATAAATAAATCACAAAAATTTGCTTTTGACACAAACATATTTTAATTAACAAATTATAATAATAAAAAAACTGTTGTAAGTATAGTATAATGTATTGATTGTCCAAAGTATCATGTCCAAAGGTAATAATTGTATTATTGTTCAAGTGGGTACTCAAATTACTGTATACGGTATTCACTAGGTGACACCAGTGCACAAACCAGGTGGCCTTCACCTTGCCTTCACCGACGCAATATTAGTCATTACATTTCAGTTACTTTAGTTACTAGTTAAATTTCGATTTAAGCTGTATTCCTTTGCAAATACAATGTAAACATGCCTAACTATGAGCCAGCTTCCCTCCACTGCAAAAATTATATCTAAAACCAGGGACAGGACAGGACTTGAAAAATGGCATCTCGTCTTGAAAACCTATGGCAGTGATGAGAAGAGCTTGGATTTAGCTTTCGCATGTCGTCGTTCCTGTAATAATAGATGGAGTTTTAAAATGCGGAATCAATGTTGAGGAAGGGTAAAGTTAACTTTTTTGAAATCGGTGTCCACAAATCTATACACACATGTACAGATTACTGCTCTACGTGACATCTACTAAGATATGGTGACATTTGTATTAACGACCGCCATCTTTATAATGACGGATGCTAATGTCAGAGAAGATTAAATCTCATTGGATAGAGAATGATTGAAAACTCCACAGTAGAAATATACACATGTGCCTTTGTAAAGATTTAGAAGAGTACAGTAGGTTTATCAAGTTGCCGCAGTTTTGGACGCCATATTTAATTCTGCAGTTAGCTCGCAGAGGTTTCCTGGGAACTTCAGACACTTTCAGGGATATGTGGTGCAAAAATCAGCTTATTATTCCCAACTTTTGACTTTCCATGATATTTTGGCCTAAAACTCATGGACAACGTGGTTTGACTTCTCTAAAAGGGGGGGGGATGCACATCTGTTAGGCAGTTTGCTACTAATGGAAACAACGGTATACCTCACAGTGTGCACAGTGGCAATCCATGTCATTGCAGACTACCCATATACTGATAGAACCTACACTGGAGTTTGGTTGGTATCACAAACACTGCAGGTGCACGCAGGGAAATCACATTGCACAGGCTCACATTAAACTACTGGCATAATAGTTAGTTTCCTGATTTTCTCAGCAGTTATTATAAATTATATTGTACATTTTTCTTGCAGACATCCACTGCTAGACGTGTCGACCATGCAGGTCAGTGCAATGAACAACAATGTGACATTGTAATAATGTTTACTAGATTACTTTCACACTTTGTAATCGGTAACAATGTTTATTAGTCAGCAAACTGAACACATTTCATTACTCGTATCTGCAAAACTCAATTATTACATCCATTATACTGAAGCGTGCATGTGTGTCTGTCTGTTTGTGTTGTTCTGTCTGTCTGTCAATCTGTCTGTGTCGGTTTGTTGGTCTGTTTGTCTGTCTGTTTGTGTTGTTCTGTCTGTCTGTCAATCTGTCTGTGTCGGTTTGTTGGTCTGTTTGTGTTGTTCTGTCTGTCTGTCAATCTGTCTGTGTCGGTTTGTTGGTCTGTTTGTCTGTCAGACTGTTCATGCAAAGCAACGCAACTCAACTGTCCCTCTCCCATCTCCTCTCTCTCTATTCTCGGAATACTAATGTTGGAATTACCAAAGTTGGTATCTGTGCGTACTTGGCGCAGGTTCCAGTATTCAACACTATTTTTTGTTTTCTTACACAGCTGAGACTGGCAGTGGACCAGTCATAGCTGTTGAGACAACCACAGATGCCACAGCTGTTGCAGCAATACCAGTGTCAGTGGCTCCTACACGGGTGGTGACACAACATTCTGCACTAGTTGCATCAACAGCGAGACTACCTCCTTCTCACACAAGTAAGTTGGTTCAGATGTTTTGCGTGGAATCTGTGGAATCAAAATCGCTCATGTAAACTCAATGCCAAGTCAGGTATTAATTTAGTTCATCATGTAGGCAGATATTAAATAGATGTGATCCTTTATCACTTGGCTTGTGCATATGATCAATATTCCTAGTACATAAGTATAATGGCCATGCCGCATACCACACATTTTAGTCAAAATATGCCGTTTTCATAAATCTCTCGAGAAACATTCGTGGTAGATATGCATATTTTATTTCTGTTAATTCTTTCAATTTAATGCAAACAAATTGTTTAAAAATAAATAGTGAAAAACAAATATCAGCATTGAAAGTGCAATTCACTGAGATGATGCTTATCGCACCAAAGATGATTAGTCAATGAATGACAGCTACTAACTGTGTATGTTCACTCAGCACCCAATTTGTTTAAGAACAAAATTGAAAAATATCTCAGAAAGGTGGATTACACATAAATACAAAAAAGTTGGACTCTGGATAAGTGAAAGGCCTCCTTGCCCACTTGCCATCACTGTTTTTTGCTCTAGGTGACAATCTTGTTAAATCTCGTCAATGTGGACATTATCAGCTGTGTGTTTTACGTGCTGGTTTGTCTTACAGTTGAGGAAGTTCAAGCTCAAGTTCAACAGGTCCTGCTCAGTATTTTTACTGCATTCTACCCACGAGATTCACTCGATCCACAGCAAGTGCTGCAGCGACACTGGCCCATCACACAGCCTCATGCAGGTACATGTAACATTTTACTCTATTTGTGCAGCACAATGGCTAGAGCATCAAACTGTAGAAGAACTTACCTTTACTTTTATTAACAATAATGTACACTCAGTCAAAGGTCAATTCCCAATTATCCAGTTCCAGCTTTAAACATCTATTTCAAGCATGTTTTATTTGTACTTGAAAATGTGTGCACAATCATATTTAATCAGTTCTAGTTTGTTCTAGTTTTTTTCAATTGTTATCAGATGTGAATACAAAATTCCCTATTGTTCATTGTATGTCAGTCAAATAAATCAAGTTCATTGGCCCGTGTCTGTTGTCACAAACAACCAATTCTACAGAATTAAATTCCAACTAACTTTCGAAAAACAATCTAATTCCGGAAAGGAATTGACCTAATACCTGAATGTGGTATTATTATGTATAGTGTCAGCGTCCGCCTTTGACCAGGCACTCATGGCTAGAGTCATATTGGCTCTATATGACTCTACCATATATTTCATACTGTTGAGCCTAACAACAAATTTAACAAACGTAATTTCAAATATAACCTTCCGTTCAAACGTTGAATACTTTTAGAGTAACAATTAAAGGTGTTTTAAAAACTGAAAAGTTACATCAGTCACCTTACTTGTTCTTCTTCTTGTCCTATCTCTTACGCGATGTGTAGCCATTTCTTGGTGCATGTCTTAGTCCGATCAATGACGACGGCCAGGTCTTTGTGTGTACACAGATCGTCCTGCAGTCGGCAGCAGAGTAGGTGGGGCATTGTCTGTTCTTCTCCGCAGTCACATTCTGTTGACTCCGTCTCATCAATGTAGCCCCACTTCTACAAGGTTGTTTTTGCGCGACCGACTCGGGTGCGCAGGCGATTGAGTGATCACCATCAGAGCCATGGTTGGTCAGACCATGCTGGTAGGGATTCACCTGGTCGTAATCCCATTTTGACGACTGCTGGTATTTCTTGCAGTCGCGTTTCCCACATGTCCAGTCTAGTGCTGCTGGGCGATGAGTTGAGCGGTGTCAAGTTGTTCATAAAGCCATTCCGTGACTTCAGTCGGCGCATAGCAAGCATATGGTTGTATATTCACACTACTGGTAGTTCCAAAGATTCAGCAATAGGAATGTCAAAAATGATACCTGAATGTTATTTATATTCACACTACTGGTAGTTCCAAAGATTCAGCAATAGGAATGTCAAAAATGATTCCTGAGTGTTACTTATATTCACACTACTGGTAGTTCCAAAGATTAAGCAATAGGAATGTCAAAAATGATACCTGAATGTTACTTATATTCACACTACCGGTAGTTCCAAAGATTCAGCAATAGGAATGTCAAAAATGATACCTGAATGTTACTTATATTCACACTACTGGTAGTTCCAAAGATTTAGCAATAGGAATGTAAAAAATGATTCCTGAATGTTACTTATATTCACACTACTGGTAGTTCCAAAGATTTAGCAATAGGAATGTCAAAAATGATACCTGAATGTTACTTATATTCACACTACCGGTAGTTCCAAAGATTCAGCAATAGGAATGTAAAAAATGATACCTGAATGTTACTTATATTCACACTACCGGTGGTTCCAAAGATTCAGCAGTAGGAATGTCAAAAATGATTCCTGGATGTTACTTATATTCACACTACTGGTAGTTCCAAAGATTCAGCAATAGGAATGTCAAAAATGATACCTGAATGTTACTTATATTCACACTACTGGTAGTTCCAAAGATTCAGCAATAGGAATGTCAATAATGATTCCTGAATGTTACTTATATTCACACTAATGGTAGTTCCAAAGATTCAGCAATAGGAATGTCAAAAATGATACCTGAATGTTACTTATATTCACACTACCGGTAGTTCCAAAGATACACCAATAGGAATGTCAAAAATGATTCCTGAATGTTACTTATATTCACACTACTGGTAGTTCCAAAGATTCAGCAATAGGAATGTCAAAAATGATACCTGAATGTTACTTATATTCACACTACCAGTAGTTCCAAAGATACACCAATAGGAATGTCAAAAATGATACCTGAATGTTACTTATATTCACACTACCAGTAGTTCCAAAGATACACCAATAGGAATGTCAAAAATGCTGGGCATCAACTGGGGTATCTCGTGACAAGAAGTGTCAAATTTGTGAAAAGTATGGGTCAAAGTGTGGGTGCATCTGGGCAAGCCCCCATAATTTGTTTTGATATTTATTTGCTCCAAAATGGTGCATTCTGATGTTTTTTCCCATCGAAGTTAAAAGGGAATAATAGTAACATAATCTTGAAAAAAGACTTTCTCCAGACTTTTACATCTGTTAAATGTTGTTATTGAATGCTGCATACAAATATGCACATGACTGTACTATTACACAATTATTTAGAAATGGACGTTATTACGTACATCAATTAATTTTTATTGTCATAAAACATGACTTGTGTGTTTTCTAAGTTTATGTTTATCAACTACGCCGTGTTTAGATCATAGTCAACAATGTGTTCCTGCAGAATTACTATTTATAAAAACAGCTTTTCGTGCACCTCGATGGAAAGGCCTTTTCAGTGTGCTTCCTGCCAAGACTCGTGGCAAGTGATTGCTTGAATCGTTCACATCCGGTATCAAACTTTAGGGGTCAGAGCACAGTTAATCTTCCTATTGTGCTGCAGAATAATACAGTACACCCGGGTGTACCTTATGGGAAGAAAAGAGTGCAGTCGATGAGGCATAGTAGCAGGTTGAGTGTTAGCATGTATTGGCAGTGAAATGACACATTGGAAGAGTGCAGTTGATGAGGCATAGTAGCAGGTTGAGTGCTAGCATATATTGGCAGTGAAATGACACATTGGAAGAGTGCAGTAGATGAGTCATAGTAGCAGGTTGAGTGCTAGTATGTATTGGCAGTGAAATGACACATTGCAAGAGTACAGTCGATGAGGCATAGTAGCAGGTTGAGTGCTAGCATATATTGGCAGTGAAATGACACATTGGAAGAGTGCAGTAGATAACGCATAGCAGCAGGTTGAGTGCTAGCATGTATTGGCAGTGAAATGACACATTGGAAGAGTGCAGTAGATGAGGCATAGTAGCAGGTTGAGTGCTAGCATGTATTAGCAGTGAAATGACACATTGGAAGAGTGCAGTAGATGAGGCATAGTAGCAGGTTGAGTGCTAGCAAGTATTGGCAGTGAAATGACACATTGGAAGAGTGCAGTAGATGAGGCATAGTAGCAGGTTGAGTGCTAGCATGTATTGGCAATGAAATGACACATTGGAAGAGTGCAGTAGATGAGGCATAGTAGCAGGTTGAGTACTAGCATATATTGGCAGTGAAATGACCCATTGGAAGAGTGCAGTAGATGAGGCATAGTAGCAGGTTGAGTGCTAGCATATATTGGCAGTGAAATGACACATTGGAAGAGTGCAGTAGATGAGGCATAGTAGCAGGTTGAGTGCTAGCATGTATTGGCAGTGAAATGACACATTGCAAGAGTACAGTCGATGAGGCATAGTAGCAGGTTGAGTGCTAGCATATATTGGCAGTGAAATGACACATTGGAAGAGTGCAGTAGATAACGCATAGCAGCAGGTTGAGTGCTAGCATGTATTGGCAGTGAAATGACACATTGGAAGAGTGCAGTAGATGAGGCATAGTAGCAGGTTGAGTGCTAGCATGTATTAGCAGTGAAATGACACATTGGAAGAGTGCAGTAGATGAGGCATAGTAGCAGGTTGAGTGCTAGCAAGTATTGGCAGTGAAATGACACATTGGAAGAGTGCAGTAGATGAGGCATAGTAGCAGGTTGAGTGCTAGCATGTATTGGCAATGAAATGACACATTGGAAGAGTGCAGTAGATGAGGCATAGTAGCAGGTTGAGTACTAGCATATATTGGCAGTGAAATGACCCATTGGAAGAGTGCAGTAGATGAGGCATAGTAGCAGGTTGAGTGCTAGCATGTATTAGCAGTGAAATGACACATTGGAAGAGTGCAGTAGATGAGGCATAGTAGCAGGTTGAGTGCTAGCATGTATTGGCAGTGAAATGACACATTGGAAGAGTACAGTAGATGAGGCATAGTAGCAGGTTGAGTACTAGCATATATTGGCAGTGAAGTGACACATTGGAAGAGTGCAGTAGATGAGGCATAATAGCAGGTTGAGTGCTAGCATATATTGGCAGTGAAATGACACATATTTGGAAGAGTGCAGTAGATGAGACATACTAGCATGTTGAGTGCCAGCATGTATTGGCAGTGAAATGACACATATGTGGAAGAGTATAGTGGGTAGAGTGATGTTTGCCATTTCACGTAGCACATGTGGGTGCAGAACAACATGGCTGTTTTGGTAAAAGTTGATTGGCATCATGTCCAAGACATGTCAATAAACTCTGATAGACGGATAGGGCATCTAACTGATATGCATAAACTACCTCTTATTTGCTCTGCTGATGTTTGAGGATTGTGAAAACCTACAGTAGTGCCGAATATTATTTTTAAATTATGAATTTATTGCAATAAACCAAAAACAACATGAACACTAGAAATAGCTATGAGGTGGAAGTTTCCGGATATTGTGGACAAGGCCAGTGAATAAAACAGCGTGGCAGCCCGCCTTGCTAAGCACGTACCAGGGGAAAGACTAACGAAGGTCGTAAACTTAAAGCAGAATGAGAATTTTACGAGTTTTCTACAGCACTTGTGTAAATGGAGGTTAAATATGCTGTGAAAGTTTCAAGAAAATTTAGCAGGAAATGAAGGAAACGTTATAATGGCCGCCTATGTAAAATTTAAATGTGGTCTTACCCCAGATTATAAATAGAGGAGGTGGGCTGAACTCGTGGCTTTTTGCCGGTAAGTCTCGTGTGTGGGTAGACCTTGGTTCGGGTAGAGTGTAGCAGAGCCACGTGTAGTTTTAGGTGTATTGGGTTATAAATTTATAGTTCTGTAATTGTACTTCTGTTAACATTTGCGGCTGTCAATAAACATTGTGATTGAGATAAGTACCTTGTTACATGAATATATAGATATATATTGTTATTAATGTAAGTTAAATGTAATGGAGTACTGAGGAGTTAATCCCCCAATACTGTCTGCCGTCGCCTAACTAAAATGCAGTAGTGAACGGTACAACACTGCAGTGATCTGCTATACACGGGACTATGCATACCTGATTTGCAGCATTTAAGAATATATAATATTGTATAGAATTATAAATATATATAGATTATTAATTCACATTAATCAAACTAGCAATTAGTTTGATTAATGTGAATTTTATGTATATAGGTATTATATTAATTTAAATTAACCAAACAAACAATCTTAAAATCTGCATAAATTGTGAAAGGAGAGCTAATGTTTGCTGTGGTTGTTGTGTTGCCAAACAGGACATAATATGTGAAAGGAGAGCTAATGTTTGCTGTGGCTACTGTGTTGCCAGACAGGACATAATATGTGAAAGGAGAGCTAATGTTTGCTGTGGCTACTGTGTTGCCAGACGGGACATAATATGTGAAAGGAGAGGTAATGTTTGCTGTGGCTACTGTGTTGCCAGACGGGACATAATATGTGAAAGGAGAGCTAATGTTTGCTGTGGCTACTGTGTTGCCAGACGGGACATAATATGTGAAAGGAGAGGTAATGTTTGCTGTGGCTACTGTGTTGCCAGACGGGACATAATATGTGAAAGGAGAGCTAATGTTTGCTGTGGCTACTGTGTTGCCAGACGGGACATAATATGTGAAATGAGAGCTAATGTTTGCTGTGGCTACTGTGTTGCCAGACGGGACATAATATGTGAAAGGAGAGGTAATGTTTGCTGTGGCTACTGTGTTGCCAGACGGGTCATAATATGTGAAAGGAGAGCTAATGTTTGCTGTGGCTACTGTGTTGCCAGACGGGACATAATATGTGAAAGGAGAGCTAATGTTTGCTGTGGCTACTGTGTTGCCAGACAGGACATAATATGTGAAACGAGAGTTAATGTTTGCTTTGGCGGTTATGTTGCCAGATGGGACATGGATGAGATGTGACGTATGCCGGCGTGGGGTAGCATACGCCAGCTTTCTGCCTTGTGGCCACCAATGCTGTCCGACTTGTGCACGTGAGCTCCATGAACGCAACGTGTGCCCCGTGTGTGGGGCCATGATTGGACTGACTCTACGGTGGGCATACTGATAAATACGTACGTTCTTGTTACAGGGACGTACCATGGCACAATGGCAATGTCATACGATAGCAGTGTCATTGATGAAATCTCATGCAAATTAGAATGGAAGTTTTAAGGGGTCATTTGGGTCTCTGATTTTTTAAGTTATCTGAAAGTGGTGTACTGTAACAAGTTTCAAGCCATTTCAGCATACAATAATGATAGCCTAGTTTTAACATGAAAACTATAAATTTTAGAAAAAACGATTCAAATATGATTAGTCATCAAACGTATATTTTTTTCCATATGAGTTTATATCACAACTTAAAACATTTTTAATGATAAGTTGGATCTTTCATATACGTGAATGTGTAAACTGGTGTATAGTTGTTGCTTGACCCAGATGTCCCCTTAAAATAATTCAGTTTATTGGTTGGATTTCAATTCCAAATGCTGTACTTGTTGTTCTGAACTGATTACTCACTAAAGGCAATTGTTTGGACGTATACACCTAAAAGTGTTGATACTGTCTAACCAGTCGCCAGAATGTCTAGTGAACTCTCACAGTTGTATGTTGAAGACATGTAGTTGGAGGTGGCCGTATTAAACTGTTGATCATCAGTGGTTTTTTTCCTCTAAAATCTGATACATTATTTCTGTTGCAACAGTAACGCATGACATGAAGTTCATGTGTAACATTACTACATCTGTTAAATGAGAGGAAGGCATTGTAGACCGAAGTGGCTACATTCTCCCAGTATATATAAGGTCATGTGACATTCGAATCTCATATCACATTCTTCTAACGCTGCACTTGCTTTTATATCGCAGTTGCTACACCCTTTCATTGTCCATGATAACTGTAAAATGAACCCATATTTACTGTTTCAGTATTGTGTTACTTTTTTAAATATTCAACAAATGATAGCACCCTTATTTCTCGTTGAATAAGAAATAAGGGTGCTATCATTTGGAATTATTTCAGCACAAGACTTAAGTTTACGACTTATTCAGTAATTAATTACAAATGTATACTTAAGCAATTCATTTCACACAATGATGTTAATATTTAATGTAAAACATATCGTTCATTCACGATTATATCTTCTACACCTGCACGCTGTTTTTGTTTTCAATATAATGATATTTACATTGAAATATACAAAAAGGAGTATAACATTATATAACGTTCTTCCCTCGTTGTGCTCGTATTATTATATAAGGTTTGTCTTAATTTGATTTGTATGTATTGTAATGAGTTACAACAAATTTTATTTTATTTGTTTTGAACTAGTTCTTTGAGAGAAATACACCTCGATAATGTCAGTTTTCATGATTGTTGTACATATGTTCTAGTCCTGGAAATTATTTTCACATTGGCGGACTTCAAAGAAGTGTAAGTATCTTCCAACAATGACACGGGCAGCCATCTTGCAAAGTATCACATTGATATTCTGTACTCGTGTGATTATGGCAACTTTACTTTCACTAACGAATCATCTGGTATCATTTGCATACACAGGGATGCCAGGATCAAATACAAATTACGTACACATGAAATTGTGGAAAAATTACCCGTCCACTTCCCCAATATAGGTATGGCATTTGCAGTCACTGTTTCCCCTTCCGTCATTTGTAAAACTTAAATGCCATAAGGCATGGGTTGCTATATCGCAGAATACAGGCAGTGAGAGTTGGTTACCCGTGCAAGTAATACCTAATATCCATACAGAGACACAAAAGAAATGTGAATATTTTAACATGAGTTTTTGAAGCAACAATTAATGTACTTTTCAATTTTTTATCTCACAAAAACTGATGGTAAGACATTCACATTTCTTTTAGTGGTTGGTGCCTTTCTGTTCTTGTTTCTATGATCCTTGGTAGCATAGTTCTGTTGTAGATAATGTGTTTCTGTGATCCTTGTTAGCATGGTTCTGTTGTGGATAATGTGTTTCTGTGATCCTTGGTAGCGTGGTTCTATTGTGAATAATGTGTTTATGTGATCCTTGTTAGCATGGTTCTGTTGTGGATAATGTGTTTCTGTGATCCTTGTTAGCATGGTTCTATTGTGGATAATGTATGTTTGTGATCCTTGTTAGCATGGGTACGTTGTGGATAATGTGTTTCTGTGATCCTTGCATGGTAGCATGGTTCTGTTCTATATAATGTGTTTCTGTGATCTTTGGTAGCATGGTTCTGTTGTGGATAATGTGTTTCTGTGATCCTTGGTAGCATGGTTCTAATGTGGAAAATGTGTTTCTGTGATCTTTGGTAGTGTGGTTCTGTTGTGGATAATGTGTTTCTGTGATCTTAGGTAGCGCGGTTCTGTTGGGGATAGTGTGTTTCTGCGATCCTTGGTAGCATGGTTCTGTTGTGGATAATGTGTTTCTGTGATAGGTAGCGCGGTTCTGTTGGGGATAGTGTGTTTCTGCGATCCTTGGTAGCGTGGTTCTGTTGTATATAATGTGTTTCTGTGATCCTTGGAAGCATGGTTCTGTTGTGGATAATGTGTTTCTGTGATCCTTGCATGGTAGCATGGTTCTGTTGTAGATAATAGTTTTCTGTGATCCTTGCATGGTAGCATGGTTCTGTTGTAGATAATATGTTTCTGTAATCCTTGGTAGCATGGGTCTGTTGTAGATAATGTGTTTCTGTGATCCTTGGAAGCATGGTTCTGTTGTGGATAATGTGTTTCTGTGATCCTTGGTAGCTTGGTTCTGTTGTTGATAATGTGTTTCTGTGATCTTTGGTAGTGTGGTTCTGTTGTGGATAATGTGTTTCTGTGATATTAGGTAGCGCGGTTATGTTGGGGATAGTGTGTTTCTGCGATCCTTGGTAGCGTGGTTCTGTTATGGATAATGTGTTTCTGTGATCCTTGGTAGTGTTTCTGTTGTATATAATGTGTTTCTGTGATCCTTGGTAGCATGGTTCTGTTGTGGATAATGTATTTATGTGATCCTAGGTAGCATGGTTCTCTTGTGGATAATGTGTTTCTGTGATCCTTGGTAGCGTGGTTCTGTTGTATATAATATATTTCTGTAATCCTTGGTAGCATGGGTCTGTTGTAGATAATGTGTTTCTGTGATCCTTAGAAGCATGGTTCTGTTGTGGATAATGTGTTTCTGTGATCCTTGGAAGCATGGTTCTGTTGTGGATAATGAGTTTCTGTGATCCTTGCAAGGTAGCATGGTTCTGTTGTAGATCATATTTTTCTGTGATCCTTGCATGGTAGCATGGTTCTGTTGTAGATAATGTGTTTCTGTTATCCTTGCATGGTAGCATGATTCTGTTGTGGATAATGTTTTCTGTGATCCTTGCATGGTAGCGTGGTTAAGTTGTGGATAATGTGTTACTGTGATCCTTGCATGGTAGCGTGGTTCTGTTGTGGCGCAATGCGCTGATGTGGTCAAAAGTGTCTCTCTGCTTGAGAGGCTCATGGCTTTATACCCTCATTATAGAAACTATAACAATGTATGTATCAAATGTGCATCATCATAATCATTCTTACATTCCTTGCTTAATAAGTGTGAAACGTCTTGTATGTTAATAATAATAATACAATTTATTTCTATAGCGCCCTATCAATCAGATTGCTCTTAGGCGCTTTAAATTGGGGAAGCTGCTCTCACGACACATTGTGTTGGGTTTTGTAATAAATCTGCCAATATTAAGTTTGCTGCTCATCCATTTCATCTTATCTTAGTTGTACACCTTCACTAAATCAATGTTATCACTAAAACAAATTTTGCAGTTATCTATAATATATTGATACTATGACTTGGTGACACAGCAAGTGCATCTCCTCTGAGGCACCGATGCCCATTCGCCTCTCTGTATGCTCAGTCACATCCTTCAACTGTTGTACCTTTTGGCAATGCTTTAAAACAGGTGTTTATTTAAAGTTAATTACTTTTTCCTGTGGACAAATTGAGTGGTCAGACATTCCCTGTGACCGCAGAAATTAAATGGTCATGGGGAGAAGTTGAGTGGTCAGACATTCCCTGTGGCTGCAGAAATTAAATGGTCATGGGGAGAAGTTGAGTGGTCAGACATTCCCTGTGACGGCAGAAATTAAATGGTCATGGGGAGAAGTTGAGTGGTCAGACATTCCCTGTGGCTGCAGAAATTAAATGGTCATGGGGAGAAGTTGAGTGGTCAGACATTCCCTGTGACGGCAGAAATTAAATGGTCATGGGGAGAAGTTGAGTGGTCAGACATTCCCTGTGACAGCAGAAATTAAATGGTCATGGGGAGAAGTTGAGTGGTCAGACATTCCCTGTGACGGCAGAAATTAAATGGTCATGGGGAGAAGTTGAGTGGTCAGACATTCCCTGTGACAGCAGAAATTAAATGGTCATGGGGAGAAGTTGAGTGGTCAGACATTCCCTGTGACAGCAGAAATTAAATGGTCATGGGGAGAAGTTGAGTGGTCAGACATTCCCTGTGACAGCAGAAATTAAATGGTCATGGGGAGAAGTTTAAGATCAAAACACTGATGATGATAATTACTGCTACTGGTCTATTGCTTCACGTGTGGATGTAAGGTCGTGTTTAATGATGTGTTAAGAATTAATTACTAACTACAGTAATTATTTATGTATTTTAACACTGCAAGTTTTCAGCCAACCTAAAAATTAAAAAATGTCCATACCAATTTCAGACATCTATTAATGTTAGATATCCAAATACTTAGAATACATGACTGTGATTTCGGACACCTATTATTGTTAGATGTCCAAATACTTAGAATACATAATGACTGTGATTTCGGACACCTATTATTGTTAGATGTCCAAATACTTAAAATACATAATGACTGTGATTTCAGGCACCTATTATTGTTAGATGTCCAAATACTTAGAATACATTTTAGTGTTCGAGTGTTTATAAATAAACTGTTTGCAAAACACTAAAAGTCGTTTGTTGTGATCAATGTAATATCAATAGAAAAGAACACAACACATGTAGTAATTCACATATATAATGTAGCGTAACATGCTACCGTAATAAACATAATTATCGATAATATAGAATCACTTGGCGAGAACACGTCGTTACGGATGATAACGATAAATGCTCCTCTGTTGTCATTTCCGGTACATCTGTCCTTGTAGACGTCGGCGCCACAGAACCTCCCCCCAGAGCTTGAGTACGGGTTCAAGGTCGATATCGAACTGGTAACCGTACAACTCGGCCACCTCTAGTAGTAGGTAGCTGTGGTGGAAGAGCTCCTATAATGTCAGTGTCTAGGAACGCCGGTTTCAGTCGGTCAATGGATACAGTTTCATGTCGGCCGTTGCAATCCAAGACGAAGAACTTCTCGTTCCGTTGAAGGATGAGAAACGGGCCATCGTACGGTCGCTGCAGAGGGGTGCGATGTGCATCATGTCTAACGAATACGTGTGTCGCTGATGTCAACGCAGTGGGAACAGCAGTTCTGTGTGAACCATGATGTTCCGGAATGGTAGGTCGCAAATCTCGCATAGCAGTGCGCAGACGTGGGAGGAACGCGGCTGGATCGTCTACGTGTCCAGCGGGTAGTTGTTCGAAGAACTGTCCAGGTAAACGCAGTGGCATACCAAACACTAGTTCGGCCGAGGAACATCCTAGATCTTCCTTCACAGCAGCACGTATCCCGAGTAGAACTGTCGGAAGCACAAAGATCCAATAGTTAGCAGCTGCTTCGAGACGACTTTTCAGTGATGACTTGAGTTGACGATGGAATCTCTCGACCATGCCGTTGGCTTGCGGGTGATAAGATGTCGTTCGAACACGAGTGCATGCCATGATTTTCATTAGCTCCGTCCAGAGATTGGACTCAAACTGTCGTCCTCTATCCGAAATGATTGTCGACGGAACCCCGAATCGTGAGATCCATTGGTCGAGAAGAGCGCGAGCACAACATTCAGCAGTTGCATTGACCATTGGTATAGCTTCGGGCCAACGGGTGAAGCGATCCACCACTGTGAACAGGTAATTATATCCCTGCGAATGAGGAAGTGGGCCTACAATGTCAACATGAATGGCATCAAAACGGCGATCGGGAATGTCAATCTTGTGAACAGGAGAAGCGATGTGTCGCTGAATCTTCGACTGTTGACATGAACAGCAGTTCCGCGCCCATTGTGTAACCTCTCGATTGAGACCGTGCCACACGAATCTGGCAGAAACCATGCGTTTGGTTGCTTTGCCACCAGGATGAGAAAGATTGTGCAACTGATCGAAAATGTATCGACGTAAGACACGTGGCACAACAGGTCGAGCATATCCTTGCGAGATATCACACAACAGCGTATCAGTTGAATCGAGAAGTGGCAGATCTACGAGTTGCAACCCAGTGATAGCCGTACGATAAGCCGGCATTTCGTCGTCTTCTCGTTGTAACTGTGCCATTCTTTCGTAGTCGACTGCAGACGATGTAATGGCATTATTCTGATCACACAGTTCAGCTCTTGAGAGTGTATCAGCAACCACGTTGTCTTCTCCTTTGAGATATCTGAGATCGGTAGTGAATTCAGCAATGTACGATAGGTGGCGCGTCTGTCGAGGCGAATGTTTGTCAGAGGGGTTGCTGATGGCGTAAGTCAACGGTTTATGATCTGTGTTGACATGAAACTCTCGCCCTTCTACAAAGTATCTGAAGTGGCGAAGAGATAGATACACGGCCAACAGTTCACGGTCGAATGTACTGTAGCGAGTCTCTGGTGGTTTGAGCTTTCTTGAGAAGAAGGAAATGGGTCGCCATTGTCCACGAACCAGTTGAGAAAGCACCGCTCCCACAGCAACGTCAGATGCATCAGAAGTAATGCTGGTTGGTGCATCATGATGGGGATGAGTGAGCATCGTTGCATCGGCCAACGCTCGTTTGCTTGACTCAAAAGCAGTCTCACATTCCTCTGTCCATGTGATGTCCTTCTTTGTAGCAGTTGACCTCTTTTTATCTGTAGCGTCTGCTGACAACAGTCGATGAAGAGGGTGCAAGATCTGCGCGCATCGTGGTATAAAGCGGTGGTAGAAGTTGACGAGACCGAGAAATTCTCGAAGTGAACGCGTGTTGGTCGGTCTAGGGAATTCTCTCACCGTCAGAACTCTATCTGGCAGGGGGAAGGCACCTGACGAGTCAATGTTATGTCCCAGAAATTCCAGACTTGTCGCACCAAATTCACACTTAGCCGGATTCAGAACCACGTTATGCTCGGCTAACGTTTCAAAGAGGCGACGTAGATGTTCTCTGTGTTCAACCTCTGATCTGCTGGCTATCAGGATATCGTCTAAATACACGAAGACGAAGTCTAATTCACGACATACATCATCCATGAATCTTTGGAATGTCTGTGCAGCATTCCGCAGACCATATGGCATTCGTACGTATTCGAACAACCCGAATGGTGTGATTATCGCTGTCTTTTGGATATCCTCAGCCGCCACTGGAATCTGATGATATGCGCGAACGAGATCAACTTTGGAGAATATTCTCGCTCCTGCCAGTTTCGCTGTAAAGTCTTGTAGATGTGGGATCGGGTAGCGGTCAGGGACTGTGATGTCGTTAAGAGCGCGATAGTCACCACATGGACGCAATTGTCCAACTCCTTTCTTGGGGACCATGTGTAGAGGAGAAGACCACGCACTGGACGATCTTCTAATCACTCCCATGTCTAACATCGTTTCGAACTCGCGTTTAGCAATCGTCAACTTTTCAGGTGCCAGGCGACGAGCCTTGGCGAAGACAGGACGACCTTTGGTTTCGATAGAGTGCGATACATGAAGCTTTGAGCGTGTTGTGGCAAAGTCTGTTCGCGTAAGAGACGGGAAATCAGTCAGAATGGTTTCATATTCTGATGGTGATTTGAGGAAATGCAATCGAAGAGGTTGTAGTGCTGTAGGTTGAAGAGACACGTGTGCAAATGATGCAGCTTCTATTATACGGTTGTTCTTCATGTCTACAACGATTCCATTGGAGCGAAGAAAATCAGCACCAATGAGCGCCATGCGTACGTCTGCAATTTGGAATTTCCAGGTGTAGTTACGTTGAAATCCAATGTCAAGGGAGATGTTTCGTTCTCCATAGACTGCAATTCTCGAACCATTGGCTGTTACCAACGGTTGACCTTGTTTACTCTCGAGTTTTTCGTGACTTGTTGCTGGAAAAACGCTGACCTCTGCACCCGTGTCGATCAAAAAACGCGTTTTGGATGCATGATCGGTGAGGTAAAGTAGGCGAGAAACATGACTGCATCCACTATTCGCCACTAGTGGGCAGCGTTGGCTTTTCCCGACCAAGAACACGGCGATCGACATTTACGAGCTTTGGTACCGAACTTAGCATGAAACCAACACAGTTGGTTGTCACTGGTATGTCGAGGTACGTTCTGTTGCTCTACTTGGTTCCGCAGTCTTGCATTTTCTCTTCTGAGTGAATCGATTTCGAGGAGTGTTTCTGAAGACAGAGAAGACAGTGAAGGCTTTTGCGTAGAGGTATCCGCTTCAAGGGTGTTACAATTCACTCGGTTGCCCACAGCCATCATGACATCTGCTTGTGTTGCCAATTCAGTCAGTGGAACGTTGGCACGCGTGGCCAAAGCTACTTGAACGTGATCTGGGAGACGAGTGAGGAATAGACGACGAAAAACGATGTCGTTTAACGCTGCGGCTCCAGTGCCTCTCAGTCTTTGCATTTGACGAAGTAAAGATGATGGTTTTTGATCTCCCAGAGAGACGCCAGTTAACAACCGATCCATCCTTTCTTCTTCTGTAACACCCAGGCGTGTAATGAGAGCGTTTTTGAGAGCAACATATTGATTCTCAGCTGGCGGTTCGAGAATCACATCTTCTATTTCAGCTGCGATTGATGGAGCTAGCGCACCGATGATGTGACCGAACTTGGTCTCTTGTTGTGTTATGCGCATTGCCGTAAATTGTCCTTCAATTTGTGCAAACCACAATCGCGGATTTTCCGTCCAGAAGGGAGAAATTTTTATGCTCACAGCGTTAGTGAACGTCGCTTCGGCCATGATGTTTTGTAATCACGTCAGGGTCACCAATTTAGTGTTCGAGTGTTTATAAATAAACTGTTTGCAAAACACTAAAAGTCGTTTGTTGTGATCAATGTAATATCAATAGAAAAGAACACAACACATGTAGTAATTCACATATATAATGTAGCGTAACATGCTACCGTAATAAACATAATTATCGATAATATAGAATCACTTGGCGAGAACACGTCGTTACGGATGATAACGATAAATGCTCCTCTGTTGTCATTTCCGGTACATCTGTCCTTGTAGACGTCGGCGCCACAACATGATTGATTTCGGACACCAGTTATTGTTAAATGTCCAAATACTTAGAATACATGATGACTGTGATTTCGGACACCTATTATTGTTAGATGTCCAAATATTTAGAATACATGACTGATTTCGGACGCTTGTTATTGTTAGATGTCCAAATACTTAGAAGACATGATGACTGATTTCGGACACCTATTATTATTATATGTCTAAATACTTAGAATACATGACTGTGATTTCGGACGCCTATTATTGTTAGATGTCCAAATACTTAGAATACATAATGACTGTGATTTCGGACACCTATTATTGTTAGATGTCCAAATACAGTACTTAGAATACATAGTGACTGATTTCGGACACCTATTATTGTTAGATGTCCAAATACTTAGAATACATAATGACGGTGTTTTCAGACACCAAACATAAAACTTGTTTGTACTGTACTGTTTCGGACAGCTGAGAGTTTAAGTCTTTTTAGGTGTCCGTTACAGTAGGAAAATGAAAGTTTGACAAAGTTTTTTGGAAATGTACTTAGAGTGTGCCTTAGACATCCTAACATTGCACTTGTAGCTTCCTTGCCATGTACTTTTGTGTCACTCTCACGGGAGCCACCTCATTTGTGTTAATTACATAGGTCTTTTTAACAAGAATAATGTCATCTCATGATCACATTATTGTTGACATGATAATTTTCAAATTGTTATAATATGTATGTTCAACACACTGGTGATCTGAACATGATCTGCTGTGCCCAAAGAAGTTGTTATAATATGTATGTCCAACACACTGGTGATCTGAACATGATCTGCTTTGCCCGAAGAAGTTGTTATAATATGTATGCCCAACACACTGGTGATCTGAACATGATCTGCTTTGCCCGAAGAAGTTGTTATAATATGTATGCCCAACACACCGGTGATCAGAACTTGATCTGCTTTGCCCGAAGAAGTTGTTATAATATGTATGCCCAACACACTGGTGATCTGAACATGATCTGCTTTGACCAAAGAAGTTGTTATAATATGTATGCCCAACGCACTGATGATCTGAACATGATCTGCTTTGCCCGAAGAAGTTGTTATAACATGTATGTCCAACACACTGGTCATCTGAACATGATCTGCTTTGCCCGAAGAAGTTGTTATAACATGTATGTCCAACACACTGGTCATCTGGACATGATCTGCTTTGCCCGAAGAAGTTGTTATAACATGTATGTCCAACACACTGGTCATCTGGACATGATCTGCTTTGCCCGAAGAAGTTGTTATAACATGTATGTCCAACACACTGGTCATCTGAACATGATCTGCTTTGCCCGAAGAAGTTGTTATAACATGTATGTCCAACACACTGGTCATCTGAACATGATCTGCTTTGCCCGAAGAAGTTGTTATAACATGTATGTCCAACACACTGGTCATCTGAACATGATCTGCTTTGCCCGAAGAAGTTGTCATATATATGTACAGATATACGTTCCATCCCCACCATAAGACCAGTTCATTCAGTGCTATACCATCAATAGTAAATACTTTCTGGCATGGTTCTTGATGGGCACAATCTGATCCCTGATTAGGAATCAAACTGTGTTATAGGGAAGGAGGAGTCAAAGGAGCCCCTTGGTCAAAGTGAGTCCACCATCATCATGATCCTGGTATACAATGCAGTCAGATCAAAGATACTAACGTTTAGACTCCCAATAAAATGCGACCCAATGTTGTATATGCCAGCTAAGCCCAAATCCAAAATGGTTAGACACAAAATTGTTTTGGGGACTTCTTAAAACTTGGCGTCTTACAAACGCAAATTTTTTGGTAAATGGCTCAGACAGGAAACAATAAATGGGGTATTTATAAAGGAATTATATATTTAGTAGAATGTTGATTTTGGCATCAATGTATGTGTTGGTCAGCCCTTGCAGTGTAGATGGAGAAGCAGCAGGGATTTGGAAGATGCCACAGGACAGGATGTCAATGAAGAATGTGGTGGAGATAATTTGAAGAAAACATGGTTCTTTACATGCACAACCCTTTTGACACTACAGAAAGATGTGTCAGGGATGTCCAGTATATCCCCAAGTCAGTGATGTCACTGGACATTTGCTAGCATATTGTTCTAATGCAGACAGGTTTCCTTTGAATGAGATCTCGATATTAAAGTTGCATTCCATGTTAAACTACCATTTTAACTGTTTTGAAGAAAGAATATGAATACTATTTTACTTATTTTATTATACTTATATAATTGCTACCTAAATGTGTACATACTTTGGCATTTGATGTTATTCGAGAAACAATGCTTTTGTAAAATGACTGGTCACAATGTCCAGCCAGTGTTATAACAAACTTACGGCATTGGTAATAATTTGTTGTTTTGTGCATTTTTATATGTTGTTGAGGAAAGTTATGTGTAGTGTACGAGGCAAGTAGATTCACTGGGAATAAATTTTGTATTTAAAAGATGGACAATCTGAGAATGCAACTTTAAGGACTGTTTTAAGACATTGGCTTATTAAATTGTTTGTATGAATGCATTTAGTTTCAGAATAAATTTTCATAAAACAGAATACACACTTAAAATACATATTGAGTACATAATGTTATATGGGAGTGTTTTAAGATGACATTTGCCATTTCCAAGACAAAAAAGTGTTAATGAATGAAAAATCTGACAACTTAATTAAAATGAGGTTCATTGAAAGTCATTCTGATGGTCAATAATCAAGATGTAATGTAAAATAGTTAATAGTGCAAACCGTGCCACTCATTGTATCCTAAAGCTAAGATTCCGCATATGCGGATACGGAATGCGGCAAAACAATTAATATAGTGCCCAGTGTAAATTAACATAAATAGTTCCAAATGTACAGAGGCGGATGAGTTTTGTCGTGCGGATACGGGTGAAGCAAATTGAATCTCTCCGTGTAGCGATTCGAATCGTATCCGCACACGAATCGGATAGGAGATTCCCAGTACTGAGGTCACTACAGAGGTATTCCCCATTCCGCAGCCGTTTCCGTACATATGAAATCTTAGCTTTAATGATGCCACTGCCATTCTCGAAATGTTGTCAATCCTCGACATCATGTTCAGGGCAGATAGACACGTACAGTGCCCCATATGACAGCGCGATAAATGGGGCAGTTACGTAGTGCTGGGGCGCACTTGGAGCAACAACAGAAATGGCCACAGGGAAGGAAGAGAATCTTCGTTTCGTCGTCCATGCAGATCTTGCACTGCAGTCTGATAAAAAATACTTTAATGGGCATAGCACGTGTCTTCTGTTAGTAGTATTATTACATTATTATTATATTCCAGTGCACTCTACCATAAATAGGAGTTCATAACTAGCCCCATACTAGTCATATATATATGCGAACACTCTGGAAACTAGTGTATAAATAAAGTTAATTATTATTAACATCAGGCTCTCTTTTAAATTCACAGTTTGTAAACATGACTCATACGGGGTTGTGAACTTCAATTCAAATATATTTAATTTATTGTTCCTTATGGGAAAATTTCTCTTGTGGTGTTCGCTATTAAGAAAGCAATAAATAAACGTGTAACTGAGAACACTGACCTCACAGACACACGCCATCGATATATAGATAAATACTCATGGTATAGTAGTTGTAAAAGTGAACAATAAAAACAAATACTAAGAATCATCAATTAGTATAAATCACAACCACAAAAATCTGGGGAAATAAGTTATACACCGCAAGTAGCCCTTACACACACACACACCATTTACAGAATCACGGCCATCAATATATAAAACCAATAAAATAAGTTATCCACCACATAGCTATTTCTTGCACGCACGCACGCCCGCCTTATCCTGCCTACAACATGCCTGATCTTTTCCTCATGCACCAATCAGTGATTCAATTAATTACATGTTATTAAAATAGCACAGAACAAACAGCTAATTGTTAGGAAACATCATTTACATATCACAGCCATCAGTACAGGAACAAGTTCATCCCAGATGTTATTTAATTAGGTGAAATACAGTGCAATTACCAGTATAATCACACATGGACTTATTATTCTCAAGCGGCCAGACAGGCATTGAAGAGAGGGGAGGCAGATCATTTGTTTAGAAGACGGATAGAGGATGGGATGAAGGGATTTCGAGAGCGACCGAGTCTCAGTTGAGGCAGCTGAAAACGACGGCCAGATTGTAACAGTGATCTAGAGGGTGGTCGGGATCTAGAGAAATCCCTTCCTCTTTGCTCTCCGCCTGTACATGCCCCGGTCGTCTACACTGGTAAGTTCCTCTCCGATCACCTTGCTGCTGAGTCTGATATTCCGATTGGTGACACTCAATCCACTATGCCATGCCAGGAAGCCAAAGGTTACAATACTCTCAAGGTAACAGCCATAGAAGGTCCTTGTCATGTATCAGGATCGTTATAACTGGTACGTTATATAGCTACTTACAACAGTGAGCTCTTACACCGTTGATGGTAATAAAGTTGTTGTCTTCCGGTCAAATTCGAGTTGCACATGTCTAGTGTTTCCAGTTCCAACTAAACAAGCAGTATGCTGCTTTATAAAGCATAACATGGTGTCAGAAGACAAACTATTAGGGTAGGATGTGTTGGTCGAAAAAACTGTGTTGGTGAAGTTTGAAGTGACGACTAAAAAATTGAACTGAACTGTGTGTCAAAACGTCGAGTCACTGTCAACGACTGAAAAATGGAATTTTTCAAGCCGCCAAGTAGTATTGCGTTCGATGCCAGCAACTTAGATGAGGCATGGAGAAGTTGGGAGCAGCAGTTTAGGACATTTTACACAGCGTGTGAATTGAACAAGAAGCCTAACGCTGTCCAAGTAGCCATACTACTACATACTGCTGGACCGGAAGCCCAGGAAGTATTCAACCAGTTTGAGTTCAAACCAGCAGGACCTGCTAACGTCCCACCAGCAGAAGATAAAGACAACTGGGAAACGGTGCTAGACAAATTCCATCACTACTGCAAACCACGTAAAAATACAGTTTACGAACGATATTGTTTCTGGTCTCGCAATCAAGGCAATGGGGAACAAGTGGATCAGTGGATCAAGGACTTGAGAATGAAAGTTAAAATGTGTGAATTTGGTGACCAGGAGGATCTGATGATCCGTGACAAAATAGTGTTCAGCGTCAATGACGAGCGTGTTAAAGAGAGACTTTTGAGAGAGTCAGATCTGTCGCTAGCTAAGGCATTAGATGTGTGCCATGCAGCTGAGACGACAAGAGCGCAACTGAAGGTCATGGCGTCTGAAGGAAAGCCAGAAGCTAAAGTGAATGTAGTGAAACAGAGATCTCGTTCAAGCACGTTTAGCAAGGGCTCCCATGCAATTGGCAGGGGTATCAAGGGAACTAACAATGACACTGTGGGTGGTTATAATAGTACACCGAGACCACGGGCTACACAGGGAAGCATTCGCTGCAAATTCTGTAGCAGGTCACACCCACCAAAGTCATGCCCTGCGTACGGTAAACAGTGTAACCGTTGCTAGGGGTGGAACCACTTCGCAGTAATGTGCGAACACCACCGCACTGCTACAGTCGATAGGAAGGTGCGGATGGTGAACAATGTGAGAGTAATGAATGTCTTTATCTGGGTTCGTTATTCTTGGACGTGCATGCACACACTATTCATGGTGATGACTGGATGACGAAGATGATGATTGGCAGCCAGCAGATAAGCTTCAAGTTGGACACTGGCGCACAGGCGAATGTGTTGCCTATGACGATCTACGAGACACTAAAGCCGAATGCAGCCTTGCAGCCTACAAAGACGATACTGTCGGCATTCGTGAATGACGTCAAAGTGAAGCCAGCCGGCACGGTCAAGCTTCTGTGCATACCAGAGAACGCGGACAAACCGACACTGATCGAGTTCTTTGTCACTACGCACGCCAATGTGCCACTACTTGGATGTCGAGCGTGCGAGTCATTGGGACTTGTCAAACGAGTGGGCGAGATGTCGCGTGAGAAGCCACTAACAAGTGACACTCTGATGAACGAATATGGAGACGTGTTCACTGGAGTTGGAGAACTGGAGCATCCGTATCATATCGAGCTGAAAGAGGACGTACAGCCGGTAGTCCAGGCAACCAGGAAACTTCCATACACGAGAGTGGATAGTTTAAAGAAGGCTCTAGACAAGTTAGAGAGGGATGGAATCGTCGCAGAGGTAGAACAACCTACACCATGGGTGAATAACTTGGTCATAACGGAGAAGCGGAATGGATCGTTGAGATTATGTCTTGACCCGAAACCACTCAATAGAGCGATTAAGCGTGAACATTTCGAGATCCCGACTCCTGAGGATGTGCAGTCGCGTCTAGCTGGAAAGAAAGTGTTTTCAGTGATAGATATGTCGATGGCGTACTGGCACGTCAGACTGTCGGATGAGTCCAATTACCTCTGCACGTTCCACACGCCATGGGGCAGAAAAAGGTTTCTGCGCATGCCGTTTGGCATCATTTCAGCCAGTGAAGTACTGCAGAAACGCATGCTACTAACGTTTGGTGACATCAAAGGAGCGCACGTGATAGCCGATGACATTATCGTCGCGGGGGATGATGAACAAGATCACGATGCCATCATGCGTGCTGTATTCCAGAGGGCAAGAGAACGAAACGTGAAGTTCAACTCGTCAAAAGTGCAGTTGAAGGTCAATGAGGTGCTGTACATGGGACATATAGTATCGGAAGCAGGCCTCAGCCCAGACCCTAGCAAAGTGAGAGCCATCGTCGATATGCCACTGCCTGAGGACAAGCGCGCAGTCCTGAGGTTTCTGAACGTTGTGAAGTATCAGGCAAAGTTCATCCCGCGAGAGTCGCACACCACTGGTCCTCTACGTGCGCTGCTGAAAGAGGACGCGGCGTGGTATTGGACACAAGAGCATACAGATGCAGTGAACGAGTTGAAGACAATTCTAAGCAGTTTGCCAGTGCTGAGGTTCTACGACGTGAACAAACCAGTAACGTTGCAGTCGGACGCGTCAAAGAGTGGACTAGGGGCGTGTCTTCTACAAGAAGGGCAGGTTGTTGCTTATGCGTCAAGGGCACTAGTCGGTGCAGAGCTACACTATGCACAGTTGGAGAAAGAACTGTTAGCGGTCGTTTTCGCGACTTCCAGGTTTCATCAGTACATTTATGGCAAGGAAATCGAAGCGTAGACTGATCATAAGCCGCTAGAGATTATAATGAAGAAACCAATCGGAAACGCAACGGCACGCGTACAACGAATGATGTTGAAGCTACAGCGATACGAGATAAACCTGTCATATGTACCAGGGAAGCTGCTGTACGTAGCCGACGCCCTCTCACGTGCTTACGTAGAGGGTGAGCCAGACAATGAGCTCATTGACGATATTGAGATTATGGTCCACAGCGTTACAAAGAACTTCCCAGCAAGTACAGGGCGACTCGAGCAAATCCGAAGTGCTACAGCCAATGACGAGACTCTTCAGCGACTACTTCAGGTCGTGATGAACGGCTGGCCAGAGTCGAGGGCAGCTGTACCAGAGGACGTGAGACCGTACTGGAACATGAGAGATGAGATGAGTGCAGACGACGGACTCGTGTTTGCAGGCGAACGAATTGTCATTCCAGAGTCGATGAGGTCGGACATGCTGGAAGTGCTGCACGAACCACACATGGGGATGGAGAAGACGAAATCTCGAGCTAGATCAGCTATCTTCTGGCCGGGAATGTCCAGAGCAATCGAGGACACTGTCTCGAGGGGCAAAACATGCCTACAGTTCGCCCGGAGTAATCAGAAGGAGCCGATGATAGCACATGAAATCCCAGACGGCCCGTTCCGGAAAGTCGCAATGGACATTATGTCGTTCAAAGGTCGAGACTACCTTGTAGTGGTTGACTATTATTCGAAGTATCCCGAGTTGGCACTGCTCGAGAACAAGACAAGCGAATCTGTCATCTCGCATGTTAAGAGCATCAGTGCATGTCATGGAATACCCGAAGAGATCGTAGCAGACAACCAACCGTTTGGTAGCTATAGTTTTCGGCAATTCGCTAAGAGTTGGGGTATCACAGTGACTACATCGAGCCCAACATATGCTCAATCGAATGGGCAGGCAGAGCGAGTCGTGCAAACGTTGAAATCGCTCCTCAAGAAGGCAGACGAAGAGGGTCGTGATCCCTACATAGCGATGCTAGAATACAGGAACACGCCGATCAGTGGACTCCGCTATGCAACGGCACAACTGGCAATGAGCAGACTACTGAGGTCAAAGTTGCCGACAACCAAAGCCGTTCTTGAGCCGCGAGTCGTAAACGCGAAACAGGAATTGACAGACAGACAGACACGGTTCAAACAAGACTATGACCACGGTGCTACATCATTGAAGCCGTTGAAACCTGGTGATGTAGTACGAGTCCAGAGAAAGTGGGGCTGGGATCCCGCTATCGTTCAGCGGACACACGAGAGTCCGAGGTCATAGGTGATCCAGCATGAGGGAGGAGAACTCCGTCGCAATCGTCGTCATCTACGGAGGACACGCGAGCAGCCGCCGCTGATTCTTCCTCAGATGGACGATCCCGACGTTCGAGGAGAAGGTAACGCTCTTCAGATGCCGGTACCGCCAGACGTGCCATCGCCACGAAGACTCGTCGCTGTGCCGCCACGAAGAGTCGTCGCTGAGCCACCTCCGCAAGAAGAGAATCCACAAAATGAACGATTATCTAGATATGGTCGTGCAATCAGAAAGCCTATGCGATTTGACATTTAATTGTGTTTTTTTTAAATACTATTTGACATTGGTAGTATTATTGATCTGTTTCGCAAGTAACCATTATGTGACATTCTATGTGATTTTTGATAGTCGATATAGTGTGACTTAGCCTAGTTTGCTACTCGCTTGATATCGATTTATCCACAGCGAACATTCGTTAAAGCTGATGAATGTGTTTTTGAGTCTTAAAGGAGGGATGTCATGTATCAGGATCGTTATAACTGGTACGTTATACAGCTACTTACAACAGTGAGCTCTTACACCGTTGATGGTAATAAAGTTGTTGTTGTCTTCCGGTCAAATTCGAGTTGCACATGTCTAGTGTTTCCAGTTCCAATTAAACAAGCAGTATGCTGCTTTATAAAGCATAACAGTCCTCAGAACATGACTGCTCACCCCGAGGGATCTGAGTTTACGCAGAAAATAAAGCTGTTGGCATTTCTTGTTGTTCAGAGCTGTGTTTGCACTGACTATAAGTTTAGAGTCAATTATGGTACCTAGGTACTTGTACTCTGATACACGCTTGACAGTCTCACCATTGATGACCAGGTCTTTGGGTTGGGTGGGGTCTCTCCTGAAGTCGATGATGAACTCCGTCTTCTGGGCATTAAGATCCAGGACGTGATCACCACACCACCGGGCAACGTCTGAGACCACTTCCTCGCACACCGTGTCAGAATTTGACAGGTCAACAATTGCCGTATCGTCAGAGTACTTCACAAAAGTGCACTGCTCATGTTTGCTGCCGCAATCGTCCGTGTACAAAATTAAACTCACCGGCGAAACCACTGGGCCCTAAGGGGCCTCGGTGGATGTACACAGGGGGCTAGACATGCTATGGCGCACAGCCTGCTGACATTCCGCATGTCCGCGAGCATCTTCATCTTGATGTGAGGCTGGATTGTATTGAAGGCCGATGAGAGGTCTACGAAGACTATTTTGGCGTACGCCTTGGCCTTCTCAAGATGAGTGTACACATAGTTGAGTAGGGTTAGCACCGTATCGTCCACGCCCCGGTTGCGTATATACACAAACTGGAGCGGATCACGCTGATCGCCGACCTGCTGCAGGAGTTGTGAGAGCTCGAAGCATTTCATTACCACAGAGGTCGGCGACACCGGCCCGAAGTCGTTCGGAGCAGATGGCCGCGGCTTCTTCGGAACAGGGTAGATGATGGAGGATTTCCATATCCGAGGTATATGGTGCTGCCTGGGGGACCAGTTAAACAGAATGCTGAAAACTGCTCCAAGCTGGGAATGACACCCCTCCGGGACACGGCCGCCGATGTTGTCCGGTCCTGATGCCTTACGGGGATTAACCCGCTGAAGAACCCGGCTGACGTCATCCGGAGTGGTTTGAAATAAGTCATGATCCCCTAACTGGGACTGAAGCTGGTCCGCCGCAGCTCGGCGTTCGCGTGTGAAGTGACTGAACATAATGTTCTCTGCGAACTTCATGCTCCCCTTCGTTCCTGTGTAGGAGACAGGTGAGTTACGGGGCTGACCACACGCAATAGTTTTAAGTGCCTGCCATGCTGATCTCATGTTGCCATATTGAAACTGCCGTTCGATTTCGTATCCGTACTCTCTTTTGGCTTCTTTAATTTGTTTCTTTAATACACTTTGAATCATCGTGTCCTCCACACGATCCTGTGCCATGATAGCCCTTTTCTCTTCTTTCAAAGTGTTTTTCAGCTCTTTTGACACCCAGGGCTTGTTGTTGGCGAAGATCCTGACTCGCTGCTCCTGATGATTTTTAAAAATAAATTTCGACCAGGAAATACAAACAATTACATGTTCTCTGTGTTTACATTATATTCTTCTCGTCATTAACTTTGTTATACTCTACTATGAAATGTAATAAATTAACCACTTAGCGCGTAGGAAAAACTTGCATGCACACGCACACAGCGCGTAGGAAGAACATGCATGCACGCGCACACACTGTGAAGTGGACAGATCTACCGGTACTCACAACCACATAGAAAAGCGTATGAATAATATCACAAACTTGGTATCTGAATGGCAACACATCTCGGGTGTAACAATGTTTATTTAAAGTGGTGAATGAATTACTTTAATAATTTTGTATCTGAGTAGAAGTAAAAGGAATTGAGTAAAAGCACCTTCTAAGAAACCTATTTGAGTAATGTAATATAGCCGCTCCCTGCATGTTATATACATACGTAGCCTATGTATTACGGACGGATCCCGTTGACTTCGGATTTCTCCGGTGCTGGTCGGATCAGATAATAAACGACGGCCATGTTTCGTTCAGTCTGATAAATGGTGTTTTATTTAAAAGCAGCAGTCATACAATGGCGACGAGAATTAAGCGAACCTGCTAAGCAACCGCCTACCGTACCGAATCACCATGGCTGTTCCGATCAATGTGGCCCAACTACCGCCCTTCGATGCACAAAACGAGCCTTCAACAACAGCTGAACGTTGGAAAAAGTGGATACGAAACTGACAGGATGGCCAGTACGTCAGGATGCACCGATGACAAGCAAAAACGTGATTTGCTGTTACACACCGCGGGCGAAGGCGTACAGGACATTTATGATACATTCACAGAAACAGAAACAGGTACGTCGTCGTCGTTTCAAAAGACAAAAGAACTACTGATGGACTATTTCACGCCTAAATCAAACGTCTCGTACAACAGGCACATGTTTCATCGCGCTGAACAGCATGAAGACGAAACCGTCGGGCAGTTAGTAACACGGTTACGACAGCTGGCATCGTCATGCGATTACGGGAACAATGTCGATGAGTACATCAGAGATCAAGTAATCGATCGGTGTCGCTCTGATTCGTTGCGTACCAAACTCTTGGGCGCAGGAAAGGATCTCACGCTAAAGAGGGTGATCGAGATAGCGCAAACGAGAGAATCGTCAGAACGCCAGGCTAAAGACATGGCTCGTGGCACAGCAAACAACACAGTGTATGCTGCATTCAACAGGTCAGCACGCATACCATTCGAAACGCACACTCCTAAATCGGTCAACAGACATTCTAACACTCAACAACGTCATGATCGGTGCACTCGCTGTGGCTTACAGGGCCATACAAGTGACGAATGCAAGTGCACACGTGATAAAAAGTGTCACAAATGTGGAGTGCGTGGACATTTCGCTGTCATGTGCCGAAGCAAACCAAGGCAGCAGTCACAGCGCAGCTCACAGACGTGGCAAAAGAAACGTGCACAGCCAGTCAATCCAGCAACAAAAGTCAGCCAAACGCTTCGTATGGCTGAGGACTTCATCAATCACATTGCTGACAGCTCTACGCCAAATGCCATCACCCTTGACGAAATTAAGGTGCACACAAGACAAGACGCGACCTTAAACAAGGTCATCGAGGTCATCCGCACAGGTCGTTGGCATGACACAGCTAACAACGAGTCAGCTGACATTGCTGCATTCCGGAATGTGAGGGATGAACTGACAGTGGGAAAAAATTGAGATTTTCTGCTACGAGATTCTCGCATTGTCATCCCGACAGCACTTCGCAGTCGTGTCATACAGTTGGCACATGAGGGTCATCAGGGCATCTGCAAGACCAAAGCTCTGATCAGAAGCGAAGTGTGGTTTCCAGGCATAGACAAAGAAACGGAAGCAGTCGTCATGGATTGCATTCCGTGTATTGCAAACTCCAACCGCCGCCAGATGGAGCCATTAAACATGACTACTCTACCGCGAGGCCCGTGGATCAATCTAAGCATTGATTTCTGCGGCCCAATACCGACAGCCGAATATTTACTCTGCGTCACAGATGAATATTCAAGATATCCAGTCATTCACGTGACCAGAAGCACCCGTGCAGAGACAGTTATCCCGATCATGGAGTTCGGATATCCAGAAACGATAAAGTCGGACAATGGCCCACCATTCCAGAGTAATGCGTGGTCACAGTTTTTGCAGTCGTGTGGCGTCCGTCACCGCAAAATTACACCGCTATGGCCGATGGCGAATGCACAAGTGGAGAACTTCAACAAGCCGATGATGAAGGCAGTACGTTCAGCCATCATTCAACATCGCAACTGGCGTCGCGAACTGCAGCAGTTTCTTCGAAACTGTCGATCTACTCAGCATAGTTCTACGCTGTTCACACCTCACCGACTACTGTTTGGTCGAGAACCGAGAACTAAGCTACCTGAGCTGCCAACGCTTCAGAGCGTGCACCCAGAAGATGAAGTCGTTCGCAGACAAGACGCTCGTGCAAAAGCGAGAATGAAAGAGTACTCAGACGAGCGTGCACACGCTTCACATGTGAACCTACAAATGGGAGAGGTTGTGCTTGTGCAGCAGCCTAGAGTGAACAAACTCTGTACTCCGTTCGCACCGACACCGCTCATCGTCAGTGCAATGAAAGGACCAATGGTCACCGCCGTGCGTGGTGATGGGTCCACGGTGACGCGAAATGTGTCTAAGTTCCGTCGGGTGCGAAGCTTGTCGCCCGATGAAATCGCACGACATCATCCCGAGGACACAGCTGCGGACAACGACCCGCCAACAGATGATGAGTCGTCTGAGACCCGTCACGATGACGAAGAGGTGCTTAAGCCACTTGCTCTGCAAGCTGTCCGTCCACAACGAACTCGAAAAAAGCGACAGCGCTTAAACCTGCAATATCATTTCGATTGTTATCCTCCTGGCTTTTCTGACTAATTTCCCGAAAAAGCAAAGCTATCAAGTATCCCCTATAATATCCTAGTTCGTTGGTGCACTTGTGCTACTTCGTTTTGTTGAAATTAATAAACAAACTGCGAACTATTTAGAATTTGGTTTCGAGTCGAACGAGTCGAAACTAGCAACACTTACTTGAACATGGACATGCACCTGGAAGTGGAAACTTCATATAATAGTATCGTGTTCGCGAATTTGGGCGAGACTGACCTCTGACCCTCAAGATTGATGCCTCGATCAAGCCGTTTTTGTTGATAGTAGTGTTCGCAAGTGTTTATACAACACGTTCTTATTTTATGGCATTTACGCCGGCGATGGGACATCCCCGGACATATGCCACCGACGCAGCGAAAAAGGGCCAAATTACGCAGACAATGACAATATTCGCGCCAGACGGTTTATTTGGGAAAAACCAGTATGGATTTGTGGAACGACACAAGACAACTGACAAGTCACAAAAGAAACAGCTGGAGTAAGACTGGTCTAAGAACAGACGTTGCGTTCGCAAAACTTCTTCTAGACAGGTTAGTAATTTCAGAGTAGTGAGCCTCAGCCACGCATATATATTCGTATGAATATATTATGTTGCTTATTATGTTCAGAAAACCACCACCCCTCAATACTGTGAAAATGTCCATCACAATAACATGTATCGATAGCTTGCGACTGATTTATGTGAGAGAGCAGAGAATTACCGTTACTATACAAAGAATTGCATCCCATGTTTTGTTAAGATACAAATCCTTTTTGTACATGTAAATTATAGAAGTTCTGTTTTTAGTTTGGTCTTTCAAGAAAAAAAGCACATCTAAAACACTACAATTTATCAATAACATGCATTTTGTAATTTATACTTCTACATTCATACATTTTGTAGAAAAATGTTTTTAATTTATTTTCCGTTTCATTTAATTAACTTCATCTTACTTTGCGACAGTTGCGTGATTCAATTCAAAAACAGTCAGGGTTGACAGCTAAGTTTCTGACAGGACAGTTTACAAATTGTTTGCACGTTGATGACACTGAAGCCACGGAGGCTTCGCTTCATGGAACATACTTTCCCAGTCAGAAACCTCTAGTTAATAACCACAGTTGCAAGTAGTTGAAAGGCCATTATTATCATTTTTGTGTGTTAAATCAAGCCAGGAAATCCATAATAAAATGCCTTTGTTGCTCTCATAAGAGACATGACTAACAGCTGGAATCTTCTTCTAAAGACAGTGGTAATCCACCCTCTGAGTAAATAGTAGAACTTTGTGGACACTGCCAGGGGTTCAACCACTACCAGCCAAATGTCCTCCTCATTAATTAGCAGTGTTAGGTGAATGCCACATTGAGATCACAACTAAGGCATTGGGTATTTTGCATGGTTTACTATTGAATTCCTCAAGCTTTGTTTTGTTGAACTATCAGTGAAAAATTGCAAAACTTTTTATTTATATATTTTTCGAATAAAATTACTTTGTGACTTTATTTCCTGTAACCTTCTTTCCAGCCCATCTATGTTCTACCTGTACTTAGTTAGTAAGTTGACACTTGTAAATTGTCCATTTGTTTGTTATGTACTACACTTTTACTATATATATATACAATAATAACTTTGCCACTCTCATATCATTGTAATTTTTTTCACATCTGGGCAAATGAACTTTTCACACTTGAGTGCCGAGCAAATGACCACTGGACAAGACCGTGCAACATATTTTTACCTGTTAATGAAATTAAAAAGTGTACAAGTTACATACCGCACACACACATATATAATATTATATACTATTATATATATATATAACAGGTATTAGTGCTGTAAAACCATGTTCATTTTCACAAATAATCTGACTCATTCCATAATCCAATTCATGACTTTGTTTGACAGCTTCAACACAAAGGTGTGAACTACCTCAACACCACTGCAGCAGTCACATATGACGAGATCTGTGGTGGCTCTATCGCGCATCAGTGTTCGTAGCAAAGGCAGCTCAGGTGTCCAGTTACTTCCTGAGGCTGGATGCAGCTCCGGACAGTTAGAATAAACGTAAGTATTAATTGATGCTGCTATGCAAACGTGATATATATATATATATAAATCATAGCATAATAATTGGAAGATATGCAAACATGTGATTGGTTTTAACAATTATGTTTTATTCTGACCAATGTTATGTGGGTACATCATCTTTGGTTGATAGGGCTTTTGTGAAACTTTCAATTACATTGTACATTTCATTTGCATTTCAATTTTGGAACTTAATGTTCTATTTATTTAATTTGGAATATTTCTGTTACAAACATAACTTTGTATATTATACAGTGCAAGTAAATACACGTGAAACAATATAGCCAAGCCTCAGTGATGATTGTACTTTCATAATAATCATGCCTATGCAGTGGCGAAAATGTTTCAATAGCGTGAGAATTACATGTACAATCGCTACATGCTACATTGCTCCAGTTTACTCAGCTGTATGAAGAGTACCGGCTACAGACGGTTGATATTTTTGTACGAGTAATCTTCGCATATTAATTTCAGTGTGGCTGAATTCTTCCCACATAAGTCAAGATGGTGTTTTCGATTTAACAGGTCTGCCAGGGAGTAAAGTTTAAAGCGCTTTGAGTAATCCTGAGGACTGGATACTACACCATATCAGAACTAAACTTACTCAAGTGTTGTTTAATTATCATGCAAAATGAAAATTAATGTGAATTATTTGTGAAAATATAAAACAGTGATAAAAAAGAATTATTGAGAAAAATGATACATGGCATGAAAAACATATAACAGTCCTCGTGATACATAGAGAATTTAAATAAGTAAAATGCTGCTGTCAGTGTATCAACAGTTGTTGTTGAAAAATGTGAAAAGGCTTTCAATACTATTACTTCATCACAAACTTGTGCCTGGTGTATGTTGCAAGAACTCAGCTGGCTGCCACCGACTATCAGCAACACAAAGACAATGAAACCCTACCACTGTAACAATTCTGGATAATTAATGTATTTTTTCATGGACACTGCTAAAAGTTATAGTTGAATTGAATACAAATACCTTGTATTATTGACTTTTGATAAATGTGTCATCACATATAAAAATATCATACATGTCAGAGCCATCCTAATTGTCACTTTGTCACCGGTATAGGCAGATGCAGACGTACAGCAAAAAGTCAGGAAGCTGGTATGCAGTACCATCGAAGACAGCGAGACATACAGTGATGTCATCGATATCTAAACCGATGCAGTTCACCGAAGAATGCTCGACACTGAACCTGTCTGACAGCATCGAAAGTTGTTGCCATATCTGCAGACCCTGGCACCCACCGTTCCATCACCAACTGCAGAGCTAGTCAAGCGTCACCACATTCTTATGTCGAGCAACCTGCAGTCAACATTGGTTTCCAGTCAGTCAAGCTAACTGACTGACCTGGAAGCCAGTGTACACCCCATCAGCACTGGGGAATCTGTCACGGATTCAACACGACACAATTGGGATCACTCAGTGGACATTCATATGACAAACTGTTATTATGCAGCATGTTGCATGGCTGTAGAATCTTGTCCGAGATCCTGGACAAATACAACTGCCCAGTATGCCATATTAACTTGGAGAGCTAGTGGTACTAAGCACACTAGTTCAATCTCCTGTAAAAAAAAAACACATATTCAGTAAACAAAAACAGGCATCATAGTAGTGTTGGGAGTAAATAATTATGATGTGTTCATTGTCATAATCGGTATATAATAATGTTTCACGTATGACCTGCAGCATTTCACAAGAAAAAAGGCAGCAAGAAATGTTCTATTACAGCTGCATCTATACATGTTGATATCTTAGGAACAGTCAGTGTTTACCAGAGTTGTTCCGGGGAAGGGTGGCTTGATACAGCATGCAGACATTAGTGGAATATGCAATTTTTCAAAACGGTGAACAATTTTAACTGTTTTTCGTTACTATGTGTTCATTGTCATTACATGAATTTAAAAGTGTTCAATTTCATTACAGTGATGCCTCATCTTAGTAATTATTATAGACTGATTTGAATTCTGCTAATCACTAAAGCATCAGTAAAGCGCATTTATATTTTTTGTTTTGTTTTCAGTATACAAATTCATGTCAGTGTCTGCCATGTGTAACTACTATACATATTTATGTTTGACATTTTAAGCCTGAGGTTGAATGGTCAAGGTGAATGTTGGAAATGACAGAATGAGGTGTTATTGTGATGATAACATTATATTTTCCTCGTCAAGTATTCAAAGGTTCATAATACGTATGCCTACCTTCTTCAAGAATGACTAATTTATTTTATGAACTTTCAGAGTCATCGCCATATGCTAAATACTGTTTAAAGGTGTATTAATGTCTGTGTTGATACACCTGTGGGTATAATATACAAGTGCAGAAGTCAATCTAGTTTTCTATGCCCAAGATGTTATTATTAAAATGTGTATGAAAACAAATGTGGTATATTTAAATGTGCACATTAAAATTTGTTGATAACTTATACGTGGTTGATTGTTATACATTTGAAATTACCTGGATTGATCAAATGTGGGCCTGCCGCAGATTATGTATCATCCCTGTGTCTGCCTGGCTCGGGTGACCGCCTCTAGCTCCTCCTATCATTCTCATTCATGGGTTGCAGTGTGGTCTCTATCAATACATAAATACATACGAATAGCCGGCATATGTCAGTTGAAAGGTATCACAGGATACCAATTAATGCATTACATATACTATAGCCAGGCATCAAGGACCCCAATGGAGACAAGTGCGTGCATTTTCTTGTGTAATCCTTATATATGGTGTACTCTAGGTGTATTGATATTTGATGTATTTACACGTTTACATTTTTATATTGAATAAAATCATCACCATCATGCTTGTCATATAAAAATCTAAATTATTTTGCATAAAATACAATTGCAAATCAACATTATTCTGCAGTAATAGTATACAAAATATGAGTCACAAAAAATGTTTTAATAATTACGATCACCAACATTACGGATGCTCCCTGACTAAGTTACTCGCACGAACAACAGGGGCCTGCTGCCAAAGCAATGTTACTTGTCATTTCGCACCATCACGTCATCTACTCTCGATATGTATTGTCGGAATAACAGCTTATTAACAACATCCTGCGTAACCAAATACAATACATATGAAATATTAGGTACCAAATATTATGCTCGTTGTCACTCTCTGGCTGATATGGTGACTGTCTTAGACTTAGTCTTAGACTTTTGAGTTAGAACTTAAAGTCAGCCTCGACAGGCTCGAGTCGAGTGTTGACGTTCGCAAGTTGCAATTCTCGTTGAATTAATACACGGCTACGCGTTCTTGTTGCTAACTGCGATAGTCTAATACGTACCTTCGTACAACCACTTTGGAATTATAATCTTCATCTTGATACGCTAAAGCACGTGTGTGTTGTTATTGTTTTCGAATGCCTGAGGCTGTGATGCCGATCTCGCGTAAAGCACATGACCGAAGTGGCGCAGTAGGCAAACAGCGCAATTGGCTTTCGCCAGCGATACCCGCTGTAACGACAAATCTTTTTTTGACGATTAAAAAACAAGTACGCATTTTTGTTTATTAAACCGACTGTGCGCACTAGTTCATACATTACACATCTGGACATAACAGAACCGGATTGGCGATGGGCAAACGAAGTGATTGAGCACCTTTAATCGAGCAAATCTAGAAATTGGGTGTAGGCGGATCGCTGCCCGTTCTAGATATAGTTAGTTACACGATATAAGGGCGTTATCTAGTTGAGTGTTCAGTTAAATAACATGGCATGTTTGTGCGTTCATCTGTTTTCACATTAGGAATCCATGTCACAAACTTTATTGCAGTTCAGTGTTCCTTTAATTAACAAATGTGACTAAATAATCAAGGTAGAGAGGGATGTAATATAGCCGCTCCCTGCATGTTATATACATACGTAGCCTATGTATTACGGACGGATCCCGTTGACTTCGGATTTCTCCGGTGCTGGTCGGATCAGATAATAAACGACGGCCATGTTTCGTTCAGTCTGATAAATAGTGTGTTTCATTTAAAAGCAGCAATCATACAAGTAAAAAGAAAAACAACTTTCCAAAATTACTTTTAGTAGAAGTAAAAGAAGAACGGAAAGATTGGAAGTGACCTCATGTTGCACTTGCTTCCTGAAGAAAGGTTTGTATGCAAATACGATCGCGAACTGGGACCTGCTTGGATAATATTAATAGTTTTTGGCCTGGCAACGGGATCCTCCCGGTGATTAAGTGCGTTTTACGAAATGTCATTCGTGGACAGAGCACCACCAGGTGACGTAGTTCGGAACAAATGTAATGAACATATATAAGTGTAAAAAGTAGCGTTACCTTAGATAAAACTACTTTGCTACAATTAAAAGTAGTTACTACAATTTGTACTTTGATAATTGTCAATTACTATAAAAGAACTCAAATATTGTAACAAAGTAGTTTTAGTTTGTAACATGACACCACTGTCTACATAGACCCACCAAATTATCATAACATAACATAACATAACGTTTATTTGACCCCATATAGGTACACAATTAATTGGTTTTTGAACATCACTTATGCTGTAATAAACAACAAATATAAACATTATGCAGACATACATAAACGAATATCATTATATGTTCAACATACTATTCGGAAAATACATACAAACGCATGTGCAGCTATTATGGTATTGGTGTACCATAGATATTAATCATATAGCTTATTCAATCGGGGTCGGTGACTCCTATTAAGACACAATTGTCGCTATCATAGGAGCCACCCTATTTACGTGATAATTTATGTGGTCATTTTACAAGGTGTCTATCTCATGTATGTTTTTTTGGGAGTGCTTGTTTTATGTGAGAATGTAAGTTTGTATGTGTGCTGGTTGCCTGAAGCTAGCATCAAATGTATTGTATTTAATGGTTTTGTTGACATGTGTAGCAATTTGATAGAGTGCATGAATCGTTATATTTGTGTAACAAGTATGTTTTTATATAAAATGAGAAGCCTCGCAAACTGTGAGTATATATTTTGTCTTTGATTATATCGGGGGTGTCATTTATAGCATGTGGTAGGCTGTATTTGAGACATTTCATTGCAAATTCATGCTTAGTTCTAAAAGTATGTATATAATTTTTTTCACGAGTATTATAATTATGTATGTTTACACTTGGGATAATTTGCCAGTTAAGTAAATAAGGAGGTAACATTTTATGGATGTATTTAAAGTAAAATTTTTATTCATGTAATTTTAATATGTCTTCTACTTTTAGTAGTTTAAGTTTTTTTAAAAGTGGTTCCGTGTGTGAGTTGTATTTGTTTAAGGTTATTATTCGCACGGTTTTTTTTATATATATTTTTTCTATTTATTTGGTATCCCCAAACCATGGTACAATAATTGATATGAGATCATATTAATGTGTTATATAACAACACTTTTATATCTAAAGGTAATACATATTTTAATCTGTTTATTATGCCAATTGTTTTGGAGCACTTATTTGAAATTTTCTCAGTGTGTTTTTTCCAATTTAGGTTAGTGTCTAAAGTCAATCCTAGAAAGTTAAATTCATCTACTCTTTCAATATTTATATTATCTATTTTAAGCGTAAGAGTCTGCGTGCGTTTATTAGGCATATGAAAAATCATGTATTTTGATTTGCTTTTATTTAAAGATAATTTATTTATGTTTAGCCATTCATTAACTTTAAAAAGTTCTTCATTTATTAAGGATTCTGTACTTTTGTTGCATGTGTTGTTGTTATTGTAAAGACATTTTAAAGAGCTAGATAAAGTGGTGTCATCAGCGTACATGACGAAATTAAATAATTGACTAGCTTGTGAGAAATCATTTATGTAAATGATAAATAATAGTGGTCCAAGGATTGAACCTTGTGGGACGCCGATTGTTATTGGTAAGATGTCTGAATTTATTTGTTCAAATTCAGTGTATTGTTTCCTGTTTTGTAAGTAACTTCTGAATAACTGCAAAGTTGAACCATTTAGGCCATAGTAAGTTAATTTGTTAAGTAAAATGTTATGGTCAATAGTATCAAACGCCTTAGAAAGGTCGAGAAATACATTAATTGGTTCATCATTATTATCCATTTGAGTTATAATTCTATCTATTAGCTCAAGCGCAGCAAATTCCGTTGAATATTTTGCTCTAAAACCATACTGATTATCAAAAAAAAGCTTCATATCATTGAAATATGAATATAACTGAATAAAAATTAGAAACTTTAGAAATTGTGGGTAGAAGGGAAATTGGTCTGTAATTTTCAAATAAAGATGGATCGTCTTTCTTAAATATAGGAATAACTTTTGCAATTTTTACTTTGTCTGGGAATATCCCGGATTTGAAAACTTGGTTTATTAAAAGCTTTAATGATTTTATAATTGCAGGCTCAATTATCTTGAGCAATTTTGATGAAATGCCATCAAATCCAGAGCTGTTTTTTGTGGGAAGATTATTGATAGTTTTCCTAATAGTCTCTTCATCAACACTCTGAAACGTAAATACAGAATTAACGTTTTTGTTTAAATAATAACTATAGTTTTTGTTACCTTTATATTTAATACCTTGTGCGATGGTCTGACCTATATTTGTAAAATAATTATTAAATTTGTTTGCAATATCCTTTTTATCAGTTATTTTTGTACCATTTTCTATAAAAAATAATGGTAATCTACGGTTTGTACGATTTTTTGAAAGAAATTAATTAATAACTTTCCAGGTATTTTTTATATCATATTTAAATCGATTAAATCTTTGTTCGAAATACACTTGTTTGGCTGCACGAATATTTTTCTTTAATATCGTATTATAAGTGTTTAGATTAATATTAATAGCTTCATAGCTTGTCGAATTTGGTTGTGTCAATTTTAATTGTTTATAGAGTTTGTCTCGATATTGAATAGATTTTAGCAATCCTTGTGTAATCCACGTTGATCTTTTATGTTTATATTTATTAAATTTCACCAGCTTAGTTTGCTTATGCTTATTTTTTGCACGTATAATTTCTTCGTAGATTATATCATAATTTAAATTTATGTCTGCATTTATATTTTTATTTAGCTTATTGTATATCTCATTTTATTTTATTTCGTGTTTAACTTTATGCATTGCCTCTTCATTTAGTATACTTATTTTAACATATTTAGGTGGAGATTCAGTCTTTAATGAGACGTTGATGAATATAAAATACGGCTGATGATCAGACAATTTTTTGATTAAAATCCCTGCAGTACTCTCCAATATAGATTTATTAAGTTTACAAAAGAAATTATCTATTAAAGTACCATTTGTTCTAGTAAATCTAGTAGGAAGAGTAATTTGCGGGTAAAGGCTGTGTGATATTATGGTGTCAAAAAAGTTACTATATGCATCATTTTCATTTAATTTAAGCAAATTTATATTAAAATCTCCTGTGATAATGAGATTGTTATTACAGTTGTTTTCCACTGATGATATTGTAGAAGTAAATTCATTTATAAAAGCATTTAAGTTATCATTAGAAGTTCGTGGAGGTCTATATATGTTTCCAATGGTTATGCTCTTAGATAGATTACCACCATTTATTTGGACTATCATCCCTTCCCACTGTTCGTACGTGTTTACATTTAATATAACCTCTGATCTATATTTGTTGTCAACATATATTATTAGCCCTCCTTTGCTACTGCACGTCTTACCTTGAGCTAAACAGTCATAACCATGTAAGGAAAACTGTGATAGGTCATCGTTTTCTGATTTCCAAGTTTCTTGTAAGCAGATGACATTAAATTTAAAATTGTTACTACTTAGCTCTTCTACAAAAGCTTACAGTTCGTTAAATTTTGAATTGATTGATTGAATGTTAGTGCTTAAGATACTAAAACGCGTAGCGTTTATCTGTGTAAGTTTGCTAAACTTATCAAAGTCATAATATGATGACCGACGTATTAGTTGAGGTTCATAATTTTCAACATCATTTGTGTCTAAGATGTTAATTAAGTCATTGTTATTAATACCTCCTAAAAAGGAGAGGAACGTATCGTCTAATGTCATGCCTTTATATAATTTGGTATTTATCATATGTATTTGTTATTATATTTGTATGTGTGAATGAGTGTTCAACAAATTGTGATATATGCATATACCGATAATGAAATATATTTATGGCATTGCCTGTCGTAAGTTTTATAGACGTAATGCACTGAACGTAAATATCACACATCTCAGACGACCTCGGCCAGACAACCAATTACAATTGGTATGTGTACACAACTGTAATCTGCTACACCACATCAGACATACAATTACAGCTAATACATTCAAACAACCAATTACAGTCGGTATGTTACTGTAATCTGCTACACCACATCAGACATACAATTACAGCTAATACATTCAAACAACCAATTGCAGTCAGTATGTTACTGTAATCTGTTACACCGCACCAGACATACAATTACAGTTAGCACATTCAGACAACCAATTACAGTTGATATGTGTACACAACTTTAATCTGCTATACCACACCAGACTGGACAAAGTGGAGGGGTGTGACATCCGCGAGGATAGCGAGGGGTCAAGTTGGCATTTAAGTCAGATAAGTCATGTTACTGGTTACATCCTCGTACTTTCTCCCCGCAGCTGTCTGTAAATTGCTGCCAGGTTCTGCTTCAGCTGCTGCGCCACTGCTGGTTGCTGCGCCGCCGCTGGTTCAGTGGTTGTGACTGTGCTGCTCTGCTATGGCAGGAAGGAATAACTGCTAGGGAGAGCTCCTCCGCTGCAAACACTGCCTCCACGAGACTCTGCACATTGCGGAAATCATCTCCTGCAACAAACAAACGTTCACCACTTAGTCTGCTGTCAATCAGACGCAGTTATACAACTACCTTAACGAAGACCTGTTCTCAGTTCTTGCACATGACACAGAGGGAGATGAATTTGTTATCAAATACATTTAGCGACAATATAAAATTGAAGTAACCTCACAAATGTTTTGCCGTGCCATAATGTAAACACTATCCCAACAATAACCATTGTACCAATATTACAGAAAACTAGCCAAGTTATGATCCTCATTGTGGAGGGTGTGTAAACATCTATCAATTCTGAAAGGAAATATTAGCTTGAAAAATAACACGTTTTTATCATCAAACTGTGAAATTCTAGCTATGTCTGAATAAAATTACGTTAAGTGTTCTTTTCTCAACAAATGGGAGTGAGTTACTTCCCAGAATTCACCTGTAGAACAGAAAATGAATTGCCTACATATGCCAGACGATTCTCTATGACTCTCTGTAGTAGGTCTCTTGAGAAGCCCATCTCAAGCACCATCTGCACCATGCTGGCGTCCACCGGGTACCGCCCGACTGCTGCACACACAATTGTACACATCCACGGTTCATAATCCACACATTAACTGCTCTTTTAAATCTTCTACGCATACACACTATAAGGATATTGCAACAAAACTAAAAAATGTAGTTGCTATAAAATGCTGAATTTAAAAAAAAGGCCAAGTGACCTTGAAATCCTTTGGACTAATACGTCTATATGTGACCTCAGCTGACCAAATGAGTGATAAGTCGGAACAATTGTAACATTGTTTTCTTACATCTTTGTAAAGGTTTGGTAGGGTGCTTTTCATGGTTTCAAAAAATATGACTGCTACAAAAATTGGCAAAGTTATGGAGCATTGAACATGGTGTGGATCAAAAAGTGAAAATGAAGAAAACGGCTGTTGAAGTTTTACATTATATATGCAAATGGATTGCATGGAAATATTACACGCACAACATTCAAATGTGGCACACAGTATGTAATATGTATGTCATGTTGCAATGATACACTGGAAGTACAAATGTGCTGCTCCAAAGACTTATCAAGTTATGCCAGATTATGTCTTCATGTGTAAAACTAAGAGGACAGATTATTTGAGAGCAAAAGGTAGACTCACTGTTTGACACAGTTTAAAACCTACAGGCAACTGTCCAGTTTAACAGGGGTCTAGTGGCTTAATACTGTCTGTTGACACAAGCTACTGCCAGTGACCAATTACACATTAGTCACAGTTTCCATCAAACAATAGCAGGCAGATAATCTTAGCTCCACAGCTGGGTGTAATACACAACCAGAGCCACCATTGATTCATGGTCAAGTAGATTAGCTCAATGCACCAACTAAGACAATACACAACACTGTGAGTGACAGTGTCCAGAGTGAGGCCTATGCAGTGTCCTTATTGCTGAATAGATCAATGAAACCTGCCAAGTGGGTGACATTCCGCACAAGTGTTCATTAATCCTTAGTGATTGTTCAGAACTCCAGACTGACCACATACCTAAACAAAGCGAATGTAATAGGTGAAGAACAGGCAGTGTTCAAATAGGGGTATTGGTTTAATTGTATTTGTCTCGACGCAAAAGGCTTTATTGTGCCTTCATCGATTATAAGAAAGCATTTGATTTAGTAGACCGGTCCTCCCTATGGTCTAAGATAATTTCATGCGGTATTAATGGTATTGTGTTGAAAGTTGTGTACAACATATACAAAAATGCTAAATCAGGGCCAGGCTGTGTCAGCCTTCTTCTCATGTGATGTATAGGTATGGCAAGGAGAACACTTGTGTCCTTTGTTATTTGTTATTTACCTGAATCATTTTGAACACTGTTAGTCACAATTATAACGGACTTGACATGGCAGCTGGTGAAATTTATAACAACCTTAGGGATGATGATGTAGAAAATGTATGTTCTACTATATGCTGATGACACTAGAATGATTCAATCAAATACAGATTTCTTGCTTGTGTAAAGCGGAACTATGTCAACTCTTCTTATGGTTGACATTTGGTTGTTTCAGGTGTCAACTGTATTGTGAATCTGTAATTATTAGTCTATATTGATACAATTGATTTACACAGTACCATGTCTACACAAAGGCATGGCAAGCGTAAACAGAACAGTAGTATGCATTTGATATCAATAAAGTGTAGGATATTTCACTCTGTAGTTGTCCAGAATATTAATTTTCTATGTTTATCACCTACAGGTGACAGAATATTAATTTCCTATGTTTGTCACCTACAGGTTTCTACAGACAATACATCTTTAACCAATAGACACCACAGTAACACCATTCTATAATAATTAAATGAACATCAAAATAAACACAACTTGCAATTATAGAAAATCAATAGTTTTGAAGATAAAAAGTGTTAGACAACTGTTCAGTCTAACAGGGATCAAGTGTGTCTACTCTGCCTGGACACTGTGACCAATTAAAGATTAGTCAAGGTATCAATGGAACAGTAGCACTAGGCTGCAGAGATTAGTCATGGTGTTGACTTTGTGACACATTAAACAAAATCTACTGTTGGGGTGTCTACTCTGCCTGGGCGCTGTGACCAATTAAAGATTAGTCAAGGTCTCAATGGAACAGTAGCACTAGGCTGCAGAGATTAGTCTTGGTGTTGACTTTGTGGCACAATAAACAAAATCTACTGTTGGGGGTGGTCTCAAGGGCCCTTCTCAAAACCACATCACTAGATAATGTAAAACTTTTGCACTTTGGGGCCCCTTAGGTGCCCTTAGAATGTTTCAATCAAATACAGATTTCTTGTATATAGTGGCAGCACCCTAAGATACATCTATGCAAAATTAGAAACATATATATTACCTGAACAGTTTTTGAAAAAATAGGCCAAATGTTACATGTTTACCAGTTTTGGGGTCCTTGGAGGCCCTAGGGAGCCCTTAAAATGATTCAATCAAATACAGATTTCTTGTGCATAGTGGAGGTGCCCTAAGATATGTCTATGCAAAATTAGAGAAAAAGTTGCTGAACGGTTTCTGAGATACGGCAGCTAATGGCGGACGGCGGACGGCGGACGCAGAGTGATGGCAATAGTCCCTTGGACCTTCGGCCAAAGGACTAAAAATGTATGGGCATCAGAGCTCTGAAGAAGAGGAGTTGTGTAAAAATTAAGCAAATGTATATATGTAATTATCATTATTTAAGACTATTTGTTCTGTTGACCAATAATTTCAAAACGTAACAATCATAACTTATAAGTGTGTCCAACCAAGACCAGTCCAAGGCCTGCAAAACTGCATAATATATTTTTTCATAATTTGTGACTATAATAAGCTTACTTTGTATTTGGCACTGGCTTCAGAGAGATTTATGATTTATCTACGACCCGGCTGGAACTAAAATGAGTTACTATTGGGATTTGGTTGGGCTGAGGCTGAGCCGGAGCTTCAGCACCATTCACTCCGCTGTCGGATCATTACATCGAAGACGGAGGGGGTGATGTTGATGCTGCGGTAACTGTTTGATGACGGGAATACCGAGGTCATGAATCACGCCGTGATCCCTCCAAGGAGCCTCTATTTGGACAGGAGGCGTCATTGAGCGAGAAAATGGCAGTCTACACTGAAGGTTTTTGTCCGGCATTCAAGAGGCAAGCGCATGCGCCTGCGGGACCGGCAGCTTGCGATGTTAGCGTATTTATTTAGTCACCTAATTTCATCAGAATAATCAACAAGCTGCGATGCGTCATATAAAATGAAAGATATTAAAGTAATCCTTGAAGTTTTTTAGTTATCACAATTCAAAATAATGAAATTTGCAAACAAATCACGTAGAAATGTTGCAATTATTTACTGAGCCAACTGAACTTCATCGTGTTTCATCAGAATATTTATCAGGCTGTACCACTTCTTATATAATTAAATTATTGAGGTTATCGTTGAAAATGTTGAACAATAATAATGTAAACAACTGCATTTTCTGCACGCTTATGGTGAGGCTTGGCGCAACTCCAGAATGACGTTAAAACGGCAAAACAATCATGATTTCTGCCCTCCCCGCCCCCAACCAATATGTTACTAGTGCAACGTTACCCAAACCCTGACCCGCGGGCAAAATTTGGCCCACTTACGGATGATTTCCAACTGGCCCGCGAGACCCGCGGTAAGAATTGGAAATTGTCAAGTCAAGAACAACATAAAATTATCATGACATTTTCTATCATACAACATGCAGTGTTCTTTGCCGTTAGTAATGCCCGGGCGTTAGCTGAGCGGTGGAGCAGTTCTGGCGAGATATGTGATAGTTTTGAGTTTAAATTTCTCAGTTCTGCTTTGCATTCTGACATTCATTTTCAGACATTTGTCTTGAACACGTTGAATATGCTGCTTCAGGTAAGATAATCATAAAAGCTGGTTAACAACGTGCACGAAGCAGTAGACGTATCAACACAAAGTTTGTCTCCGTCAAAATTCATGCCAAGAACGCAACTTTCTACATATTTCAAGTTCGCCAGATAATTTTGCGGCGAAGACGATGCGCGCATGGAGGATGCCAACCCAGTGGCAGTGTTTGTTGCTGCGCCGGACAACCTACAGACCGACCGCCTTCACTCTTCAGTGGTCGATTTGCCGACTTCGCTAAGTCTTTCCAAGTTCGTTTACCGCTCAGCGTGGCGTTGTTGAAGTTGTTGCAATCATTTGGAGATGACATTGCTGCTTTGCAGGAGAATCTCTAATACTGCAAAATTACAAGGATATAAAATAAGCATGTTTCACCATGAAAAACAACCTCGCTTTTATGAGCTATAAAAGTGATGATTTTCAGCATTGCTTGAGACAACGCAGAAAGTGGTTGGCACATTTGGGCAACATAATGATTGAGTGATGTCGGAGTTCCCAACGAGGAACCACACCAAAACACCTTTGATATCGTTTGAAGGTTGTTTTTGCGATCTCTATGTCCTCTCCAACTCCAGATTTAACAAGATTTAACAATATTGCCACCCAGAGAATTAACTATAGGTGGCAGGTGGACAAGGAAGCCCTTTGGCTTATCGAGAGTCCGACCCTTTTATCTATGTGTATCCCGCCCGTCTGAAGTATGTGTCAATTTTATTTTAAAACATTCACGCTAATAGCACCCACACAATCAGCAGGTAATTTGTTTCACTCATTTACAGTCCTTTGTGAAAATGGAAATTTTCTTATATCCAATCTACTCTGCTCCTTTGCTAATGCAAGTTCATGTCCTCTAGTCCTTCTATCTTTCTTAACTGAGAAAACATATTTCTATCAATATTTTCATAACCCTTCAATATGTTAAACACTTCTATCTGATCTCCTCTCAATCTCCTGGTCTCTAGTGTTGTTAAACCGCATTTTTTAGGCGTATTTCGTAACTAAGATCCTTCAGATTTGGTATAATTTTAGTTGCTCTCCTCTGCACTCTTTCTAGCATATCTATGTCCTTCCTGCGATATGGCCTCCACGCTTGAATACAATATTCTAAATGAGGCCTAACTATTGTTTTGTACAGCGGTATTATTAGCTCTTTTTCCTTATACGTTATGTTTCGCTTAATTAATCCAAGGATTTGATTTCCCTTTGAAGCTGCAATTCCGCACTGCTCTGAAATCTTCATATCAGCACTAATGGTTAACCCTAAGTCCTTTTCTTTTACAGTAGTACTTAGTACAGTACCCCCCATTGTATATTCTACTTCTTCGTTCCCATGTCCTGTGTGGAGGCATTTACATTTCCCAAAATTGAACAGCATTTGCCACTTTTCAGACCATTTGATCAACCTGTCAAGATCATCTTGTAAATGTTGTCTATCTCCATCACTTTTAATCCTTCTAAACACTTTTGTATCATCCGCAAATTTCAACACCTTGCTTGTTATTTCATCATCCAAATCGTTGATATATATTAAGAATAATATAGGACCTAATACTGATCCCTGTGGTACCCCACTCAATTTCCAGTTTGAAGCCTCCCCATCAACAACTACACGTTGTCTTCTGTCAATCAGCCATTGTTCTATCCAGTTTATTACATCATTTCCTATGCCATGGACCTTTAGTTTAAGCAGTAATCTTTGATGTGGTACTTTGTCAAAAGCTTTTTGAAAATCTAAGTAGACGATATCTACTGGTGATCCCTCATCTACCCACTTAGTGATGTCTTCCAAAAAACATAACATATTTGTTAAGCATGACCTCGCTTTAAAAAACCATGTTAGATGGGTTTATCAAGTTTTGTTTAACAAGAAAATCCACCATGTGATCTTTAATTAGTTTTTCTAATAATTTACAAATCACTGATGTTAAACTCACTGGTCTATAGTTCTCTGACTTGTTTCTCGAACCTTTTTTGAATAACGGTATAATGTTTGCTTCTTTCCATTCTAAAGGAACCACTCCCTCTTCTAATGACAAGTTGAAAACTGTTGCAAGTGGTATGCTAATTTGTTCTACAATTTCCAATAGTAGTTTGGGTGGAATACCATCCACTCCAGGCGATTTATTGTCCTTTATAGCCCTTATTTTCTTAGCTACCATTTCCGGGGTTACAATTAATTGTCCTAAATAGTCTGAATGTGCCCCCTTGAACTTAGCCTCTGGTATTGGCAGTGAACTAATATCTTCCCTGGTAAACACTGAACTAAAGTACTCATTCAGGTCTTCTGCCATTATGAATCCCTCTGATATTATATTTCCAGCACTATCTTCTAGAGGACCGACCTTATTTTGAACTTTCTGTTTGCTTCGAACATACGCATACAAACTCTTGCTGTCATGTTTTATATTACTAGCTAATTGTTGTTCATAGCTTCTCTTTGAATTTCTAATTTCAGATGTAGCTTGGTTAAGTGCTTCTTTATAACTGTTGTAGTCTTCATCATTTCCAGTACATCTATATGACTTCCACATCATTTGTTTATACTTAATTTTTCTAATGGCTTCTTTCGATAAGTGTTTCTTTTTGGACCGTTTTCCTTGTTTTTTGAAGGGTACAAATTTATCGACTATGCACTTAATTTCACTCTTTAATATATTCCAGCATTCTGTTGCCGTCTTATTTTTCAGTGTCTTATTCCAGTCTATCTTTGCTAAATATTTCCTCATGTCCTTATACCTTCCTTTGTGGAAATTTCTCCTATACTGCTTTTTACTATTCCTTTCTGATTTTACTTTGATGGTAAAATGTATCTGGTTGTGATCGCTACTCCCCAGTGGCTCACATATCTTGACATTGTCAACTAATTCATTCTGTGAGGACAAAACTATGTCTAACACATTCTCACCCCTGGTTGGTTCTAGCACATGTTGAGAAAGGAATGTATCTTGAACTAAAACTAAAAACTTGTGGTCCTCTCTCCCCATACTCTGTAGAGATTTCCATTGTATATGCCCATGGTTAAAATCCCCCATAATAATACAGTCCCGTTTGCTTACTTCCCTTGTAGCGTTTTGTATTTTTTCATTCTCTTCTATGCTTATGTTTGGACTTCGATAAACTAACCCAACCGTTAACGTTGAGTTTCCTGTAACTATGTTACACCAAACAGCTTCTTCGCAATTTGCTTCTCTTTCTAATTTTATTTCATAAGCCTGAATAGATTCTTTAATATATAAAATAACTCCACCTCCCTTTCTTCCTATTCTATCTTTTCTAAACATTACATATCCTGTCAGTCCCAATTCAGCATCTGATATATCGGTGGTGGTCCAGGATTCGGTTATACCTATTATATGAGGGTCAATATCTTCTACCATAATGTTTAGTTCATTTCTTTTGTTTACTATACTCCTTGCATTTAAACAAACACATTTATATCCAGCTTCAGAAGAGTTTTCCAGACTGTTATTTGCTGATTTATGTGTGCTGTCTTTGTCTATGCCTCCATTTTCAGGCTTTTCTGTGAGTCCCCCCTGCGAATCTAGTTTAAATAGATGCAACCTGTCCCACTGTCAACAGATTGCAGCAGATTCTCTGAGAAAACTGCTGCCCCCTTTCCACTAAGATGGAGGCCATCTCTCATGTACATATCTTCCCTCCCAACAAAGTATCCCCATAAATCTGTGAATCCCACCCCCTCTTCTTCACACATCTGCTCAGCTAGTGCATTGATCGCCATCCTCTTGCAGTTTCTATACGTTGCCCCCCTTCCTCCCATTACTGGCAAAATTCCTGACAAAATAACCTGTTCGACTCTCGTCTTCTTTAGCTTCCTCTCCAAGCAGTAGTAGGCCATATGTATTGTAAACTAGGCTGCGTCACCATTTTGCTTAGACACTGTGATAGTATCGCCATCTGGCGTATTAAGTTCCACCAGTTACGGTTAAATAGTTCATTACTATACATATAGATAGCATGGCATTGTTCTAGAAAGATCTGTTAGCCGGGATGCGGAAGTCACTTCCGCCCAGATGCATCACGATGTTAACATGGGCATTAATGTTACCAAGTTGGTACCTCCTATTACAGGAGGTATATATAGATATATATATATATATAGATAAGTGATGCGTGCCGCGCTGTGTGGGGTGGCGGTTATTACCTTCCGGTTCCCTTTATTTTCTGCGGTTTCTCTTCATGTTCGCGTTTAACAATTTGACATCTACATAATTTACGATATATATATACACACACTCACTTTACAATTACGTATCGGACAGAGATTCCTCAACCATGCGCACGCAGAGGAGGTACCAACTCGGCAAAAATAAGTAATTTGCGTTGACATGAATTAATTAAACAGTTATGTTACAATACACGTTGTCAGATTATTATAGAGTACCGTAGAGTACCATTCCAGACACTGTTCTTACATGGCGTTTAAATAGTAAAATAGTGTGATTTATTTGCTGTTTAGATGTGGTCCAAGGTAGCACAAAACACACTCTTTAGGAGCACTAATTAATATAAAAGCTTTGGCCCGCGAAGAGATAACTGGTCAAAATTTGGCACAAGCCTGAAAACGTTTGCGGAACCCTGTACCAGTGTGTGTGCAAATCGTATGTTTTATGCTGTTTTAAAACTGTTAACAAAAACTTGAACACATTCTTCCGTAATATATTCATATTCAAAATCTCTAACACAAATATGTTCAATGTCGCCGAAACAAACTGGTAGAAAATTCGTTTTAAGTGAATTAGCACGAGACGCGGTATCAATGACAGAGGGTGGGTTGTAGATTTTCAATGGCTCTAATCTAAAGGACTAATCTAATCATGTATAGTTATATCCCCCATCAAGCCCAAGTCAATCACACAATGTCATCATTGTATAATAGGGGTACAGAGTGTGAACTTTGGGAAGGACAATTTATTACAATTACAGGAAAGGACTAACACTAGGATTATTGGCCAGAAAACATGCATCAAACAGACGCACTAAGTTCAAGACTATCCCTAAAAACTCGTTTATTTAGATTGGCTTACTTCCCCTTAGGAACTGTGCAATAAGACTTTTTCATGAATATGTAGTTTATTTATTGATCTAATATATTTTAATTAATTATAATTTATTATAACTATTTATTTAATTATTTTAATGTTTAGAAACCGTGTCATGTATTTTAATTACTTATTTTATATACTCTTTTGATTTTAATGTAATATATTTACCGGAACATATTTATTATTATAAAACAGTTCGTTCTCTGTTTGTTTGTGCACCCACATGTCCGTTAGTTTTGCATGTATCGGTCAAACGTTACATTGGATAACTAGGAATACGACATGTCTATATTATAAAACAGTTCGTTCTATGTTTGTTTGTACACCCACATCTTCATTAGTTTTGCATGTATCGGGCTGAAATTTCAACCCAGCATCCGCTATTGCTGGTTACGTCAGTTATACGGGTGAGCGATTGAGATCGATAATTCTGGCAAAAGGTTGTCCTAACAACTAGGCCAGTGACCAGTTACCATTTATTAATGCGGGCAGGCTGGAAAGATTTGGGATGGGTTTGGGGTGTCTGGTACATATAACTGCCTTTTTTCCCAGGGCAACGCCGGGTAACTCAGCTAGTTACTAATAATACTAAGTAGTAATAATAATACTGTTACCAAATTCTATAAAAACCCTAAATATTTTTAATTATCATTAGCCGTCATGACACAAAGAACCACAACAACCCTTGATAAACAATTAGCGACGTGAATGACAGGTCTGCGCAAACCGCCGTAATTATAGTCTGTATGTTGATGTAAAAAGGGTTACGTAAGAAAGAGTAGGGGTGTCTAAGAAAAAAGGGGCGTCCAACTGAAAAAGAGGGAGCCCGTCTGGAAAAGGCTGGTGCCTGGTATCCCCAGCACGCAGCATTGACGTCACAGTTAGGCGTCAAAGGTCAGACGCTGTATTTCCTCAGTGTAGAGATCAAGCCTTTTGCAGTCTTTGTTCAATAGCGCATTTTCAAAGTCTGAACAATGTTGCGTTTGATGATTTTAATGATGGTGACATCAACAGTGCTTGGAGCTCCGGTCGGAGGTACTTATATTGACTACTTGAATGTGTTATGTTTTAGCGAAACGCGGATACAAAATCTTCAGATTATTTTGTTGCTAGACGTGACATGATTTTGCGCACATATTTGTGTATTTATACATTTTAGAATTATTTTAGTTTCTGTCTATAATACAATTCTAAATAGTTACGTGTACATGCATATAAAGCGCCTGAGAGCAATCTGATTGATTCGGGCGGTATACAAATAAATTGTAGTATTATTATTTGGTTATTACAACAACCTGTGATTACACAGCATTGCACGGGGAAAGGGCAGCCAAAATCCTTTCTATAAAAGGCTGCGACTGTACCTGGATATATGTACTAATTACGCTATAGCCATACAATATAGGGAGCCGTCCCAACAATGTGTGCTTTGAAATGTGACCAACCCTCCAATCATGTATACCGAAATCTGCCCTCAACACTAAATCCGGCGCATACCCAGAATTCAGCACATTTCCACTGAGCCTACCACTAGATCCTATGGCTATTCGATTATTTATTAATTTAATTTTGTGCCCAAGTGCACGATTTGATGACACTGACGTAATTTAACATTGTGACGTTATACACACGTTTAACGCTTCCGATTGCGTGTGATCGAAAAAGAGGCAGAGACGGCGCGCTACAGGAAGCGCACGTCAGAACGTCTGCATCTGCATAATGTGGCAGTTTTGTTCATGCGTCAGGGATGGCACTTCAAATTTAATGTAGTTATTGTCATATACAGTGTATATGTTGTTTTCGGGGGAGGCAGATGATCATTCACAGACTTAACGATGTCATTGATACTGTGTAGACTACCTGCACACACTTGTAGACAACATTCACACACCTGTAGACTACCTTCACACATAGGTAGACCACCTTCACACACAGGTAGATCGTTGTCACACACGTGATTGGTTAGGTGAAGCAATGAGGTGTCACTCTAGTTTTGTTCCACACAAGCAATTCCTTCATACCCTGCCACTAATTGCACGATTTCTAGGTTTTAGTCCATTTTTGTAAGAGCTTTTTATTACGATTTACTCACTTTATTGACATTACTAAACGTAACTCGACCGACTGATAAGCTGTCACCCGACTTTCATGCACGTTGGCACGAGTACTTGTTAAACAACTGAAACCTCTGTTTACAGTAGCGTTGCGTGGTGATGCTGCTAGCCCAAGACCGAGACCCGCACCCGGCGACACTCCTAGCGACGTGTTTCCAGCTACGGGGTACCTACTACCGGAGATTCCGATTCCGTCAAGCGTTTACTATATGCGAGACAACGTGGTTCTGACGAAAGATAAGACGAAACCATCGGAGAATCCGGGGTCGATCCGAGACAACGCGGTCACGACGAAAGATGAGTTTCTACGACAGAAACTGGTGTCGATCCTTCGCGCCATCCGAGACGATGCGGTCCCGACGAAAGTCCAGACACCGTCAGACAACCAGAGGTCCAGTGTAGATACAATCCGAGGTGACGTGGTCCCGACGAAAGACGAGATACGTCTACTACGAGAGAAACTGATGTCTATCGCAAACGCCATCCGAGAGAGTGCGGCCCGAACAAAAGAACGGTTCATCCAGATACTTCGAGAGAGACTGAGTTTGGTCAGTCACGCCAGTCACGCCAACGTGGTCCCGACGAATCACAAGAAACTGTTGGAGATTGCGAAGTCCACGGCTGACGAAACCAGACACACGACCAACATCCCGATGACCACTGGTCCGGCCGGAGACGCCGTCCGTTCTGGTAAGCATTGCAACATACTGTATTGACATCCCCGTGTTTGGCAATAATCTGACGATAATTACTTATGCCTGACTGTAAATCACTGTCTTAAGTCGAGGGGTTACTTGTAAAACCTGTCCACTTTAGGGTGAACTGAGTGTCACAACAAAATGTGTCATCAGTGTTTCCCATTGGTAAAATGGTGTGAGGGGTGGTAACGAGAAGGCAAGAGCCGAGACACAAAGCACACATAACGGATGCGGGGCACGTCACCTCGTAATAGTACGACTTAATATGATGGTAAGGGTTCATCCAGTAAAAGTACGTAATTCTCAGGGGTGGGGGTGGATGTCTCTGGGTATACATTACGATTACTTGTTCTATCGCTACATAACGGTTAATAAAGACAATGTGTTGTTTCGTCTAGCTATCGGTAATTGTTATAACAGTTGCTAGCAAAGGTGTGAGTCTTTTAGTGTCATTAGTGTAATATTCAATACAAAAAGAGCTCACATGAACTTCACTGTAATATTATGATGTGCGGTTTTATTTGTGTAGTACACTATATATTGTAAAGTGAATTGGTAAAATGACTCTAGCAACAATTTACTATGAAGTATTTTGATATCATTCGTGGTCATGTTCAGCCACTTTGCACACGCATATGTGGAAACGGATGTTGATTTCCTGGTAAAATACGGCTTTAAGTTACCATGAATAATGCCAGTAGGTGTAGCAGTAGCAAAACGTAATGGAAGACGCTCAAATGTTACACTGTTATCCTAATATTGTGTTTGTTTGTTTGTTTGTTAAATTATGCATTCGCTGCCTTGTAGTGTGGGGTAATGTTTTAACTAAGAAATCAGTGCATTAATACGGTTAAAGCAGAACCATTGTGTGTGGTATGTGCAAGATGTTCGCGCAGCTGCTTGTTTAGCGTTGAATTACAAAACATTCGTACATCGGTGCACAAAAACGTGCATGCATTGTGCACTGAGGAACTACACATTGGCAATGTTGTTGTTTCTTGCCTTACAGTTGCACTACCATCAACATCTATGTTCTGGCCGGTGTCCGGTGTCGCTGTCTTTTTGTTGCTTGTCCCCTTTGCTTTTTCTACGGTTAGGGTACTTGTTACTGTTAGAAGGTCCCCCGCGACGCCGCCCCCGGAGATACCTCAGGCGCAGAAGGGCAACGATCACGACCACCTCCGCTCCATCCGCCATTACGCGTATTATCTGGGACGGATTCGAGAGCAGTGTCCGAAGCGGCGATCGGTCTTTGCTCGGTGTTTTCCGTGTATCGCTGAGACCCAGAGAACGCGGTATAACAATGGAATAAAGTCTGAGCGTGTTCAGCGACGGAGGAGTAAACGCATTGTCGTGAGGTGGTTGAAGTCGTTTGATGCGCTGCCAGCCGGCCCAGACCGCCCGGACACACCTGTCAAGTTTACGGATTGGAAGTAAGGGCAATGTTATTTTGAGGATTTTTAAGTACATTATTTTTTCTGATTATACTCGTGCTGGCATGCTATATAATGTTTCATCAAAACGAAAAAGAATTTTTATTATTTAAAATTAACAAAACTAAATACAATGAATAGTTTTTGAGATATGACATACTCCCATTTCACGAGGAGCCTGTATCTTTAATGCATAGAACAATTAACAAACCGTTATAAATAACAATATACATCCCGACTCGGAGACTTGGTAGGTATATGCGGCGCTGCGGTGCCCACAAACCATCAGTGGGTCATCGTCGACCCCGAGTGACGGTTGGCTTTCCATCAGCACTGCATCATCCATCAGCGACCTGGGGTCATCAAACAACATCTGGGGACGGCGATCGACACCAACGTTTTAACATCCTATCATAAGCCCCTATTTACATTCACCTATTTAGTTTTAATAAATGTCCTTACTTAACTATTGATACGTAATATCTGACAAGCAAGTTATGCTAATTTATCAAGTCCTTTTCATATTATTATAAATTAAAGTACGCATATCCTGATACAATAATAAGTGCTAATAGTCCTCGTTTCATTGACGGCGGCACCGTGATTGCCCCTGCCGGTGCACGCAGACGGACGGCAGTCGAACCTCCATCTCACTAACAACCGGACCACCGGTGGTCGTCGGAAGAACAACGGCAGAATGTACCGATGAGGCCGAGTGATTGGCCTATTGTGCAGTTCGTCATTCTGGGCGTGCAACGCATGCTAACACCAAGGACAGGGACTATCACTTGGTGTTACGTAATTGACGTTAATGGAAACGTGCACCGAGACGGTCATATTGGACGTGCTATGCATTTTGCAGAACGCATATTGATGTCAGTTGTGATGGATTCTTTGTTCTGTTTATTGTAATACAAATCACATGTTTAACTCGTTGGTCTGTTTTAAATGTAACGGTTGGGATCCTTTGAGCCACTTCACATGCTTCAACTAATTTGCACATGCTTTGAAATGGACATATCCCGCCATTCCCAATTTCAAGACCTTAGCGGGCACACTGCTTTATATAGTAGACTAACGTTAATGTTAAAAACAGTATTGCGTCCTGGTATATTGCTGAAAACGTGAAACATGGCTTATAGGTTCCCACCTTCCACTAGAGCGGAGTGGTGGACACAGGTCATCACACGAGAATACAAAACGGTCAGCCTAAGTGTGAAGTTTGGCGTAAAGTGAGCGATCTCGATGTGCAGCTCCCGCAGAAAATGTGTTTATGGATAGTGATTTTGCGCGGTGTCGGCAACATGATCACATTCCAAAATTATCTTTATACTAGGATTGTTCATTTACAGAAACGGCATGGATTCGGCATGCGGCAAAATAATTAATATAGTACCCAACGGAAATTAGTAGAAGTGGTTCCATAATTATGTATAGGCGGATGCATATAAACAAAGGAATCGAATACGAAATTTCCAGACGTTGTGTAACTATTAAGATATTCCGCATGTCATTTCCGTACATGTGGAATTATAGTAATACACCGCCGCCTCTCAGTGGAACTGAGATGCTGATCATCTTGTCGGACCCATTCGGTTTGCAAACAATCCGCCTGAACTAATTAACGACGACAAGCACGTATGACGACTGGGTCTTCTCCCTTACACATCCATAGACATACATTCTGAAATCCTAAATATTCCGTTGTTCTGTAATAAATAGTCATTTAACACAACGCAGGGGATGTTGCAAGCCGTAAGCAATTCACAAATGTCGCATTTTGTAAGTTTTTGACAATCTGATTCAGGCGGAATCAGTTCAGTACGAAACTACGGCTCCGCTTCTGTGCATCGTTCGTCTGCTTAACGCTAAGATGATTGTCTTAGTAAATGACGTGTTGTTTTTAATAAAAGCGAACATAGGAGTTTACGCAAACACGTGACGAAGCTACGCAATTCCGGGGACATCAGAATGCTGCATTTTTTCAACCGCGTCGAATGGCACGCACTGATGAAGTGATTCATTGAAATGGCATAGCCATAAGCTAATCCTACATACACAGTGTAGTTTGAAACGCGAATAGCAAGTAATGCTTATCATTATTCACAATTTACCATAATGGCTAGGCCTACACGGGCCCGTATTCACGAACGACTTACGAATTTCTTAGCGCAATTTTTTATATAAAAATGACGTCAAGAGAGCGTAAGTTTTTTGCAAGTGTTATTCTCGAAACACTTACGATACTAACGTTCACAAATATGGAGTATATTTTATCGTGAAATTACGTCAACGGCAATGCAAGAGGTCGCGTAAGTCGTAACTTTCGTGGTACTGCGTTGAGTTGGCGATTTCTCCGTTATTTAATGTTACAACGTCGCCAAAATGCATTAGTAAATTGTGTGTGATTCAATGACACTGATATGTGTTTGTCAATTTTTATTGACCGCTGTAATTGCATAAATACCGTCTTTGAAAGTCGCCTCCGTTCCTACGCAGCTAATCTAGGCAAAATTCCTTACTAAAAAGTAAACAAGCGGGACCAGCCAATAAACGGGACCGATTAATAATTCACCGCAGTAACTTATAGATTGACTGCATGTTATACGTAGGTATCAACAGTACCGCTTTCGGTTGGGAAATCCCGCTTTTTATTGTCGGTCCCGCTTTCCCGCTTTTCTGTGAAAATGTGCCGCTTTTTGGTACATTTCGCCTCCGAAAAAAATCGACGATAAAATGTATTTATTTATAGTGTGCTGCTAGTTGTATGAAACTATCTGTGGTCACCAACGAATCTTTTTTTCCGCGCGCGGGAACAGGTGACTTCGTTGTCGGCGGTTGACGGAAACTTCATTCAAGATGGCGAAGCGGCTGAGTCGGGCGGAGTGTGTCGAGAATGCGAAGAAGAGACGAACACTGAGCGGTGGAAGCTCAGGTGCGGAAGGTCACCACCAGCTTTCGCTCTGAGATGGATCGGGATACTTTATGTGCACTGCTCAGTGTAAAGTGGAACAGTGATGACCGCGCAGCCGACTTCCGGTGCACTGCGAAGCTTCTACGCTGTGCCAAGTGGGCGACTACATATACAATCAGGGACACTGCAGGAAATGACTGCTGATAGCTGTTTGATAGTTACTGTATCGCAATATAAGGCCACGAATTGGTCACAATGAATCCCTTTCTTATTTGTTTTTTTGTATGGCTGGAACGATTTCACATTGAAACTTTTGGGTATAAAAGGCCAGAGCGGTCCCGGCGGCGGCCATATTCGAATTTCTCGGTTGTACGAACTTGTCAAAATTCGGCGTCAATTTTAGTCCACCTCCCTCCCCTCCTACCAGTAATTAGTGTGTGAGTCCTTGTTCTTGGCATGATTTGTGAATACATGTGTGTGATATGGTATATGTACTTTTTCTGTGACGCTTTTCCCTGCTCTATTATACACGAGGTTTTGCCTGAAGGCGTTTCTCCTCCTTACTGATAATACAGTAACAGTGTACGCAGGGTTTTTAGGGCGGTAAATAAAGTAGGATATATTACACGTGGGGCGGAATGGCTCCACCTCTCTTTAGTATGTTTTAATAAGTAGTAGTTTTAGTTGTCAAAGTGTTTGAGAGACATCTTTTTGAGGTTTTTATGTATTATCTACCACTATTTTAATGTAGTGTTTTATAATGTGGGCCTTTATTTAGAATGTATAGGCTAAGTAAATGGCAATGTTTAAGACCTCAAATGGCCCACATTTGTTTGTAAATATTTGCATGTTATAACTCATCCAATAATCTGGTGAGTAATAGATAACTGTCAGAAGGTTATTCTGGCCATATTCTACCATATATGTTGTTAACTTGTTGCACTGCGTAACAACTTTTATTGTGTGATTATTAGTGCTATTTTTATTGCGCAAATGTCGTTTCCTTTAGAATTTGTGGTCGCGCACTTTCCCACTTTTTCGTAAGCTGATGTTGACACTTATGGTTATAAAATTATTCATCTATAACTACACTAGAAACCATAGACGCGGGAACAGGGGGGAGCTGCCCCCTGAAATTTCTCTCGGGGACAAACATGGTTCTGCCCTCCCCCATTAAATGTGAGCGTAAATGTTTGTTTTTGTGGCGAGCGTCAATGCCAATGGCGGGGGGAAATGTAAAATTTATGACACGATTAATGTGTATTTTTGTCGACTGTGAAAGGTGTGTGTAATTGGAATCAGGGAGAGAAGCTGGAAAACGTAAATTGACAGCGGCGGCGCGACGTAAAAATAAAATTTCTCAACAGTACTGCACCCCCCATGAAAAGCTGAAGTTACAGCTTCTCTCTCTCTCCTCGTCTTCCGACGTCATAGTCTAGCCAACCGAGACAGGACAGCCACAAGGAAGATGTGAAGATATGCGGCGGCGAAAATGTGTCAGTGGTGCTGAACCTCCGTTAGCACCCCCAGTATGAATTTCGTTTCCGCGTGACTGCTAGAAACCACAATTTCTATTAAAAAAATACCACAGTATTACATACATGAATCCGATGGCGTGAAAACATGTATATTCCTAAATAAAAGGACACTATTTATTTATATATACAAAATATTTTCAACCTGGATACGCTAATAAAATAAACATTACCATAGGATACGGATAAGCACGACACACAATCCATGCATGCTAGAATAAGAGAAATCACAGAAAAAAGAACAGGCTCAGCTACAGGTTGCCTGAACTCTATAGAAGGAAAATAATAATGGACAATGACAAACTACTCGAGAGATGGTTAGAATATATTGGTGAACTGTACGATGATGAAAGGGGTGAAAGTCTATCAATTAAGAAGAACTTTGATGGTCCTCCTATATTGAAGGACGAGGTTCGAAAAGCCATCAGATCAATGAAAAAGCTGCTGGACCAGATAATATTACCATTAAAATGATTGAGTGTTTAGATGAATTTGGTATTGATATAATAACATACTTCTTGAACAAAATATATGACAGCGGAAGAATCCCAACTGATTTATCCAGATCCATTTTTTGTAGCAATAGTAAAGAAACCAGGCGCAATTGAATGTGAACTACACCGTACAATTAGTCTCATGAGTCACTTCACCAATATGTTGCTTAAAATTATTATGACCAGGATGAGAAACAAAATAAAGCCGGGAATTGCCGAAGAACAATGTGGATTTGTAGAAGATAAAGGTACAAGTAATGCAATATACATCCTACGAACACTGATTGAGAGAGCACTGGAAGTGCAGAAAGATCTGTATGTATGTTTTATTGATTACACAAAGGCATTTGACAGAGTTGTCATGAAGAGATCATATAAATGCTGGAGAGTTTGAACATTGATGGGAAAGATCTGTACTGGGAACAAACAGCAGCAATACGAATAGAAAATGACATCAGTAAATTTCAAGAAATAAAACGTGGTATAAGACAAGGGTGTGTCCTATCACCCGATCTCTTTTCACTATACAGTGAGATCATCTTACGTACATTACAAGATATGCCAGGTATTCAAGTAGGGGGATACAACATGATTCATTTACGATATGCAGACGACACGGTACTGATTGCTGAGAACGAAATAGATCTACAACAGATGCTAGATACAGTAATAAGGGAAAGTGAGAAAAAAAGGTCTGTCCCTGAACAAAAAGAAAACAGAAATCATGGTCATCTAAAAGAAAAATTACACTCCAACATGCAACATGGTAGCATATGGCACTGTTTTGAAGCAAGTCCGAACAACGGTCGATGCAACGATGAGATCAAGAGACGAATTGTGCGGATAGTTGCAAACGAGTAATACAATAAACGTATTGTTTTTTTTGGCCAATTTCATATATAAATGATGTTGTTCCACCACATCCGCATAAAACGTACAGTAAATTTAAGATATACCAAATTCATTTAAAATTAATATCCCTTGTATTGAATAAATGAATTGGTCCCAATTTTGTTAATATACATAAAATTTCAGATGTGACGAATTTCTAATATAACAAATAAATTGACCACTGCCGAACAATTCATTATATCCACGGTTTACTGTACGAGGTCACTGCGTTTTTCAATTTTCCAAAAAAATTGCATTTTTTAAACAGCATCTAGTATTTGCACGTAGGATACTCGTATAGATTGCCAAACTAGCAATCATAGTCATGGAGAAATATATTGTCTGTTTGTATTTTTAAATAGTCATAAATGGATAATATTTCTGGCCATGACAATTACTTGCAGATCTATACAAAACAATTATTATTGTCCATGTTTGGCACATCCTATTTTCCAGGTGCCAATAGTCTAATTTCTTTTCTCGTCAAACCGACTTACCGTCAGAAAACATATGTATTTTGAACTTGTAGACATTTTAAATATTTGAATAACTGAAAATCAATATAATATATGTTAGCATACTGCTTTTACCAGTATATCTCAGAGTACAAGGCAATTCGTTTTATATAGTTTCCTAAGCGATTGATCTGCATCATAAAAATCCTTTACATAATTTATTTTGAAAAATAAATACTATTGTTAATAATTTATGAAAACAATGAATATTAATGAAAAGTACTATAATAATTCTAAATGTCAAAAGAAAACAAGAAACTTGCCTGCATAATGAAATATTAGTACACGAATTATCGAATATAAGACAGCCAATAATTAATATTTCCTAGAATAGCAGTAGTCAAGGTATTTGGTGTAGCAGTTGACGTAATGTGTCCAAGTTTCAGTGTATCCTTGAGACATTGCGAACAGGAGAAACGCGCATCCATAACGGTATTGTTAATGGAATCAAATGTTAATCATGATGTCACTGCAGCACCACCACATGGAGCAGCGCAGGCTGTGCATGATTCACAGTTTGTTTGGCCACTTCAGATTGTTCTTTTCTGATACTAATCGTCATCTTGGTGCTGCAGCATGTCCAGTTGTAATTTCCATATTTTAATTTCAATATGCAGCAGTCATTCCAATCCGTCAATATCCTTTCTGAAAACACTCATTTAGCACATCATAAATATGTTATGTCATTTGTAAATCGAATTGCACCTTGTGACCTTATTACATAAAATAAAAAATTACTGGCATTGTAACTTCGGCAAAGTGTGTGGTTCAATAAAACTATAATTTAATGAGTGTACCTACAATCTTGTGTGTATATACTTACTTTGAGCCACAGAGAATATCAGCTTTGGCTTAATTCGTACATAAGAGTTTTTTGTCGGGTCCACCACATATATGCATGTCTAGACACAAACATATTAAGTTATATGTGTGATCTTTGACAGCTATTTAAAAAAAAGTTTCTTCAAATTTCTGCATTTGGAAACGGGATATCTCTGGAAATACTTATGCTATATAAATAATGTTTTCAGTATTGCATTCTGCGTATTCTCTTGTGTGCAATGATCAGACACTTTTTTAAAATCATGAATACTTTGAAATGTATAGCCATATTTGTTGCAAAAAACAAGATTGTTTTAGTATTTTACCAAACAATTATTTAAAAAATGCTCTGATCATTGCATAATATAATCTACAGAGAACATAGATTTGCAAGAATTATAACTATATATGGATGGGTTCAATAAAAAATGGCAGTGTTCACAAATTTGCCAATCTTTGATCAAACTGGCAATCATTTTTTTTACCATGGAAACGAGGGTCTGGCTAAAAAAAGTTCAATAGATATTTTACTCAGTAAGACCCATTGCATGCATTGGGTAGAACAAATTTAACTGTTTGCACAAATAAAAAAATAATCATATCTACCTGCCGTGTCTGGCTTTAATACTCCCCATCACATGCTCTTGCAACTTTTGAGTTCCGACATTTTTCCAACATGGCAAATATATCAAAGGAAATGTTGCACTTCAAATTTTATGAACGACAGTTTTATTTCTTTAAAAAAATAAATGATCAAACAGTAAAAACTACTAAAAATGTCCTGACATGAGATAAGCTAGTCATAATTCCCAAACACTGCTAAATTGAGAGCATACATGTTTTGTATACCATTAAGAGCACCATACTTTGATTGCTACAACACTGCCTTTGGACAAGTCCAGACAATGGTGCCTAAAATGAGACTTGTATCCAGACAAGTGTGGACTGTACCAATCAAGAATGTCCAAACAATTCTTAACTAACACTAACATCTTTGCATTTGGTTATTAGTTGCTGGTCATGAAAGAAAAAATATTTCTTACTTTATCAAGCACAGTGAATGTATGTGATGAACACATAACTTCTTTGATATCCAGAAAGTTTGCACTTTCTGTTTCGTTATCGTACAGAATAAAAATGACAACATTTATCTTCCATAAAACAAAATGGATTGTGTTCTTGCCACAAGTGTATGATGCTGAAATAGATAATTCACATTTTTATGGTGTGATTTATAATTCATTGTTTTTGTTTCTATGTGTGTTGTGATGGTACTAACAAATACATGTTAAAATTCCCATGGAAAGAGCTTAATAAAAGTCCAGATATTGCATATTTGTGTCCCTATTTCAAAATCAAGTTTTATAACTTCCACCCACTTTTTTCCTTACCAAATATTTTTTTTTTTATTCTGTCGTACACCTGACACCTAAATAAGCAAACCTCTAATGGCAGTGATTGCCATGTATTACCGGTACACTCTGAAGGACAAACAAAATGTTTCATTATTTATAATAAACGTGACATCAAATTAATCTTTATTTTCAACAGTTCCTGTTTGGTTGGGCTGTTGATTTACAAGATGTAAATAAATTTAAGTTTTATGAAAGTTATTTTAATTAGTAATAACTGAAAATCTTACTATTGTACATGCACAAAGCATTATCAATGTTATGTCCTGTTTGTGTTGTTTACATTTTTAGGCTAAAACCCCAAATTTTTGGGTTACAATAATAAAAAAATACAATCAAAACCCATTTGTAGCCCTTAAAATATATACAGAAGAGGCAAATAAATCTTGATGAAAATTGCATAAATTGTCTTTGTTGAAATGCCATGTTTTATCACTAACAAAAAGGATATTCACTTTAATTACTTTTTAATTACAGCTCAGAAGTTTAGAAAATGAGTGTTAAATTTTTGTGTGACTTCACTTATATTAGTTAAAATTACGCAGGTTTATATAAGGTGATGTATAAATGCTGTATTGGGCAAACAACTTACTTACTGCAATAATGTGAGCAGTATTACAAATTGCTGCATACCACACGTAACGTCTTTGTAGGTGCTATTATAGATGTATGCTAGCATAATTGCAAAGCTACAAGAGACAGAGTAACAAAATGGTTAATACTAAATAATATAAACTGCATTACAATTTCAGAGGGCAAGGTGACCACTCCTCTTCTGAACATGGACACATACGAGTATGAAGACAAGAAGATCGCAATGAGTGATGTGCTGCAAGCTCTGACGGGAAACACACAAATACCTCGAGACTGCACCACTGGATTAGTTCTGTTTGATCACAATTCGTCAGCCTTAAGCAGCCTCAACACATGTGCCCCCAGCATCAACTTCAATCCCCAAAAGATCAAGTCGTATGGCAGTTTCAAGGAAGTGATGGTGTCCCTTCTGTTAGATGACGAAGGATTTGGTCTTAAGTAAACAATGTGTTTACTTTTGGAGATGTTCTGTTGCAAGTATTATTTCCATTTCTTGTCACAGCTGCACATGCCGACAGTTTTAGTTCACAATAGAACGACATGTATAAATATGCTTCTGTGATCACAATATCTGCTATGATTACTTGCTGAAAAGCGTTTAATTTTTGTTAGCACATACGTTTTGTAATTATAGCATACTAATGACTCATTGCTACTATGATTTCTTCATTTAATCATAGATTTCATCATAGATGTCATGCACATTTTATGTGTTATCCAATTGCACTCTAATGTAGAGGACAGTGTTAATTATGTATTACAAAATACCGATAGTGCATTGCATGTGCTGCACATGTTAGCACACTATATAGCAGAGTCACTAAAGGTGCACATGCATTTCATAGCAATCGTTGAAAGTGACATTTATAGAAGGGGCTTTGCAATAATTGTATAGATAATTTTAAAAGGTCATATACTAATCTGGAATAAATTTAAATTTTATTTGATACATGAAAGCTGTACACTATTGAATGAATGTTTGTTTTATCATAGACTGCAGTTGGATAAGTACTGCATGTTTGCACATGTATACTGACACATGTATATATTGTCTATGCTGTTCTTTATGTAATTATTAAAAATAATGTAAGTATATCAAGAGTTTTTTCAATATCAATAACATTTCAATGGTTTTATGATTATTGGTTATTTCATTACGAACCATTCAAAATATATTGCACAGGTCAAGCAAATATAGTCTCATGTCACCGGATAAAAAAATGTCATCTATGCTATTGTATTATCTATGTAAACATTACGTATGCAAGATGCGGTATGCATTAATTTATTTTGCATGGTAGCCAATGCAATGTAGTTTTGCTTAGGTGACTGATACTTTCTATGCATATTAAATAACAGACATAAATAACATGTATTGTAACAGGTGATGGTTTTGTATTGCCTTGTGGTTTTAGTCCATTTCTAAAAGTATATACATTCTCGGTACACAGCATCCACAACGGCACAAGTTGTCAGTCGTACATTTATCAAAATCCATCGAGATCATAGCATTACGTATATGGCTTTTAAAAATTACTACAGAAACTTATTCTTCAGAACAGATGACTTGCTGGATAATTTTAAAAAGCAGCAACTGAAACCCCTTTTGCTACACATTTGACAGTAGCTGCTTTGCTCTATCATAGAGATCAGTCCCATAAACATTTGAACGTTCTAGGGGATTCAAGGACTGAAGACGTTGATGCTGAATCAGCTGAATTTCAGGAATGTCGACACGATCAGGCTCATCAACAGTGAATGGTGTTGTTTCCTCCCAGTCAATGCCATACAGATCTGAGTCATTCTGGAAAAATCAATACATTATTTAATATGTTAATCAGGAAAAGTAACAGAAAAATAATGTACACAAGTTTTTGTTAGAAAATTACAAGAAATGAAATAACACATTTTACAAAAATTAATTATAAATTACAAGGTTAAACAAACTATTAAAAACAGTTTTTGCAAAGATGCAATTTTCAGAATGCACTTCATTAAAACTGGCCCCAGGGCTGCTGCTTTTGTTGACATGTTACACAAGCACTAATTAGACAAGCCTGATTACACAATGCATGATATAGGCCAATATAATCTGCAATCAGTTTTTCAGAATGTAGAAAATAATTGAATGACAACAAAATATGCCATTCACATTATACTGTGTCTCTAACAAGAGACTTGCAGCGTGTGAATTTATTTCCATTGAATATACAGCGCAGACAAGTAAGTACTCGGCCCAATCAGCCAAGTTACATGTTTCAGACAGCGACTTAAAAAAAACCCAATGAATTTGTCTTGAAAGGTGTTGGGTTGGGACCAGCTATGCAGATGATCTCGATGCCTCCTATAACTAATACACTGATATAGACGAATTATAATAATACAGGTTCTTTTACCGCGCGATCTGTAACTAATACTTAACAATTAAAATAATAATATATAAATTAGTTATAAATTAATTAATTTACTAAATAAAGATTAATCAATTAACAAGTAATTAAAACGTCCTGTAAATAAATGTTGCTATTGTCCACCATAAGTTTGTTTAAATAAATATGTCTTAATGTGACGTTTGAATAAAAATACAGACAGAGCATCTTGTAGAGTCATACATATTTATACATTATATTGTCTAATAATTAGATAATTTTTTACAAAGGTCAACTTACCAGTGCAACTGCATCGTCATGTGATGCATCCCGTACTTGTCCAGATATGAAAAGCTGCATGGGTGTTTGTTGATGTTCCGTTCGAAGGGGACGATGGCTCAAGGCACTGGAGAATCAGTCAAGGCTTTGTTGTATACGGGGGATGTACACATAATGCAGAGCTGCTAGGTGAAGTTCGTTTGTAGGGTCCATAATCCCTGTATCCTCCATGTAGAAGAACAGCTGGTGAAACATGGAGATGCAGCCTGTCCACACCTCTCTCCAAAGTCTCTCAATTCTGAAGTAAAGGACAAACATAATTTTTAGTATAAGCATGATTCTTTAGGCCCATGTGTGGGAATGTGTACCTGACAACACTAAGTAATTATTAGACAAACCAGCAAAAAATTACATTTAAAAAAGCTTATTGTACAAAGAATATATTCTTGAGAATAACTGTTGAAAATGAGAAACTTGAACCAAGAAAAATATGACTTTATAAGCACTTTGAATGAAATGACTGGCCCCCTGTCAATTTTTAAGGCACATCGTAATTTTTTTATTTAAGTCATGTTAAAGACACAAAAGAAAAAACTTAAAAAGTGCCTGGTGTCAGGCTTGAACAGGGATCTCTGGCATGTATAAAAGTAAAGTGAAAACACATGGACGACTGTCAGAACCTCGTTAATTAGATTCAAGTGTTATTTTAAATTGTACATCTCCGCTGTCAGCTTGTAACTTGTACTGGAGGTTCACACACTTAATTTTTTTACAAAATTCAATTCGTGTGGAACTGTAAAAATAACTGCTTCTTCCTCTATTATGAGTAGTTTTTATATTACATTGGAATACCACATAATAATTCAGTCTGACACTTGATTCGACTCGAGGACTTTCATTGTTAATGTACTGTAAATGAACGGAAAATGACAGCCTATTGCCAGAATAATACATGTCTTATGTCACAATACCACGTGATCGCCCAGCTCATTAAATTAAATATCAAGAAACTGTTTAATTCTGTATTATTTCATGTTGCCAAATGTTATACTTTGTTTACACATGCAAAATGAAGGTTAACCTCTTTCTAGTTCCTTTAAAGGAAACTTACCTCTGATTGTGAACACTGCGCCCAGCAATGTGGCTCCTCCTGCCTGTACCTCTTCTCTGCAGCATGTATTGTGCAACCTTCACATTTTCACCACCCTTGTCCGACCTAACTCTCTCTGGAAGACCATACTTCTCAACTGCCTCAACAAATGCTGACAGCACAGTGTCTGCTCTGTTGTTGTCGGCTGCTTTGAGAAATACTGGCAATCTTGAGTATCCATCAATTCCACCATGGATTACAATACGCCACCTGAATGGCAAAGAAACATATGTATTTAAAAAAATTCAAAATCTTGGTGTAGTTAACATCATATTCCTTTCATTGACTGTGCCATCTAAAATAGAAGTATTCACGACTAATATCAGTAATATCAGTATGTTGAAGGTATACAACCTGCCAAAGTGTGTTTAGTAAACCCATAACAATGTTTGCAATTTGAAATTTTTACCCAATACATATAAATGGTAAACAAAATTAAAAGGAACTTTCTTGGCGATATTGCCGAGGTAGCCCGAGTTAACTGCAATACCCTTTGATGATTTCCAATTTTATCACGTTCAACACAGCAGACTTCCTGTTAGTGTTAGAAATTACTAGGCTTGCTAATTCCGGGAATACAAAGAGACTGTCTCCTTTTAAATATTCATGACCACTGCATGGCAATTGCATGAAATGTAAAATTTAAACTCAACACAGAATGTGTTTGTTTACAAAAATACTCTCAAATTGTTGTGGCATACATTTATTTAGTGTCCCATACTGAACTTCATTGAATAAAATACAAAAGTTTTAGATAACCTTGTGAATTGTTTAACAGGCCCCGATTTTATGAAAAAACGATGCACAAGCAGGCAATATCGCATATATTAGGAGATGTCTGAGAAGCCACACATTTTTTTTAAAGTATGTCGCATCAGTGATCAGCTCACATTAAAAAAATCCAATTAAAAAACCTTAATACCTGATCAGTTTGTGATAGCCATCTATGTGCGAAAGACAAAGAGGCGCTCGAACCGAGTACTGTCTTCTTTTTGTGATGGTCATTGACAGCCGCCGAAAGAGGACACCAGCTGGATCGACTCTTCTCATGCTTTGTCTCACTCTGCATTCTTGCAGCCTTTCTCCCATGCTGAAAAGATGGCCCTTCACCGACTGGCAACCAATGTTGGGAAAGTCTGTCATTATCTGTTCTATTGCATGGTCCAGTTCGGTGTCAGTGAGATGGCTGTAAGTGTCTCTTATTTTAATTCCAAATTCATTCAGTCTTCGGTTTATTGTTCGCTCACTTGCACCAATCATCGTTGATATCTCAGCCACTGTGAAAGAATTTGACACAAGATATTCAAGCTGCTCTTGAGCGATGTCATAACGTGGACGTCCACGTTGTCCACAACACTGCTCTATTGGCAACAGTACATGTGGATTAACATTTGGGACGTCTAACACTTGCAAGGCATGATTTGCTGCATGGATGGCTCTATCAATGTTTTCAAAAGCAGTGATATCAGAACACTGGACCAGCATGTCCAGTGTTACTGCAATGTCATGTTGTATTGTACTGGCAGCCAAAGTGCCAACCTCAAGATCAGATGCATGCTTCAACAGTCGCTGCCTCAACTGTCAGATCATCACGTCTTCGGTGCTTTCTTGCATTGTAGAAGCGAGTCTACAAACAAAATAATAACACTTATATATAGCTCACAATATCTATGATCAACGCAGCTTAATCACTCGGCCACGGAGGACTGACAGAAACACATTAACCGGATTTGTATAGTAAGTACTATGATATCGTGTAACGTTACTTTTCACAGCTGGATAGATTATTTGTTTTTGTTTGTATGTTTACTGATAGACTATTTTTCCTGGGTCGAATTTTTTTCTCAAAATGAGCCAAAGGTTCGTTGTCGTTGGCTTCTAACTTGTTCTACTGGAAGGTCACTTGGTTAATTTTTTCTACAAAACTTGATTCACGTGGAACTGTAAAATAATTGCTTCTTCCTCTATCATGAGTAGTGTTTATATTACATATAAATACTGCACAACAATTAATTCTGACACTCGCTTCGACTCAACATCTTTCGCTGTTAATATGCTGTAAATGAATGGAAAATGTCAGCCTCTTGCCAGAATAATGCACATCTGACGTTACAATACCATGTGATCGTCCACCTCATTAAATATCAAGTTTCTGCGGAAATCGCATCACACACGGGTTTAAAATATATTTAAAACTTTAAATGTATTTGTCTGTATGTTTTCATGTTGCCAAATGTTACGTGCAATGCTATACTTTGAGTGGGAAATGGAATTTAGCTGGCGACTTGTTTCTAGTTCCTGTATCATTCAGTGTGAGCGCAACCAATGGGTGCAGCACTCATCTCTTAAATTGTTGAAAGCCTTTGGAAAGATAAACTAGAATACCAAATTAGGGTGTTCTAGCTTAAGTAGTTTTTGAATTACGGCAATTTGAAATTTGGGACTTACACATTTTGTGACAGCTTCTTAAACAAAAATGGGCCAAGTGGCCCTGAAGTCCTTTGGACTAATACGTCTATATGTGACCCTGGCTGACCAAATGAGTGATATGTCGGAAAAATTGTAACATTGTGTTCTTACATCCTTGTAAAGGTTGGGTAGGGTGCTTTACACGGTTTCAAAAAATATGACTCCTACAAAAAAAGTTATGGAGCATTGAACATGGTAGGGATAAAAAAGTGAAAATGAAGAAAACAGCTGTTGAAGTTTTACATTACATATGCAAATGGATTGCATGGAAATATTACATGCACAACATTCAAATGTGGCACACAGTATGTAATATGTATGTTATGTTGCAATGATACACTGGAAGTACAAATGTGCTGCTACAAAGAGTTATCAAGTTATGCCAGATTATGTCTTCATGTGTAAAACTAAGAGGACAGATTATTTGAGAGCAAAAGGTAGACTCACTGTTTGACACAGTTTAAAACCTACAGGCAACTGTCCAGTTTAACAGGGGTCTAGTGGCTTAATGCTGTCTGTTGACACAAGCTACTGCCAGTGACCAATTACTGATTAGTCACAGTTTCCATCAAACAATAGCAGGCACAGAATCTTAGCTCCACAGCTGGGTGTAATACTCAACCAAAGCCACCACTGATTCATGGTCAAGTAGATTAGCTCAATGCACCAACTAAGACAATACACAACACTGTGTGTGACAGTATCAAGAGTGAGGCCTAAGCAGTGTCATCATTGCTGAATAGATCAATTAAACCTGCCAAGTGGGTGACATTCTGCACAAGTGTTCATTAATCCTTAGTGATTGTTCAGAACACCAGACTAACCACATACTTAAACAAAGCGAATGTAATAGGTGAAGAACAGGCAGTGTTCAAATAGGGGTATTGGTTGAATTGTATTTGTCTCGATGCAAAAGGCTTTATTGTGCCTTCATCGATTATTAGAAAGCATTTGATTTTGTAGACCGGTCCTCCCTGTGGTCTAAGATAATTTCATTCGGTATTAATGATATCGTGTTGAAAGTTGTATACAACATGTACAAAAATGCTAAATCATGTATAAATCAGGGCCAGGCTGTGTCAGCCTTCTTCTCATGTGTAGAGGTATGGCAAGGAGAAAACTTGTGTCCTTTGTTATTTGCTATTTACCTGAATAATTTTGAACACTGTTAGTCACAATTATAACGGACTTAGAGATGATGATGTAGAAAATGTATGTTTTACTATATGTTGATGACACTAGAATGATTCAATCAAATACACATTTCTTGCTTGTGTATAGCGGAACTATGTCAACTCTTCTAATGGTTGACATTTGGTTGTTTCAGGTGTCAACTATATTGTGAATCTGTAATTATTAGTCTATATTGATACAATTGATTTACACAGTACCATGTCTACACAAGGCATGGCCAGCATAAACAGAACAGTAGAATGCATTTGATATAAATAAAGTGTAGGATATTTCACTCTATAGGTGTCCAGAATATAAATTTTCTATGTTTGTCACCTACAGATTTCTACAGACAATACATCTTTAACCAACAGACACCACAGTCATACCATTTTATAATAATTAAATGAACATCAAAATAAACACAACTTGCAATTATAGAAAATCAATAGTTTTGAAGATACAGTTTACAAGTGTTAGGCATCAGTTCAGTCTAACAGGGGTCAAGTGTGTCTACTCTGCCTGGACCCTGTGACCAATTAAAGATTAGTCAAGGTCTCAATGGACTAGGCTGTAGAGATTAGTCACAGCTGTTGACTTTGCAAAATTAGAAAAAAAGTTGCTGAACAGTTTTTGAAAAAATAGGCCAAATGTTAAATTTTTACAAGTTTTGGGGTCCTCGGAGGCCCTAGGGAGCCCTTCAGATGATTCAATCAAATACAGATTTCTCGTGCATAGTGGCAGCGCCCTAAGATATGGCTATGCAAAATTAGAGAAAACGTTGCTGAACGGTTTCTGAGATACTGCAGCTAACGGCGTACGCAGCGTGATGGCAATAGTCCCTTCGACCAAAGGACTAAAAAGTGTAAAGAAAATGCATGGTTTGGTGTTAGGATTGAACTGGATACAATATGTTTGTTACGAAAATGTCCGGATGCACAGCATAAAATGTGGAATTTCTAATTCATTTTTTTTGGGGGGGGGGGGGATTGGTGGACATGGAAATAGATAGCAGGGTGTAATATAATATAAATTCAAGCAATATATGTTTTTATTCCCTTTAAGACTCAAATTGTCTTATTTTTATAGGGTCAAAACATCTATTAAAAAAAAATATATATAATTTTAATAACAAAAAAAATTAACATCACCATTTATCATCTTAAAGGGAATAACAACATATATGGCTTGAATTCATATTATATTACATCCTGCTATCTATTTCCATGCCCACCAATAAAAAAAAATTAAATCAATTAGAAATTCCACATTTTATGCTGTGCATCCGGACATTTTCGAATATGCATATTTTTGGCGCGCTTTTCGGGATGCCGAAATGTGACGTCACATATGACCCATAGTCGCATCAGGCCGACCCTTTCCGTGCATTCAGAGCTTGTTTACATGGATAGTGTTGGGGTCAAAACGAGCGTCAGAATGAGTTATTGTGCAATATTCCGATGTAATACCAACACTAGTCATCATAGAGGAACAAGCAGTTATCTTACGGTTCCACATGAATCCAATTTTATTCAAAACAATGAGTTTGGGGTCGTTTTTAGAATAATTATATCGGATGCAATCAACATGAGATAATATACACCAATAAACATACATAGCAAACATATATCGTATCCAGCTACAGAAAGTAACGTGTATAATCTTATAATATCACTAGAATATCGATGTATGAAGGAGGAGTTGTACAATTTATCATATCTTAAAGTCAGCAAATTTCTGTCGGTCCTGCTAGCTCATTTGGTAAAGGCGTTGGTTCCTTCGTATTAATTTTGTAATCGGGCGACGCCAGTTCGATCCCGACACCAAACCATTGATTTTGTAAAAACTTTTTTTGTTTATGTTTTCACCAAGTAATATAAACCAGATCATTTTTTATACTATGATGCACTGTTTGTAAATATTTTTATTATTTTTTTATTATTATTTATTCGCCACAAAAATTAAAATATGGGAATTATATAACGATGTTTCTAAATTGTATTTATCCAAACAAATATAATGTAATGAATATAGAATGTATTAACTGTATATATATATTGTACGGTAATATATTGTAATTATATATGTGAAAACAAATGGTGATCTGTCTGGATAAATACAATTTAGAAACATTGTTATACATAATTACCATATTTTCATTTTTGTGGCAAATAAATAATGACTACAAAAATATTTACACACAGTGCATCATAGTATAAAAATGATTTGGTTTATATTACTTGGTGAAAATATAAACAAGAGTGTTAAAAAAATCAATGGTTTGGTGTCAAAATAAATGCCAAGGAACCAACGCCTTTACCAAATGAGCTAGCAGGACCGACAGAAATTTGCTGACTGATTTAAGTTGTTATGATAAATTGTACAACTCCTCCTTCATACATCGATATTCTAGTGATATTATAAGATTATACACGTTACTTTCTGTAGCTGGATACGATATATGTTTGCTATGTATGTTTATTGGTGTAGATTATCTCCCGTTGGTTGCATCCGATATAATTATTCAAAAACGAGCCCAAGCTCGGCGAAACCTAGTCGACTTGTAGGCCCATTCGCATTCATTGTTTTGAATAAAATTTAATTCATGTGGAACCGTAAGATAACTGATTGTTCCTCTATGATGACTAGTGTTTGTATTACATCGGAATATTGCACAATAACTCATTCTGATGCTCGTTTTGACCCCAAAACTATCCATGTAAACAAGCTCTGAATGCATAGAAAGGGTCGGCCTGCTGTGAGTGTGAGTCATGTGATGTTAAGATACCACGTGATCGCGTAGCTCATTAAATTTTTATTTTCCGCGGGAATTGCTATAGAAACGGGTTTAAAATCGAATTTATGCTACAAATGTATTTTTCTGTATTTTTTTATGTTCTCGAATGTTACATACAATGTTAAACTTTGTGTACACCTGGAAAACGGATTTTAGCTAATGCCTCGTTTTTATTTCCTTTAATTATTTCATACACAACACTTAACCACCATACCACATCTACAAACAAAATTCCAAACCAGTCGGACAATTTTTCTTGACAAACGAATTTTTATTGGTGCAAACACTTTAATTTTGAATTAGTTGTACAACTTGTCTTGGCATATTGAGCATTTTAATTTACATAGTATATTGGCTGCCAATATAGTATAATTGGCATCAATTCCATTACACTCGTAACATTATATTTGTTATGTTTTAAGTATGATTGTAATCAAACACACTGTGATTATTTTCCATGATGTAACATACCATGTGCATGAGTATGGTACAAATGATGTGAATATAAAATATGCCTACCACAAATGAATTCAATTTCTATTGGTTCAAGCACTTAAGTTGTGTAATAGAGGATAATTGTTCAAGTAACTAATCAATATAATAGTCACTACTGAACATTATTGTCTACTATAAAAGCATCCCTGGTAAAAAGAAACTTTCATAAACAATTTCAAACCAGTTAGACAACTTGTCTTGACATATTGAGCATTCAAACTGACATAGTATATTGGCATTGAATCCGTTACAATCCTTACATTATATTTGTCAAGTTATTATTAATAATTAAACAACTAATTGATAGTTGTTTGTTGTTCTTTTTTTGTCCGGTTCCGGTACAAGGCGCGAACGTAGCAACACCAGCGGCACTAAATCTCATCATAAACGAACAAATTAAAAGCTCTTCAGTAAATACTTAAACCCACAGCACAATTCAAACCCCATAGTGTTATTAATACCAGAAATATAAAACTTCTACCCTTAGGATCGTAGCTATAACGCAACTCATATTCAAAATTTTCCCGCCACAACTAAAAGTAAACATAAGAAAGCACCCTAAGCAACGCTTAACATACAAATTTTGTTAAAGCCACTACAATTATGTAGACAAACATTATAAATTATGTAGGCATAATCATTATTAATTAGTTAGACATAAACACATTTCTTCAACCATCCTGCACAAATCTTCACTTTATACTAATCTGGCTTGTTCATCAAGGCAACTCATTAAACCCAGAGTCGCCCTGGGCAACATTCTATAACTACTCAACATCTTCTCCCAGCACTGCCTTGATCCCTTGCACAACTCTAAAATACTAAATACATATTATAATAAGGGATATAAAACTAAAGTAGGTCATGCCACAAAAAGTAAAACTGATTTTCAGTGGACAACTGTTGATGATGAAGTTTCGACATGCACAGGGTGTAAACAAAACTTCAAAGGACCAAACCATAAACTGCTAGAGTGCGAATTCTGCGAGAAACATTTTTGTACTGAATGTGTGGACATAAACGATACAGAATATAAACTAATGACAGACAAACAGCAAATACATTGGTTTTGTCCACCCTGTGACTCAAAAGTAATGAAAATTCTCAAAAATGAAAAGAGCTGTGAGGAGAGGTGCGAGCAATTCCTAAAGAAAGTGGAAGACAGAATAAATGAAATAGAAAAAGAACTTGGATCCAAAGTCGACGAGAAAAGAGTAAGAGAAATTATCTCAGAATCCAAGGTAGAAGAAAAGAGCCCAACACAAGCCCAAACAAAGCCAACCATTAACCCAAATGAAGTGAAAAAAGTAGTACAACTACAAGTAAAGGAGCAAAACATTGAAACAAAAGAAAGAGAAAAAAGATTAAACAATGTAATCATCTTCAACCTGCCAGAAACAACATCACAACTAAAAACCACAAGACAACAACATGACAAAGAACAAATCCTAGAAATCTGCACAGAAATAGACAATAACTTTACAGACACTGACATCACAGAAATCCGACGGCTCGGGGAAGCCAAAGAAAATGCAAACAGCCCCAGACCAGTACTTATTACAGTAACGCACATTGACAAAAAACGCACCCTTCTTCGAAAGTTCCATCACATCAAGGAAAATGATAAGTTCAAAAATATAAAAATTGACCACGACAAAACCAAACAAGAAATAGAAAGCTCTATGAAGAAGCAAAGAGACAGGAAACAGCAGATGAGTCGGGGGAATACTTGTACAGAGTGAGGGGTCCATCATGGGAAAGAAGAATAAAAAAGATAAGGAAAAGCCAATAAAGAGTACACATCCACCTAGAACAACAGATGGGAAAACGAACGTAAACAAACATAATCTTAATGAGATAGGTAGCATTCAGTGTTTTTACACCAATGCTGACCAATTAAGGAACAAACAAAATGAATTTGAACAAAGAATCAAAGAACTAAAACCCCACATAATAGCAATTAATGAAGTAAAACCCCCAAACCCTAAATGTTCTGTAACAACACCAGAATTTTCCTTAGAAGGTTACATGTTATTCTCAAAAAAATTAGAAAATACTGAAGGAAGAGGTATTATAATATATGTGCTAAATTCCCTGCATGCAGAGTACATAAACCTAGTCACAACTTTCAAAGAATGCTTATTTATAGAAATCAAATTAAAGAATAAAAATAAACTTCTTTTTGGATGCATATACAGAAGCGATGGGGGATCTGAAGAAAATAATGTAGAACTTCTAAATATGATCAGATCAATATCACAACATAAATACTCTCACATCGTAATTACTGGCGATTTCAACCTCCCTGAAATCAATTGGAATCATTGGACGACCAAATCAAATAACCCCAACAATTTAAATTTCAAATTTGTGGAATGCCTTAGAGACACCTTCATGGTTCAACACGTGTCAAACCCCACCAGAGGACGAGGCACAAATAACACAAACCTGTTAGATCTGATTCTATCTAATGACGAAGATAATGTAGGAGAATTAGAGTACCTTAGCCCTCTGGGCAAAAGTGACCATTGTGTACTCAAATTCAGTAAAGTGTGCAACTTTATAACAAGTAATTACACAAAAAAAAGGAAGCTGTATAATGTGGCAAACTATGATGCAATGAGAATAAAATGTTCAAATATTAACTGGGAAGACAAATTTAAAGACTGTAAGGATAATGTTAACGGTCAATGGCAAATCTTCAAAACAGTACTAAACTCATTAGAAGATAAGTATGTACCTAAAAAAATAGTTCCAAATAATAGAAAGGGAAACTTCCCCCTGGATGCTAATACAAGGAAACTAATTAGACGTAAAAATAGATTATGGACAAGATACATGGAAACAAGGGATGGAACAAAATATCTAGAGTATTGTAAAGGCAGAAATAAAATCCAAGCTCTAACCAGAAAGCTCCGAAAGGAATTTGAACGAAATCTAGCATCCCAGACCAAGAAAAACCCCAAAGTCTTTTGGAAATATTATAAATCAAAAACTACAATCAAACAAGGAATTGGGGAACTGAACATAGACCCCACCAACCTAAAATCTCAAACAACAAATGAAGATGAAGAAAAAGCAAATATACTTGCTGACTATTTCTCCAGTGTATTCACCAAAGACCAGTCAGGGCCTATACCAACCATACCTAAAGTAAACAATAAACATGCGATGGACAAATTAAACCTAACTGAAAATATAATACTACTGACGTTAAAACAACTTAATATAAGCAAATCGCCTGGCCCAGATGGAATAGGCGCCAGGCTACTAAATGAGTTGTCAGCAAGTATTTGTCAACCCGTAAAAAAAAATTGGAAACGTCGATTAAAACTTCCTGCATTCCCAATGACTGGAAAGAGACTCAAATATCAGCAATTTATAAAAATGGAAACAAGAAACTAGCTAGTAACTACCGCCCAACAAGTTTAACAAGCATAGTATGTAAATGTATGGAAAAAATTATTAGAAATCACATTACAAACTACATGAAAGTAAATAATCTATTTAGTCAAAAACAATATGGATTTATATCTGGCCGATCAATAGTTCTACAACTAATCAAAATAATAGATGACTGGACTAAAGAAATGGATAAGGGCAACCACACTGATGTTATATATATATGGATTTCAAAAAAGCCTTTGACAACGTCCCACACAAAAGATTAATTAGCAAATTAAAAAGCTTCAACATTTCAGAAGAATTGATTAACTGGATAGAATCATTCATCACAGATAGAAAACAAAAAGTTTCAGTAAATGGAGATGAGTCTAGCTGGAAAGAGGTAATATCGGGGATACCCCAGGGTTCCGTTCTAGGACCCTTACTTTTTGTTCTATATATTAATGACCTCCCAGATCTAACAAATTCAAATACATTTCTATTTGCTGATGACATAAAGATATTTAGAACAATAACACATATAGATGATCAGGATGTACTTCAACATGATTTAAGCATATTAGAACCATGGAGTGACAAGTGGTTGTTAAAATTCCATCCTGATAAATATGTACACATGGAAATTGGGAAAAATAATATTGGTGAAAGTAAATATGTTATGGCAACAAATAATGTCAAACATGCTCTTGTCACCACAGACAAACTAAAAGATTTAGGAGTAATTATTGATTCAAAACTTTCTTTTGATGATCACATCAACCAAGTGGTTAATAAAGCAACCAGAATGACAAAAGTAATCAGAAGAACTTTTCAATTCTTAGATACTTTCTTGCCACTATACAAGACTATGGTTAGATCCCACCTAGATTATGCAATAGCAATATGGTATCCATTTAAGACGAAACATAAAATAGCCATAGAAAATGTCCAGAGAAGAGCCACAAAAGAACTACCTGGTATGAGGGACTTATCATATATTGAAAGACTAAAATTACTTAAGTTACCCACATTAACATATCGTAGGTTAAGAGGAGATATGATTGACGTATATAAAATAATGCATCACATATATGACAACAAATCTGCACCAAACCTTCCTAAGTGGGAGGATGTGGCATCACGATCCAGTAACAGAGGACACTCCCTTAAACTGTTCAACCAAAGAGCAAAACTAAACATAAGAAAAAATGCATTCCCGCTTAGAGTGGTTGAACCATGGAATAGTTTACCTGATTCAGTAATACAAGCAAAATCAATAAACTCATTTAAAAACCGCCTTGATAAATTCTGGTCAACCCAGGAGATATTATACGACTATAAAGCTCCACTAACATTAAACATTGGAACCGGAAAACACAAACTCTTAATACTAGACCCCGAAGAAGAAGATCTGATCATTGAGGAACCAAGAGGATCCTGTGATCAGAACAGTCCTAAGGTATCCTAAGGTAAGATACATTCCTTTCCAACATATTGCACTGAACCAGATTACGTAAATGAACGCTCTTTTGATTTACTCAGGCAGTACAAACAATATTTGTTGACTACAATATAATATTAGATTTGTGTAGGATCATGTAGATAGCTAAAATATTGTATCACGTAAATATTGCAAATTTTTTGTGGCAAAAAAAATTATTATTAATTGAATTATTATGACAAAGTGATAATTCATGTAAAAATACACAATGATAATGCTGTTGTCTAATAATTAATACAAAACCTTAGAATTCCACACAAAAAACACTATTATGTTAGCTACCACCGTAATGAATACATAGTATCATGTTTTAACCCATTCATGTAATAGACATAGGACGTACAAGGACTGAACTTATCAACAAGAAATTCTAAAGCAATGTGTCTAAATCTACAAGAAATTGTAAAGTAATGTGTCTAAATCTGGCAGTCTTAGTTTTCAACAATGTTACACTCCTGACAAGTATGGGGGGAATACAGTCCTGTAGTTTCAAATATAAGTATATGAGGAACAATGAGTACAACAACACTGTGTTCTGTTTTATGGTACCTTGATTCCAACAAGAGCTGAATTCTCTTTGTTTGTAAACAATGTGCATATATGTGTATAGTGTCATATATATTGGTCACAAGTGATGTCATTTTATCTAAAAGCTAGCAAATGTTTATCTAATAATCCTACATTGATAAAACTATGTTTGTGTAGTTTGCTGTTGGTATTTTTTGTTTACTGCAATTTAAAAATGTGTATTTTTTAAATGTCACGCTAAAAGTGTTACACTCCTGAAAATGTTACTGTAATTTTTCCATATCTTTTTAATGTCCCATGCACTGATGCAGCGAATTGGAATTTGACATAACTTAAGTCAAGACCTTCTACTGGTGATATCATCCACATCCGGAAGTGCATTATCAGATTCCGTATCAGTAAAAGCATAACAATAATCAAAATGAGCCATTTTGTACCCATGCCATACCAATTAAAAGTACGAAAACCCTATCTACGTTTTCTAATAAACATTTATATTAATAAAATTCGATTTTACGCACAGCCGCCGCCGGAGATGAGCCGAGGAGTTTTGATTTAGTTTCTTCATGAATTTTGATCGTTTTAGCCTTAGGCATGTAAGTGTACTTTTTTTGACAACGTAGTGTGTTTATATGTATGTAAGATAGGTGAGAAGTTTAGCGGCCTTAGGTAGTCGTTTTCATGGCTACGTAAAAGATCGCCGAATCGAGATCGATGACAACTAGAGACGTCTAATAGAGTCGACTGTGAAACTTGCAACTGAAAACACAGCTGTCATCAAAACAATTAAATTTAGCTTAATGTTGGTAAAATATACAAAAGAAAAGGACGTAAATTAAAGGAAATGCGACTTACCCGCAAAACGAATCCTTCAATCTTCAAGCAGAAAATCACAGCCGGAAATCAGAGATCAAGGCAGCAAAATGGAAAATACTTCTAAACACTGGATGTCGAACCAACATAATGATGGCTTCACGTCGATTGAAAGATTATATATATATGCGATGTTGAGCGCATTGCGCATGCTCATCTCTAAGCCAATCAGACGAGGCGTATTAGACCACGTGATTATGCCCACGGTGACAGCTTGTTATTGTTTACATTTTATTTCCGTTTTGCAGCCTTCTAATTGGCTTTATAATAACACGTGACATATTTCGATTCGTGCTTAGGAATGCATCCCATAATAAATCAGCGTAACAACGATGTAAATGCGGCGGACAATTCGGCACTTTTTCGTTGTTCTTGCTCACTTAGATCGCCATAGCTCTTCCAAATATCTGATTTTGGCAATGTTTTAAACCGTTTTATGATGTTACAATAGCATAACAGTAATCTAGGCTAAAACACAAAAACCTGATTTTGATGGACTGGATCACAAATCTACTGTATTACTACATAACACTAACTTACTCTAACAGTACATAGTATTCGTGTCATTAGTTCGAATGATTCAATCAATTAGATATTTTTGTGCATATTGGCACTACCACATGGAATGTGTTTGCAAAATTTGAGAAAAAGTTATACTGCCATTTCATTTATACCGGCCTGCTCGTCACTCGGACGCATGAATCCAAACATGTCACATGAAATATTTGCAAAGTGTAGACTCTAATTCTACAAGTCTTATTTTATTCAATGTGTTTAAATGAATGGCTTAACAATTCAATTTTTGTCGAAATACAAAATAATGACAGCCATATGAACAAGTCATGCAAAAACTTTCTGTGACGTCGGTCGGTATGACAATTTATATATTATGTATTTAATTACGCCGATCTTTCCCTGGTAATTAATGCGAATAGTTACCTTCATTTTACTTGTTGAGCCTGTTAAAATTCAATTAGTGTTTCATTACGAACTAAGATTAGTCTGAGTATTGTTAATAGGTAAACAGACGTATCAGCTGATGCAACAAAAACAATCAGGAGCTCAACGTAAGCAAAACAAAAGAAGTTACCTTGCATTTCAGAAGAAAGGAGTCTTGTTTACAAGGATAGCTTTTGGGTCGAAACGAGCGTAAAAATGAGTTATTGTGCGATATGGGGTAAGACCACATTTACATTTTACATAGGCGGCTATAACGTTTCCTTCATTTCCTGCTAAATTTGACGAACAATTTTCTTGAAAATTTCACAGCATATTTAATCTCCATTGTCACAAGTGCTGCGGAAAAGTCGTAAAATTCTCATACCTCAGTTTTCAGAAAAGTCCACCCAAACCTGACACCCCTCAATTTCGCCCCAATCTGGTGACGGATTTTGAAATATTGGTGCGTTCTGCAAAATAGCCACTGTGCGAATACGCGAGCGACTAGCGTATGTTTATTGCTACCTCGTGAAAGATCTAATGTAGTAGTACATTCACTATTCACTGGACTGACATGTGCCATGCCAAAGTGCTCGAACAAAATTCACACGACACCAAAACGGTATTTTCAAGGGTACTCTTTCGGTAATGGCGGACGAATCCTTAATGTGGTCTTACCCCATATTCCGATGTAATACAAACACTAATCATCATAGAGGAACAAGCAGTTATCTTACGGTTCCACATGAATACAATTTTATTCAAAACAATGAATGCGAATGGGCCTACAAGTCGACTAGGTTTCGCCGAGCTTGGGCTCGTTTTAAAATAATTATATCGGATGCAACCAACGGCAACGGGAGATAATCTACACCAATAAACATACATAGCAAACATATTTTATCCAGCTACATAAAGTAACGTGTATAATCTTATAATATCACTAGAATATCGATATATGAACGTGGAGTTGTACAATTTTCATTTTTGTGGCGAATAAATAATTACTACAATTTTTTTTTTTTTTACAAACAATGCATCATAGTATACAAAATGATTTGGTTTATATTACTTCAGAATAATTATATCGAATGCAACCAACGGGAGACAAACCGTATGTCTGCTATGTATAAACATACATAGCAGACCTATATTGTATCCAGCTACAGAAAGTAACGTGTATAATCTCATAATATCACTAGAATATCGATATATGAAGTAGGAGTTGTACAATTTATTATAACAACTGAAATCAGTCAGTGAATTTCCGTCGGTGTCACTAGCTCAGTTAGTAGAGGTAACCGGACAGAATCTCCTCTGGACAGAATCCCCTCAGACAGAATCCCCTTCCCTTATGGGAAAATTGGACAAAATCCCTTTCATAATTATTTTGCATGATACTTTAAATAAAATCATACATGCCTACTCGAAACTATTTTTTGGAATACATTTGCCAAGTTGCCAACACTATTTTAATAATAAACACAGTAATTTTAGATTTTTCAATATCAATACAAATTAATACTCAAAACTATAACTTCAGCTACTTTCCAAACTTTCTCAAAATGGTATTCGCAGTTTTAATTTATTACTCTGAGACTGTTAAAAACCTCAGATTTGCTAAATCAATTGTAATTGAAGCCATTAATTGCTATGGGGATCATCCCTGTGTAGGAAGCCATGTAATTGCTATTGGCCATCTGTACTCATATAGAAGGACCTATTTAAATACTTGTATGGAAGGATGTTCAAATATCAAGGAAACTAAATGAGCATCATCACCCACTCAGTCTATGATCAGTATACAGCCATGGAAATAATATAGAGACAGAAATGCGGCCTCAAGCTACTACTAGATGGGCATATGTACGCCCAGAAGAACAAGTCCAAGACAACCATCCGATGGGAGTGCCCTAGCCATAGAGGTCTCGGCTGTAAGGGAGCAGTTACCACTGATCCAGAGAGTTACCGGACATTTATCACACAGTCAAGATGCCAATCCAGGTGCAGTCTCAGCCACTAAGCTACGTGCCACGATAAAAGACTAGGCTCTATACCATCATTTGCTCAAAATGTATTATGTTTTAGGTGATCAGTAAAATACTTAATATGTGGTCATAAATATTTTTTGTCACACAACAGACATTCCAAATCCCCTCAGGGTTAATTAAGGGGATTCTGTCCGGAGGGGATTTTGTCTGAAGGGATTCTGTCCGAAGGGGATTTTGTCCTGGATTCGTTAGTAGACGCATTGGTTTCTTGTCATTTATTTAACAATTTTCAATCCTGACACCAATAATTTTCTTTACACTTTTTGGTTTGTTTTCACGAAATAATATAAACCAAATCATTTTGTATACTATGATGCATTGTTTGTAAATATGTTTTTACATTTTTGTAGTAATTATTTATTCGCCACAAAAATGAAAATTGTACAACTCCACGTTCATATCGATATTCTAGTGATATTATAGATTATACACGTTACTTTCTGTAGCTGGATACAATATATGTCTGCTTTGTATGTTTATACATAGCTGATATATGGTTTGTCTCCCGTTGGTTGCATTCGATATAATTATTCTGAAAATGAGCCCAAGCTCGGCGAAACCTAGTCGACTTGTAGGCCCATTCGCGTTCATTGTTTTGAATAAAATTGGATTCATGTGGAACCGTAAGATAACTGCTTGTTCCTCTATGATGACTAGTGTTTGTATTAAAGTAAAGTAAAGGTAAGTTCTTATACAGCACAGTATCCAGTCCTCGGCACTGCTCAAAGTGCTTTACACTTTACTGCACACACACAAACTGAACATCGACAGCCCCTGCCTCCAGTTGGGCATGTCAGCTGAGATGCTGAGACTGACTAAATGTACAACACATGCCGAGTCACAGTGATGAATGTAGTTTGTGGCAGATATTGGGTATAATGTAAGAGTAATAAAATCAAATTACATACTTGTTGTTATGGTATGCGCTACATTATATATATATGTATGAATGATACAGATAGATACAGATTCTTACAGTATTTTAGATAACAAATACAAATTGCAACCAAAAAAATGTGGCAGGTCTGGACTAATCTTTCACTGAGTATACGTAAGTTATTTTATTTTATTTATTATTTTATACCTATGTTATTTTATTTAAATTCTACATCATATCTTTATATTACATTGATAATTGTGTCTATTGTAGTTTTAAAGTTTTGCTTTTTATCCAGACTTATTGCACGTGATATTTTTTATTCTTGATCCATAATCAACTGATCCATAATTGATCTAATAATCTCAGTTCAACCTGAGCTTTTCTTTGACAGTGACAATTATTTCTACCACTCATGATAATTAATCTTATCTTTATCCTTTTATCTAAACTTGACTGCTAGGTTCATTTGGAACAATGGCAAGCAGTGGACCCACGCCAGTGCTGACAGCATAATATCAGACACCAGTAAATAAAAATTGATACATGGGTTCTGCAAGTGCAGATTATACATTAGTTACAGGCCAGGTGTGTGACAGCATAATCTCTGACGCCAGGCCATACAAACTGACACCGTGACACTGAAACAATGGCACACAGTGAGTTGACGCTAGTGCTACACACAGGCATACCGCTTAATCTCTGACACCAGTGCAGTGGCTGGTTGCTTGACACGCACCCAACTTAGGTGATCGAATTACACCTAACAGTCTAACTCCCTAGGTGACACCTAGCCAGGCCACTGGCACTGATAACACAGTTGGTGGAGTGACACTTATTACCTATGATACAGCTGTGCTTAGGATATAATGGAATAACTGACATTCCAATCATGTCATTATTTCTTACACTTAGTCTTAGTATTGGTTATAGACTATATATATAGTTAACACTGTTACAGTAACAATTATAACTTTGTTGATACTTATATTCTAGATCACTTTAAATAATAAATAACGGCATGGCATGGGGATATTATTTATTATCTGAACTTCATCCAAAAAATAAGAAACATGTTATCCTGCTACCAGACAATTACTGTGTGGATATATACGCTATGTCCAGCGAGACAAATGTAGCCATATACGTCAGTTGCTATTATTTCTATGACTTCACAACACTGTCAACAGGTACTTTTCTAGTTTAGCCTTAGGCCCGCACCTCGAAAGAACCACGAAAACGGACACCTACAGTGACCAAACTTCACATCATATATCCACAACACCTATTCTACACATACACAATTATCACGTGATCAAAAAATTTAATTTACTGTCTTCTATCGATCAAAATGTACAAGAAATTCATTCGTTTTTGAGCGTATTCATTGGTTCAACTGGAAACTCCGGTAGGTGACGCCACTTTATGGTTGACTCCAGACGTGGGGATAGATCACCATTCATTTCAAAAATAATTATTGTCAAGAGTCAATAAAATACACGATATTTCAATAAATTAATTAAATAAGGTTACATTAAATTTTATGTTGACAGCAGCTGAGGGTATTCACTACGGTTGTTGGTTTAAGTAATTATTGCTGCATTTTATTATTTATTGTCTACCAGAGGTAAGTTATCATACTATGTGACTATTATTATGTTGTTTTTACTAACAATTTGTAAATAATTATATTATATAAAATTAAATTTAATATGGACAGTAGTAGTGGTTATATTTAAGTTTTATAATTTTATCACGTTGCTAAATTTTACCAGACGGCCATTATAACGGACATATATTGCCAGTAAAAGTAAACAATACTAACTGGTTGATAATTAATGTGAAATTTCAGTACTTTGCTTGACATAATCATACTCCAAATAATTTATTTATGTATATATTAAAGGATGGTTTCTGTGAAAGTCTTGTGCAAAGGTACACTGTAAAGCAATACTGTATATGTAAATTAATATTGTATAAATAAATTGTGTAAAGAAACAAATGAGCCAATTCTAGTTGTTGGACTTGTGTTTTTGAGTTATATTATTTTAAATAAAAAAAACGCGTGAAATCAATAAGTATAATGTGTTGAGTGTAGGCTGCCGAAAGGCCCTTAACTTGAGATATGTAATGGGTGCATACGCATCACCTCGCTAAGGTAAAAGAGTTTCACTTGTGGGAAACCAGTTTCGTTTGAGGTTTAAATGGGGGGTGCAGTATGATATCTCCAGAGAGGTTTTTTGGGAGCCTGCAATTGCAGATTGATATGAGTCTGATTTAGTTGTAGTCTATAGTTCCAGGAGGATAGCACTTCCGCGCCATCATAGAAAGCTCTGAATATAACAACATATAAAGTTTAAACTTTATGTGGATGAAGGCGAAATGTCAAAACAAGAGAGTGTGGCACCGTGAAATGTCAAATTCGGGATGGATCCATTCCAGGACATCCATCCTCTGGGGCATCTGAAAGGTTTATCCAGTTTGACCAGCTACACGAACATGGTGGACTGCAGCTATCAAAAGAAACAACAACAACAGAGCCGACCAACACTTTGCAAAATATATTGAGGCATGAGGGTTTATTAGTATAAGTTATCCAAACATTCACCAATTCATCTTTAAAAAGGGTACATTGTCACGTAACACATCAATTCGAAATTTACAAACAACTTAACATTATCATGTTTTACCAATAAATACAATAATCTGCCAAATAATATTTCATACAAAGGTTTTCATGATCATTAGTACTATGTCAATATTATAATTAAGTAGTTTGATATAGGTATTTTTTAATCCACATAACAAAATCTCTAACATTGATAACATGTCAAATATTAACAACAGGAACAATTTATAATAAATAAAATATCATATGGTTTCACAATAACTACAAAGAACATATTGAAAGGGGGCATCCATGGCCTAATGCCCACCTAAATACGCCATTTTAAGATTGTAACCGGAATGGATCAAGATTATATCCAATACAATATTTACCTTTATACAATCTTTCATACTGCTTACATTATTGATGTTCAAAACTTTTAAAACTGTTGAACCATCCAGTTATTGCATCATTTTGTATGGCAAGCACACCGGAATGGATCAAGACTATATCCAATAAAATATTTATCTTTATACAATCTTTCATACTGCTTACATTATTGATGTTAAAAACTGTTAAAACTGTTGAACTATCAAGTTATTGCATCATTTTGTATGGCAAGCACACATATCAACTACTTTTTTTAATAATAAGGCTCACTTATTATTTTTTGGAAATAAAATAATATTTTGTTTGCAAAATAAAATGTTGGTAAAACACAAACAATTATTATATGTATTGTATCATAGCTATGATGAATTGCCTCTGATAAACAATATTAAAATGCACCAGTATTTACACAAACCAATAGTCGTAATAAAACCCCCACTTGCTGTCAACACTGAATTCAAGGTAATCTTATTTAATTAAATATCGCATATTTTATTGATTTTATTTTATAATATTACTGAAATATGAATTGTGATCTATATTTGTGTCTTAAGTCAACCATAAAGTGGCGCCACCCACAGAGTTTAACTAACTAATAAATACACGCAAAAACGAGTGAATATCTTGTTCATTTTGATCGATAAAAGAGAGTAAATGTAATTGTTTGATCACGTGACAAGTGTATATGTGTAGAATAGGTGCTGTGATGATATGATGTGAAGTTTAGTGACTGTAGGTGGCCGTTATCATGGCACAGCTTAGCTCATAGAGTACATTTTTTCACAGAATATCTTTTTGAGAAAATTTTGGGGAGAAATATTTGACCAAACGCCATTCTAGTGAATTATTTGACAAAAATCTTGCACAATGACAGCGTAAATGGATAATCGAAAGTCAGAAATCAACAATCTCGGCGTAAATGGATAATCGAAAGTCAGAAATCAACAATGTAGCATTGTGGAATTATGGCCCTAATATCGTTCCATACTGTGCTGTACAGTGTACTGGTGTTTGATGGAGACTTCAAGTGATTCAAATGTTTTCTGTGTTTTTGTTTATGCAATGCAAGCATAGCTATGTTCCTGCAAAGAAAACAAAGTCTGAAATAGAATTAATCCAAAATGTGCTACCCCTGTAGATGACTATCATGGCCGTCACGGTGCCGCCGCCGGTCGGCGCCTGTGGTAATGCTATTATTATACAGTAAACAACACGTACTGACCCCATTACCGTCACCGGGCGGCCGTTGGACGAAAAAAAGTGCAGTATATTTTTGAGAAATGACTTTTTATAATATTCACTTGCTCTGACATAAGTGCACTTGAGTAGTCAGATTTCTAGATGTGATTGTTGAAGCTGTTGACAGTAAAATGGTGTCTTTTTTAGCTGATTTTACTAAGCGGAAGGGTATCTGGCAGCAATTTGGCTACTTGACGTTCGGTGCCGTTTAGTTGAAAAAGGTTGCCAGCAGACCGCAAAATGGTGACGTCACACGCACAGCCTCTTTATATACCGATAAAGCCGCGTATGTGCCAGTTAAGTTAACGGCTATTGTCAGTGTAGCAGGGAAGCCCAGGCCACGACTCATGAGTCAAAAAGAACGCTGCATTTCTATAGGTAAGCAATGTTTTCCTCCAGAATATTTGTTTTCGGCTTTTCTTATCTTAGCCTAGGATATGTGCTCATTAGAGGTGAAACTCACTTTGTTTCGAACATACTGCTCACCGATGGTGCAATTATTATTATGGTGGAATTATAAGAAATCAACAATTAATAGATTAATATATGTGACATATCAGAATATTCTCAAGTTGTTCCTTGGTGTATCTAAGTATGAAAGTACTAGTTGTTAGTCCTTTGGGCCGAAGGTCCAAGGGACTATTGCCATCACTATTGCCATCACTCTGCGTCCGCCGTTAGCTGCTGTATCTCAGAAACTGTTCAGCAACTTTTTTTCTAATTTTGTGTAGAGAATTTAGAATGATAACGCACATAGTATCAATCTTCTTAATTGCTGAATGTTGTACAGGCTCCGAAAAGCTAATTTATATACAAATGACATAACTGAAGGATCAGCGTCTGTCCCAAGGCTATAGATTTAGCTGTATATAAGGAGGGCTTTAATGAGGATCAGGGCTGGCTGTCAGGAGATGCAGCCAGACACTGCGAGGGAGCTGTTTGTTAGAACAGGCCCGAAGATGCATGCTGGAGCTGTGTGTAACACAGGCCAGTGGTGTAGGGGGCGACTACTGGGTCACACTGCCGGAGGAACGTTTCTCGTGAAGCACTGTCACCGAGCGCCCTGCGAGAAGTACTAAGACTCTCGCAGTACACCCGTGACAATCAGTTATTCCCAGACTCGGTGAGTAACTTGGTTGCTGAAATAGCCGCCGCTGCCCAAAAAACTGGTAATTTTTCACATTTTGCCTATTTTTTTCAAAAAACTGTTCAGTAACTTTTTCTTTAATTTTGCATATACATTTCTTGTGGCAGTGTCACTGTACACAAGAAATCTGTATTCGATTGTAAGTGTAACCAATGTGGTCACTACATGTTACACGCAACCACAAGTTTGCAGACCCCTATCAGTGCTACACATGGTATCCCATCAATTTTTTTGATTGGATCCAAGTAATACACACATTGAACTATGCCAGGATCAAATAGAATGCATGTTGTTTCATTCACAGCTTGGCACTAAAACAAATTTACCCTGTTTCCATGTCACAAATTAGGCATGCAAAATCAGCCTTCTGCACTTACAAATAAACGGTTGCTACATCAAGGCTAATTTTATGTCTAATATAATCTACCAAATATAATGTATCATTTGGTGTGAAATGCTTGCCATTGTTGGCAGCAATTATGTAAACAATGTACATGAAATCAACATACTAAAAGGTTTGCCAACTCGTGAACTTACCCATAATATGGATCATCTCAGGTACCAAATAGCAGGCTCTTTGATGGACCTACTATCAATAACACATATATCTATAATGGTTTAAATAAATGTTCCCAAATCGAGAAATACATTCAAATGCATCCTAAGTATCATTAACACAGTATAAAATCAATTTAATCCTTAAAGTATATACTCGGTTGTAATACTTCTACAATTAAACTCATCTGTGTGATGTGCTCCTCTATGCATAACATAACATCTGTATGTATACATGACATCCCTTATAATCATACAACGCTTATGAAATACTAATTCATAAATCAGTACTAAAACACATCTACTTGCCTTGTTTCTAATTCCTTAATACCGACTGTATACATGTATAACTATCATACTAATTGTTTCTAACCAATTAGTAATACACCATGACATTAAAAGTAACAATGCTCACCCCAACTGGGAACTGCAGTCTACCCCAGCGCCTGAGCACTGCTCAGTGCAATCACACCATGCACTGTCTGTAAATAAACAAGCAGGTGAAATATAAGCAGCATTGCACTAACTAACAAGACTCATTAACTGATATACAACCAATTATCAGTTATGAATGAATACTTTTTTTAACCAAATAATGTCTTAACACTGTAGCAGTATATGTATGCTAACAATGATTCCTTTTAAAATACACTAAAATATTATCATTCTACTGTGAGAACACTTGCTAAGTGTCACATAATATTATATATGCTGGACTTGTCTAGCTTTGCAAGTAAGTGTAATTGCTAACAACAATTATAAATCAACTTATTGCTTAAAGCATTGATTAAAACACTTTTCTGCTAATCTATCCTATTAATATACTAATATAAAGTATTGTGATTGATTGTGATTATACAAGTTACCCACTACACTGGGCGTTTAATAGCTCTTTAGTAGAAACTCATTACTACTAGTAGGTATCCCAGTAGAGCGGCAGCGCACCGTGCGCAGATGCTGATACTGTTGGTTTTAACGTTTATTTGTGCACCGTGTTTTCATATTTCGGTAGCGCCGTGGTGCAGTGGCTAGAGCTTCGGACTTTCAACCAAGAGAATCTGGGTTCGAATCCTGTGCGGCGGTGTCGAACCTTGGGCAAGTTCGTTCACTATACGTTGCTCCAGTTCACTCAGCTGTATGAATGAGTACCTGGCTATAGACAGTGGTGGATATTTGTGTACGAACAGTCTTCGCGCATTAATTGCAGCGTGGCTGGATGCTTCCCAGAGAAGTCGAGATGGTGTTCAATTGAACAGGTCTGCCAGGGAGTAAAGTGTAAAGCGCTTTGAGCAGTCCTGAGGACTGGATACTGCGCTATATAAGAACTATTACCTTTACTTTTACTTTACATATTTCTATGTACACTACGGGAATAAATTTCATGTCTACAATCTTGAGTCTTTGTACTTCCATTCAGTATGCGTGTTAATTGAATTGAGTATATGTTCAGTAAAATTGAATTGAGTATATATCCAGTAAACTGGATATAGGATAAAATGCCTAGTCAAGAGCACCAGTGCGTATCGGCCGCATTATCACTGCCGCCGGCGCTACAACGCGCCGACAAGAAAAGGCGTTCTCCGGTGACCATTTAACACCTATAGTTGTCTTCCTACGCAATAAAATCTGCATTCCCTCAGCTTTCTAACGGTATACGTCACTTTTATGTCTGACAAAAAATAGTTCCCAAGAAAACGAAATGAAATATAAAGACAGAAATAAAATATACTTATAGAAACAAAACACAAAAGTGACGTATATCATAAGAAAGAAAAATATATCCTTTATAAAGTTACGCAAACATTATTTTGATATGTGTTATGGTCACTCGGCGAAGTTATAATATTCGTGCGCACTCGCATGACACACGCCATCTTGAGTTCTACTCAGATACGAGGATCTTTTGATTGTCTGGCAGTGATGGATATTGATTTAACCGACGAGTTTACCGCGGCTTTACGGGTCGTAACGGGTATGTATTTTATTATTAGTTAAGCTATATTATCTTATAGCAGTTTGAAATCAGTAGGGGTTATGTTTAAATATTTACCTTTGAAGTCGGAGATCTGTCATGCAAATATTTCGCAACGAGAAATTTTGCAATTACCGCAGCAGCATAGCGACCGACTCAGTGTACTAAAATCTAGTTTTGCTTAGGTTACCGATATACTATCCCTTTTAGAAAAAATGAAGTTTGCAATAATTCATATGTGATAAATAACAACTATCCTTTGTTAATAAATATCGTTAATGTAGCATCTAACAAAAACGAAATGGGGCCGTCGGACGTTTGTTTAGGCGATAAAACAATAATTTTGCTATCGGTGTATTCAGACTGCATGAATCTTACAAATATTCGTTGCCTTATTTCTACCAAAAGTTCACTGTATTATAAATATGTTCACGTATCTAAACACTAAATTGAAAAGAGCTAGATTGAAATCCATCAGTTGATTATAACATTTATTTGAGACAAACAGTACACTGTCACAGACAGACAGTCTCAGACTCAAGTTGACTGACAGTGTCAGTGACAGTAGTGTCAATGACATGCATGGTTTAACAAAAGTTAATTATTGCTTTTCAGCTGGTGGTACGCTGGACTTGTTCCGATCAGTATTTCTTGCTGTTGGGAGAGGCCGACGCCCTTCTCTGCCGAAGTATGACACCAAGTTTGTTGCCAACATAACCTGGCTGCAACTGTTTCACTTGAAGTTGGAGGTGTCTTGGGCAACCGTGACGAGGTGGACAAGGCTGCTTTTCCCAGGACTCCCTACTTTGAACCCACGTCAATACAATGATCTTGGGAATACCACTTCTAACACAGTGCCAAATTTGAACCCTGACCAAGAATTCAGCAACATTTAAAAAAAGAAAACATGTTTCAACAGAATTTGATGATTTTCAAACTTGTAAAAAATTTAAAATAGCAGACAGCTTTACATTTACAAATCAGGGCATATGGGTTGCATTTGCATATGAGGATGATTTTTTTATTGGCACTGTTAGAAGTGGCAAGTTCCGAGGTGGCAACCGTTCAGTTTTTAAATAGAGGTTTTCAAAATATATATATAGGTGGCCACGAATTGATGATGTTGCTGATGTACAGAGTAAATTTGTTTTTGCAGCTGATGTTGATGTACTTCTGAAAGCTAATGGACGTACATACTTAGTTTCAGAAGTAGATTATTTACAACAACTATACGAGAAGTATGCATCAGAATATTTCTGAACATTGTTAATTGGACAATCAATATTTTGGTTTGCCATGCTTAGAGATGTGATTTCTTCATAAGCTCTGTATACATAAATTGTTAATATAAATGTTTATAAGTCAGGATTTTGCTGTTGTGTGTGCCTTACTTATATGTACATTGTGTGAAAATGTCATCAGGATATTTTGAGAATTGACAAAGTTATTGCATTTTTTCGGATTTTATGTTCTTCGTGGTCGATCGAGCCTTGAGACATGTGTGGAAACTACACATATAGCCCTTTTCAGGACACTGTATTATCTTTAATATTTATCTGAAGGTTGTGAAATTAAATATCCTAATTCTATGTATTACTGGCTAATATTAGTGCTTAGAATCAAGGCCATATTTGTATTCATTATATAATTACGGTTGACGAAATATGGCATTATGTGCTATTTTGCAGGTTTTTATGAGGTTATTTTCCAGCCATGTACCAATCTGGCCAGTAGAATTTTCGTATTTGTACTGCACCAATATGTTTAATAAAGCATAGAATAATGCACTGTTATACAGAGAATAAATAGTTATATTTTGTTTTGGTGTAGTCTATGGAATTAAAAAAATGTGGATATTCAAGTGGTTTTAATTTTAGCGCCAAATTATCCGGACACAATGTTTCACAATAAATAGTTGGAAAAAATCATTAAAAAATAACCACTGAACCGATTTTGTTCAAATAAAGTTTATTTTACTTCTACAGTATGCCTCTATCTTATTAGCCCTATTTAAATATTATTAGACAAGTATTAAATTTTTAGTTGGGACACTGCAAAACCCAGTGAGCCTGACAGTCAGCATGTTGTCCCTGGGGCAAGACCACATTTAAATTTTACATAGGAGGCCATTATAATGTTTCCTTCATTTCCTGCAAAATTTGTCCTAACATTTTCTTGAAAATTTCAAAGCATATTTAACCTCCATTGACACAAGTGCTGTGGAAAATTCATGAAATTCTCATACCTCATTTTTCAGAAAAATCCATCCAAACCTGATACCCGTCCATTTCGCCCCAATCTGGTGACAGATTTTGAAATATTGGTGCATTCTGCAGAATACATGAGCGACTAGCTTATATTTATTGCCACCTCGCGAAAGATCTAATGCAATAGTAGCGTCCAGACCATAGCATATTATATTGGGTTTAATTCTGACTGCGATAGACGCCGCCGCCGTCTGGACTTATTGTCCAGACCATAGTGTATATTCTATTTTATTGGGTTTAATTCTGGCTGCAATAGACACCGCCGTTAGAACCTATTGTTCCAACATCAATAGCTTTTACCAGGTATAGATTAGGTATTATAATTTGTGTTGTTAGTATTTTGCTCATTTAATAAACTGTGAAAACGTACAATCCGACTGATCATCTGTGTGACTGAGTGAGTGAATGTGTCCGTATACTTCCCTGCCGACCGCTCGACCAACATGCTACAACTGTTGATTCTGAGGCATTGGAATGCTACAATTGACAACTGTGCTGTGCCAGATGTGAAGATACAAAAAAATATACAAAGTGCGAGAAAAGTATGAACGAGGTATGAGTAAAAACACAGACCACGACTTAGAAGTGTGAAACAACTGCTCCCTGAAGGCTTGGGTGGTTGGGGCTACCAGCACATTCCCGGGGAGGGCGTTCCACCAGAAGACAGCGAGCTGGGATAATCTGATATTTATTTGGATGATAATATCTTGTACTGGTGGGGAGCATTGGGGCAAGGTTGTGGTTATATGATTGTTGGCAATCTGTTCGTTTTGGATCCTACACATCAAGAGGAAGCAAGAGAGTTGTCTTCTTCTCTCAAGGGAATCCTAATGTAGGTGGTTAATCATTGCTGACACTCTTTCTCTCTGACTATAGTTGTTCATGGCAAATCTGGCTGCCCGGCGTAGAATATTTTCTATTTGGTTTACATCCTTCTTGATATATGGGTTCCAAACAGTACTGCAATATTCTAAGTGGGGACGAACAAGTGAAAAGTAGGCTTGTTGTCGTAGATTGTGTGGGGTTCCTCTAAGGTTTTGTCGGATTAGGCCCAGCATTAAGTTGACACGGGAGGTAATGCTATTGATAAGGATGATGGTTATGCCATGTCATTGTGTTGGATATAGTGACACCTAGGTATGTGCAATGTGTGACCATGGAAAGGGTACATTCTCATCCATGGTAGTCGGCATTGATTGTATTACAGTGTACAATGGAGGGTAATTCACATGGTGTGACATTTATCTGTGTTAAATTTTATTTGCCATGTGTTCAACCACTGCTGCAGTTTATTCAGGTCTTCCTGAATTGCTATGGATTCAGCTCGGTTGGAGATAGGTCTCTAGAGGAGACAGTCATCTGCATAGACAGAACTTTGATGTTATTCCTGTTGGTAGATCATTGATGAAGGATAGAAAGAGCAATGGGCAGAGGACTGTTCCCTGGGGCACTCCTGAGGTGACAGTCCAAAGGCTTTTCGTCCACCACCACTTGCTGGGATCAGGAAGTTTTGTATCCACAGCAGTATCAATCACAATACTTTATTGTCCCTTGGGAGGAAATTCATTTGGGGTGTAGCAGCATATTAAAACAAAGAAAACAACTGTACATGCAATATAAAAATAATAATAAAAGTTATATCAGTTAAATATGTTAAATAAATTAAATTATTTACAAAAGTTTAATAATTTCACAAATCATCTCGGGCTCACTGAGTGTCAGACTGGGAGGGAAGACTGAATGAGAATGGTAGCTCATGGATATATCTACAGCACTGACAAAGGAAAGCAGACAGACCTTGTAATCACTGACTTCGCAGTCAAAGACCTTTAGTAAAATTTCATGTGAATGAATTTTTAACACAACATAACCTACATCCAGTTAGCAGTTCCCTGCCGGAACTTTACAATCCACTCCAGAAATTTAATTCACTTTTAAAATAGTCATCTACATTTTGCCATTTAAATTTTTTGGCAAATTCACAAATATAAATGTTACAAAAATATTATGTTCAGGTGTGTGTGTGACTGGATTGCTGCCAATGCCAATCAGTTAAGTGGTTATCATATGTCATTCTCCAGAGATAAACCATATATATATATGCCATCGATTTTGTGTCATTGAGTCAGCGCAGCATAAAACGATATCACAAGTTACAAAGATATTCATTTTAAGTATCATAACTAATTCTGGCTTTGTTTTCTTTGCAGGGACAGAGCTATGCTTGCATTGCATAAACAATAACAGAGAAAACATTTGAATCACTTGAAGTCTCCATCAAACACCAGTACACTGTACAGTAAAGCACATTCGTAATGGCAACTGCTGCAGCATCATCTAAGATGGATCCGTACTTCAATAGACAAGTGAAAGGGCCTCCTTTTAAAGGGAACGAGGAAATGCAGTACGAGGGTGTGCGCCTGATAACCTTCAAGGACTGGCCTAACTGGGGGTCGGTGTGGCCGACCGTACTGGCCAAGGCAGGTTTCTGCTACACCGGCACAGTAGACCAAGTGGCCTGTTTCTCCTGCAGTGGTCGACTGAAGACTTGGGAAGCTGGAGACTCACCTATGACTGAACACAGACGCTTCTTCCCACAGTGTCGATTTGTGACCGGGCGAGATACCAGGAATGTGCCGTTGGGGGATACAACAGAATCGCCACCAGTGCCCTCTGGTGGTCAGTATAATCTATCCCACAACATCCACGCACTGGCAAGCTACGCCGACGCTAATTTCGCTGTAAACAATCGATCGTCATCAAGTTTGACCCAGGGGGAAGATTTACTTGGTAGCCCAAGAGAAATGCCAGATACTGCTTCTGCTAATGACACCCAACATCATACACCACTACCCTTGTCTCACTTGTCACTACAGGTGAGTTTATTGCTGCAATTGTTTTAAAGTAAAATTAAAGACAAACCTTACTGTTAAGTGAAAAGTGAAAAGGCAAAAGTTAACGTTACTGTTACTGGAATATTGTCAGTTATTCCCCAGGTATATTATAACATCATAATCTGCTGCATGCAATGCTGGACTTTGTGACACCAGAAATTAAAATGGTCATGGCAACAAGTGGAAGTTCAAACTACTGTATTGGTGACAACTGCTGCCTTTGGCTTGTCGCTCCATGCTGGGTGTAAGCAACTAAATAAATATATTTGAATACTAATCATCTGTTATCTCATCTAAATCCTAAACATAAAATAATTTGCAGAGATCGAGTTATTAAAAAATACAAGTAATTTATGGTTTACAACTGCATTTCATCAATCAGTTATATCAAATGTATTGGTAATGGGCTACTTAGTTACCTTTCCAAAACCTTTAACTTAACCAGAGGCAAAGGTACTGCTACGTATGTACAATTTGAATTTCTTTCAGTATGTGGTTGACAATCCAACGCCACGTTCTGAGCTGGGGATTGACAGGAGACCAACACATCCAAACTATGCAGTTGAGGCCAACCGTCAGTCTTCATTCAGACAGTGGTCTCAGAACTCAACTCACTCTCCTGAGGCATTCGCCAGTGCTGACTTCTTCTACACAGGTAGGCCCCTCCCTCTGACTTCTACACAAGTAGGCCCTTCCCTCTGGCTTCTACACAAGTAGGCCCTTCCCTCTGGCTTCTTCTACACAGGTAGGCCCCTCCCTCTGGCTTCTTCTACACAAGTAGGGCCTTCCCTCTGGCGTCTTCCACATGGGTAGGTCCCTCCCCTCTGGCTTCTTCCACACGGGTAGGTCCCTTCCCTCTGGCTTCTTCTACACAAGTAGGCCCTTCCCCCTGGCTTCTTCTACACAGGTAGGCCCTTCCCTCTGGCTTCTTCTACACAAGTAGGCCCCTCCCTCTGGCTTCTTCTACACAGGTAGGCCCTTCCCTCTGGTTTCTGCTACACAGGTAGGCCCCTCCCTCTGGCTTCTTCTACACAAGTAGGCCCTTCCCTCTGGCTTCTTCTACACAGGTAGGCCCTTCCCTCTGGCTTCTTCTACACAAGTAGGCCCTCCCCTCTGGCTTCTTCTACACAAGTAGACCCCTCCCTCTGGCTTCTTCTACACAGGTAGGCCCTTCCCTCTGGCTTCTGCTACACAGGTAGGTCCCTCCCTCTGGCTTCTACACAAGTAGGCCCTTCCCTCTGGATTCTTCTACATGGGTAGGTCCCTCCCCTCTGGCTTCTTCCACACCGGTAGGTCCCTTCCCTCTGGCTTCTCCTACATAGGTAGGCCCCTCCTCTGGCTTCTTCTACACAAGTAGGCCCTTCCCTCTGGCTTCTTCTACACATGTAGGCCCTTCCCTCTGGCTTCTTCTACACAAGTAGGCCCTTCCCTCTGGCTTCTTCCACACGGGTAGGTCCCTCCCTTCTGGCTTCTGCTACACAGGTAGGCCCCTCCCTCTGGCTTCTTCTACACAACTAGGCCCTTCCCTCTGGCTTCTTCTACACAGGTAGGCCCTTCCCTCTGGCTTCTTCTACACAAGTAGGCCCTCCCCTCTGGCTTCTTCCACATGGGTAGGTCCCTCCCTTCTGGCTTCTGCTACACAGGTAGGCCCCTCCCTCTGGCTTCTTCTACACAAGTAGGCCCTTCCCTCTGGCTTTTTCTACACAGGTAGGCCCTTCCCTCTGGCTTCTTCTACACAAGTAGGCCCTCCCCTCTGACTTCTTCTACACAAGTAGACCCCTCCCTCTGGCTTCTTCTACACAGGTAGGCCCTTCCCTCTGGCTTCTTCTACACAGGTAGGCCCCTCCCTATGGCTTCTACACAAGTAGGCCCTTCCCGCTGGCTTCTTCTACATGGGTAGTTCCCTCCCCTCTGGCTTCTTTAACACAGGTAGGTCTCTCCCTGTGGCTTCTTCTATACAAGTAGGCCCCTCCCTCTGGCTTCTTCCACACAGGTAAGTGTCTTCATTTTGCTTCTTTTACACAAGTAGGCCCTTCCCTCTGGCTTCTTCTACACAGGTAGGCCCCTCCCTCTGGCTTCTTCTACACAAGTAGGCCCTTCCCTCTGGCTTCTTCCACATGGGTAGGTCCCTCCCTCTGGCTTCTTCCACATTGGTAGGTCCCTCCCCTCTGGCTTCTCCTACACAGGTAGGCCCCTCCCTCTGGCTTCTACACAAGTAGGCCCTTCCCTCTGGCTTTTCTACACAGGTAGCCCCTTCCCTCTGGCTTCTTCTCCACAAGTAGGCCCTCCCTGTGGCTTCTTCTACACAAGTAGGCCCCTCCCTTCTTGCTTCTTCTACACAGGTAGGCCCCTCTGGCTTCTTCTACACAAGTAGGCCCTTCCCTCTGGCTTCTTCCACACGGGTAGGTCCCTCCCTGTGGCTTTTTCTACACTTGTAGGCCCCTCCCTCTGACTTCTTCCACACAGGTAGGTCTCTCCATTTTGCTTCTTTACACAGGTAGGCCCCTCCCTCTGGCTTCTTCTACACGGGTAGATCCCCCCCTTTAACTTCCTCGATCTCCCTCCCTTCCTCGAACTCCCTCCCTTCCTCAATCTCCCTCCCTTCGATCTCCCTCCCTTCCTCGATCTCCCTCCCTTCCTCGATCTCCTTCCCTTCCTCGATCTGCCTCCCTTCCTCGATCTGCCTCCCTTCCTCGATCTCCTTCCCTTCCTCGATCTCCCTCCCTTCCTCGATCTCCCTCCCTTCCTCGATCTCCCTCCCTTCCTCGACCTCACTCACTTCCTCAATATCCCTCCCTTCATTGATCTCCCTCCCTTCCTTGATCTCATTGCACTCTTCCTTTTGTATTACTATTGAAGATTTCAGCCACATCTAAGTTCAATTTAAATTGAACTTATTAGTAAAAATGCCCGTCACATGACAGGTTGCCTTGGTAGTTGACAGTCGTGATAGTAATATTTACCAAATGTTAGAAATCACACAGCATCGTTACATAAACCCCATGTAACATGATCACATATGCTTGTTGTTTGTTCAACTTCAGAGAAAATTTGAAGTTCACGTCCATCACTTTCACACTTTGTAATCGGTAAAAATGTTTATTAGTCAGCAAAGTGAACACATTTCATTACTCGTATCTGCAAAACTCAATTATTACATCCATTATACTGAAGTGTGCATGTGTGTCTGTCTGTTTGACTGTCTGTTTGTGTTGTTCTGTCTGTCTGTCAATCTGTCTGTGTCGGTTTGTTGGTCTGTTTGTCTGTCAGACTGTTCATGCAAAGCAATGCAACTCAACTGTCCCTCTCCCATCTCCTCTCTCTCTATTCTCGGAATACTAATGTTGGAATTACCAAAGTTGGTATCTGTGCATACATGGCGCAGGTTCCAGTATTCAACACTATTTTTTGTTTTCTTACACAGCTGAGACTGGCAGTGGACCAGTCATAGCTGTTGAGACAACCACAGATGCCACAGCTGTTGCAGCAATACCAGTGTCAGTGGCTCCTAGACGGGTGGTGACACAACATTCTGGACTAGTTCCATCAACAGCGAGACTACCTCCTTCTCACACATGTAAGTTGGTTCAGATGTTTTGCGTGGAATCTGTGGAATCAAAATCTCTCATGTAAACTCAATGTCAAGTCAGGTATTAATTTAGTTCATCATGTAGGCAGATATTAAATAGATGTGATCCTTTATCACTTGGCTTGTGCAAATGATCAATATTCCTAGTACATAAGTATAATGGCCGTGCCGCATACCACACTTTTTAGTCAAAATATGCCGTTTTCATAAATCTCTCAAGAAACATGCGTGGTAGATATGCATATTTTATTTCTGTTAATTCTTTCAATTTAATGCAAACAAATTGTTTAAAAATAAATAATGAAAAACAAATATCAGCATTGAAAGTGCAACTCACTGAGATGATGGTTATCGCACCAAAGATGATTAGTCAATGAATGACAGCTATTAACTGTGTATGTTCACCCAGCACCCAATTTGTTTAAGAACAAAATTGAAAAATATCTCAAAAAGGTGGATTACACATAAATACAAAAAAGTTGGACTGTTGATAAGTGAAAGGCCTCCTTGTCCACTTGCCATCACTGTTTTTTGCTCTAGGTGACAATCTTGTTAAATTTCGTCAATGTGGACATTATCAGCTGTGTGTTTTACTTGCTGGTTTGTCTTACAGTTGAGGAAGTTCAAGTTCAACAGGTCCTGCTCAGTGTTTTGACTGCATTGTACCCACAAGATTCACTCGATCCACAGCAACTGCTGCAGCGACGCTGGCCCATCACACAGCCTCATGCAGGTACATGTAGCATTTTACTCTATTTGTGCAGCACAATGGCTAGAGCATCAAACTCTCATTCGAGAGAACCCAGGTTCAAATCCTGTGCTGTTGTTTCGAACCTTGGGCAAGTTCATTCACTCTTGATTGCTCCAATTTGCTCAGCTATATAAATGAGTACCTGGCTGTAGACAGTGGTAGACAATGTTAGACATTTGTATATGACTATAGTCTTCGTGCATTAATTGCAGCATGGCTGAATACTTCCCAGAGAAGTTGAGATGGTGTTCAATTGCATTTGCACAGGTCTGTCAGGGAGTAAAGTGTAAAGTGCTTTGAGCAGTCCTGAGAACTGGATACTGTGCTGTAGAAGAACTTACCTTTACTTTTATTAACAATAATGTACACTCAGTCAAAGGTCAATTCCATTTTGTCAATTCCCAATTATCCAGTTCCAGCTTTAAACATCTATTTCAAGCATGTTTTATTTGTACTTGAAAATGTGTGCACAATCATATTTAATCAGTTCTAGTTTGTTCTAGTTTTTTTCAATTGTTATCAGATGTGAATACAAAATTCCCTATTGTTCATTCTATGTCAGTCAAATAAATCAAGTTCATTGGCCCGTGTCTGTTGTCACAAACAACCAATTCTACAGAATTAAATTCCAACTAACTTTCGAAAAATAATCTAATTCCGGAAAGGAATTGACCTAATACCTGAATGTGGTTTTTGATATGCAAAAATGGAAAATAAAGTGATAATTTTGGTGGTGTGAAAGTTAAAAAGTACATTCCAAGCATGTTCTATGATACTGAGTACCACAAAAGCTTGTGTAAAAAGTGTATATGTGTCAGGGCGTGGAGTTTCTTTTAAATCGACATCATGTGCAACAATATTGACATATTTCCAGTAGGATGAATTTCGCCTTAGTTATATCATTTATAGTTTTGTAAGCGACATCTATAAATGCGTGTTTCTTAATCCCAGTACTAACGTGGGTGTCTCTGCTGTTCCAACTTGTCCTTCCTAATTATATGGCATTTATATATATCATACTTGAATCGCACAATAAGTAATAATGGGCAAGCAGGCAACATTTTGATTCCACCCCCCCCCCAACGCGGCCCTAATTTTAGTGAAATGTTGGCCACCATAGGAAGCAAGTTGTCCACACACTTCTACTAATCAATCATCTAGCACCTATTTTTTATAACAACATCCATACACTAACTGAGACAACAAGAACAATTGAGAATCTACATAAATATTCCCCGAATGTAACAGAGAATATCATAACAGTGTGTGACTCTCCAAATATGCAGCGACCGCAATGATCCGAATTAGTTCATTTTTAGCCATAAAAATTAAAACTGGTCACCTAAGAGAAGGGTCATATGTTGAAATTGTGTACATGGACTGGCATGCTATCATTGTCAACGATCATGTACTTTTTAGCTGTAATATAACCGAATCATACCGAAGTTTGCACAAGGCAAGGCAGCTTAAACTAACTGTAGGCTGACGTCAACTACTCTGACAAGAAGCTGTTTTTATCACTGGTATTTTGTACGTTATATCCGTATATTTAACATCACAAATGTGTGTTAGTACCCTTGTAAGACGTTGGCGATGTTTGAATAAAACATGATTAGGACAATGAACTCGTTGACGTACTTGGAGAGATATTGGGTGCCACAACTGTCAGCAACCGTTATCACCTGTCTTGGATGTCCTTGTCAAACGTTTCTTTCTTTCTGAAATTAACTATTTTGTCAGTAGTACCTCTTGTTTCCAATAATGTGTGTACATCAGCGAAATATATAGTGGCCAAGTAATTGACGTATGGCGATGTTTGGACACTCTGTATCAAGCAGAGATCTGCGCCTGTGTAAAAGTATGATTATTTTAACGGGGGATAGGATGACAATTTGTGTGACGCAAGATATACGTTCCACTGGGCACCCCATTTTTTGTTTCATAATGTACTATGTATATACCTCAATTTACACCCAGCATTTTAGCCCGTTATCTACAATATCATTGTAGTTACCATCAAAAGACGCCTCTGTGCCTTTCAATATTGTGAATATCGTTGAAATGCCTGGCTTGTGTTTTTGACACCTACTGGTGTCGTACACGAGTGATATATAGTACATGATTGCATCATATTATTTAGTATAGTTTGTGGGCATCACGTTACACAAAAAATTCGTGAAGATTTGCAACATGCATGTCCAATAAAATGCTACTTAAAATAATGATTTTGTGTATTTCTTTGCAAAAAATACAAAATGTTATGAAAAATTGCTTGGAGGTATGTACAGTTTGATGACGCATATTTTAATTGTTATTGAGACAGTGTAAATTTCCCTTTGTGGTTAATCTAGTTATATGTATAACTTGATATAAATCTAACTTTCGTGAAGATTTGCAAGATTCAGGAGATCTATTTCGGGTAAGACCACATTAAGGATTCGTCCGCCATTACCCACCAAAAGTGTGCCCTTGAAAAAACCGTTTTGGTGTCATGTGTGAATTTTTTTCGAGCACTTTGGCATGGCACATGTCAGTCCAGTGAATAGTGAATGTACTACTGCATTAGATCTTTCACGAGGTAGCAATAAACATACGCTAGTCGCTTGCATATTCGCACAGTGGCTATTTTGCAGAACGCACCAATATTTCAAAATCCGTCACCAGATTGGGGCGAAATTGAGGGGTGTCAGGTTTGGGTGGATTTTTCTGAAAACTGGGGTATGAGAATTTTACGAGTTTTCCACAGCACTTGTGTCAATGGAGGTTAAATATGCTGTGAAAGTTTCAAGAAAATTGAGCAGGAAATGAAGGAAACGTTATAATGGCCGCCTATGTAAAATTTAAATGTGGTCTTACCCCAGATTATAAATAGAGGTGGGCTGAACTCGTGGCTTTTTGCCGGTAAGTCTCGTGTGTGGATAGACCTTGGTTCGGGTAGAGTGTAGCAGAGCCACGTGTAGTTTTAGGTGTATTGGGTTGTAAATGTATAGTTCTGTAATTGTACTTCTGTTAACATTTGCGGCTGTCCATAAACATTGTGATTGAGATAAGTACCTTGTTACATGAATATATAGATATATATTGTTATTAATGTAAGTTAAATGTAATGGAGTACTGAGGAGTTAATCCCCCAATACTGTCGGCCGTTCACTACTAAAATGCAGTAGCGAACGGTGATCTGCTATACACAGGACTATGCATACCTGATTTGCAGCATTTAAGAATATATAATATTGTATAGAATTATAAATATATATAGATTATTAATTCACATTAATCAAACTAGCAATTAGTTTGATTAATGTGAATTTTATGTATATAGGTATTATATTAATTTGAATTAACCAAACAAACAATCTTAAAATCTGCATAATATGTGAAAGGAGAGCTAATGTTTGCTGTGGTTGTTGTGATGCCAGACAGGACATAATATGTGAAAGGAGAGCTAATGTTTGGTGTGGCTACTGTGCTGCCAGACGGGACATAATATGTGAAAGGAGAGCTAATGTTTGGTGTGGCTACTGTGCTGCCAGACGGGACATAATATGTGAAAGGAGAGCTAATGTTAGGTGTGGCTACTGTGTTGCCAGACGGGACATAATATGTGAAAGGAGAGCTAATGTTTGCTGTGACTACTGTGTTGCCAGACGGGACATAATATGTGAAAGGAGAGCTAATGTTTGCTGTGGCTGCTGTGCTGCAAGACGGGACATAATATGTGAAATGAGAGCTAATGTTTGCTGTGGCTACTGTGTTGCCAGACGGGACATAATATTTGAAAGGAGAGCTAATGTTTGCTGTGGCTACTATGCTGCCAGACGGGACATAATATGTGAAATGAGAGCTAATGTTGGTGTGGCTACTGTGCTGCCAGACGGGACATAATATGTGAAAGGAGAGCTAATGTTTGCTGTGTCTACTGTGTTGCCAGACGGGACATAATATTTGAAAGGAGAGCTAATGTTTGCTGTGGCTACTATGCTGCCAGACGGGACATAATATGTGAAATGAGAGCTAATGTTGGTGTGGCTACTGTGCTGCCAGACGGGACATAATATGTGAAAGGAGAGCTAATGTTAGGTGTGGCTACTGTGCTGCCAGACGGGACACAATATGTGAAATGAGAGCTAATGTTTGCTGTGGCTACTGTGTTGCCAGACGGGACATAATATGTGAAACGAGAGCTAATGTTTGCGGTTATGTTGCAGGTGAGAAAATGACGAGATGTGACGTATGCCGGCGTGGGGTAGCATACGCCAGCTTTCTGCCTTGTGGCCACCAATGCTGTCTGACTTGTGCACGTGAGCACCATGAACGCAACGTGTGCCCCGTGTGTGGGGCCATGATTGGAATGACTCTACGGTGGGCATACTGATAAATACTACGTTCTTGTTATAGGAACGTACCATGACACAATGGCAATGTCATACGATAGCAGTGTCATTGATGAAATCTCATGCAAATTAGAATGGAAGTTAGTAGTATATAGAGTCCACATGATCACGCCCCGCCCCCTTTTAGGCCTAACTCCATGCATAAAAAACGTCCTTATCTTTTTCGGGAACCTACTTATAAAAAAAAGATCAAAGGGTTTTGTGTAACCTGAGAGAAATCGGGAACCTACTTATAAAAAACGTGATTGATGGCCTGTCACTTTTGATTGATAATATTAAGGCGCCATCTAGCGATTATTCCAGTAACGGCGTCCCTAGTTACGGCGTCCCTAGTTACGTGATAACGCCATCTAGCGATTATTCCAGTAACAGCGTCCCTAGTTACGATATTGGTTATAGCTGAAACCACCGTGGTTATAGCTAAAACCACCGTGGTTACGACATACGGTTATAGCTAAAACCACCGTGGTTATAAATTAATTAATTAATTATATATATATATAGGCCTGTCACTTTTTGATTGATGACCCTTCCTTGAGGTGTCACCACCTAGCGGTTATCCCAGTGACTAATTCCCTAGCGATCAACGTAGGACCTACCGTTGTGCTTACGTAAGCACTTATATAGCGTCCCTAGCGACCGTTGTATATATATATATACGTAATAGGCCTTTATATAACCACGACGGTTATAGCTAAAACCACTGTGGTTATAACGGCGCTCTAAACCCATTGTGTGAGAATAACACCGCTGTACCCTATGTAGCAGTAGCCAGCAGCGCTGGCCTATGATCTGGCGGCCTAGTCGCCTTGCCACGACGTCTTACGCACACCGAGCTCCACCTTCGTGCCAGTTAATGCCAGCACGATATATATATATATGCTTATGTAAGCCCGTATATAACCACAACGGTTATAGCGGCGCTGCGCTCTAAACCCATTGTGTGAAAATAACCCCGCTGTACCCTATGTAGCAGCAGCGGCGTGCGCTCGCAGCAGCAGCAGCAGCAGCAGCAGCAGCCATGACCTATGATCCGGCGGCCTAGTTTCTAAATATAACCATGCGACTAGCCGGCTCTGTAACGGCGTTAATTTCAGCCGTGGCGCTATCAAAACGAAACGAATTCCATGCATGCATTTAGCGTTTAAAAGCTGTACTCAGCGGCCTGTTAAAGCAGGATGGTTATATTCGGTGGATAGACGAATGGACGCAAAATGGTGTAAGTTATGTTTTATTAATAGAAGTCACGGTGGCGTGAGCCAGGTCTGCGTAATGTTTGCTTTAGAGCCTCGTCCCTGCCGTAGCCGAGCGGCGCGTGAGTTGTCCCCGTCAAACTGCCGTTGTAGCATTTGTTGAGCGACCGGCTGGAATTAACGGCAAGTTTTCACACGACATACAGGTTTGTTGTAGAGTGTTGTGTGTAGGCAGGTGTATTTCCTTTCCACCTCGAGGCAGGTGGATTCTGTGAAATAATGCATATGAATAATGAGGAGTTTCCCAAGAACTAAATCACTGTTATTAATATAAAAGTAAATAATAAAGAATAGTTTAATACAAGAATAGCATATAAATAATATAAAAAGTAATTAATATAAAACTTACCGATAGGATAAAAGACGAAATACCGCTGTACTAAATAAAATAAATAAAATAAAACTTACCGCTGTTCTTTGCATATGAATAATGGAGGAGAACTAAATCACTGTTATTAATATAAGAGGAGAACTAAATCAATAATTAATCAAGAATAGTAATTAATAAAGAATAGCATATTATTAATATAAAAGTAATTAATAAAGAATATAAAACTTACGGATAGGCTAAAAGACGACTTAACGCTCTACTAAATAAATAAAATAAAATAAAACTTACCGCTGATCTTTCGTGGAAGGTTGCTCAGACGTTGTGCTGGCGGTAGCCATGATTGAATGAAAATGAGCAACGACCGTTGCATGCATGCATTATTTCCTAAAGTCATTTATGCGTTAAGCGTGCATGCGCGAAAATGTTAAGCGCGCATGCGCAAAAGTGAAGTAAAACATTGAAGGCAAAGAGATCAAAATGGCAATAAACGAACGTTTAAATCATAAAATGAACCGTTGTATACGCTTAGTTAGGGATCAGGCATATTGTGGAGTATTAATAATAGAGAAATTCGATGTGAAAGTCACATTTGACAACGAACGCGCTAACGTGAACGTCGAATTTTTTTCTTGGCAATAACTAGAAACCGGATGGTGACGCAAGCCAGCTGTGGCGCGCGTGACGCTAATGGGGGTAGCTTATCACGATCGGAATGTGAAGCTAGAACAATGCCATTTCAAAAACGATACACGAACTATAAAAGCATGAATTGAAGCGTTGTTTAGGATCAGTGGAGAGTAGGGATCTGTGTAGTGCCATTATATTATAGAAAATCGATGTAAATAACGTTTGTGAACGAAAAGCACTACATGACCGTTCATTTTTTTCTTTCCGAAAGCAAAGACATCCGAGACTAGTCAGTTATGCGTTAGGCGATTAGTAGGATCTGCTTTGTGCTGTAGGGGTGCGTGCGTAGCGATAACGAGTTGGACGTTATCATCGAGGAGGCACTAGGCGTACCACACATCGAACCGCCGACGTACGAGAGTCTGTACACGGTGTCGCCAACACCGCCGGAAGTGATACAACGTCAAGTCATCGCGACGGGTCGGGGTCAGTTGGCCTTCCGCTATGAGCGGCACGCGATGTCCCCCCTCGCCGAACACCTCAGTGAGATGATTCTGGAGAGGGCGCGCGATCGATGCGGCGCTGTATCTGGTCCAGTTCGTTTCGGACTGGCTGCTAGGCACGGACTGGCGCGACTACATCAACCGCGCTCTGCTGGAGTCGACCGTCCATACGTACATTCAGCGCAGGAGCGGACTCGAATAGAACATTATGCTTGCTTTGTTTGCTATAACATTGGTTAAAAATAAAAGCCGTTGTTTTGAATGTTGTACTACGATGGCGACGCTTAATAAAACGTTGAAAATGTACTTTCCGTTCGACAGTCCCACACAGCTCCCCGAAAGTGCCACACAATTTCCTGACAGTCCCACACAGCTCCTTGACAGTCACACACAGCTCCCCGGCAGTACGTCTAGCTTGTTACATGTTTGCCTTCCGTACATGGTCTAGCTTGTTACACGTCTGCCTTCCATACATGTACTAGCTTTTTACTTATTTGCTATCCATACATGGTCTAGCTTGTTACATGTTTGCCTTCCATACACGGACTAGCTTGTTACATGTTTACCTTCCATACACGGTCTGGCTTGTTACATGTCTACCTTCCATACATGGTCTAGCTTGTTACATGTCTGCCTTTCATACATGGTCTAGCCTGTTACATGTCTGCCTTCCGTACATGGACTAGCTTGTTACATGTTGGCCTTCCGTACATGGGCTAGCTTGTTACATGTTTGCCTTACGTACATGGACTAGCTTGTTACATGTGTGCCTTCCATACACGAACAAGCTTGTTACATGTTTGCCTTACGTACATGGACTAACTTGTTACATGTTTGCCTTCCATACACGGACTAGCTTGTTACATGTTTGCCTTACATACATGGACTAGCTTGTTACATGTTTGCCTTCCATACATGGTCTAGCTTGTTACAGGTCTGCCTTTCATACATGGTCTAGCTTGATACATGTTTCCCTTCCGTACATGGACTAGCTTGTTACATGTTTACCATCCATACACGGACTAGCTTGTTACATGTTTACCTTCCATACACGGACTAGCTTGTTACATGTTTGCCTTCCATTCACGGACTAGCTTGTTACATGTTTGCCTTCCGTACATGGTCTGGCTTGTTACATGTCTGTCTTCCATACATGGTCTAGCTTGCTACATGTTTCCCTTCCATACATGGTCTAACTTGTGACATGTTTGCCTTCCATACATGGTCTAGCTTGTTACATGTTTGCCTTCCATACACGGACTAGCTTGTTACATATTTGCATTCCATACATGATCTAGCTTGTTACATGTCTACCTTCCATATATGGTCTAGCTTGTTACATGTCTGCCTTCCGTACATGGACTAGGTTCCCTGACAGTCCCACACAGCTTCCGACAGTCACACGCAGTTCCCTGACAGTCCCACACAGCTCCATGACAGTCCCACACAGTTTCCGACAGTCCCACACAGCTTCCCGACAGTCTCATACAGCTTCCGACAGTCCCACACAGCTCCATGACATTTATTTTATTTAGGTCTTATTATTTAGCAATAGACCGGTAAGTTGCCTTTTACACGAGTCCTATTAATTATCTTTATTAATTAATAAGAACCTCATTAGTCATGTTTTGATTTAATTTGGGAACCTCCTCATTAGTCACAGCGATAGAGCGGTAGGTTCTGGCAGTCCCACACAGCTCCATGACAGTCCCACACAGTTTCCGACAGTCCCACACAGCTCCATAACAGTATTACACAGCTTCCTGACAGTCCCACACAGTTCCTGGCAGTCCCACACAGCTCCCCGACAGTCACAGGCAGTTCCCTGACAGTCCCACACAGCTCCCTGACAGCCCCACACAGTTTCCGACAGTCCCACACAGCTTCCCGACAGTCTCATACAGCTTCCGACAGTCCCACACAGCTCCATGACATTTATTTTATTTAGGTCTTATTATTTAGCAATAGACCGGTAAGTTGCCTTTTACACGAGTCCTATTAATTATCTTTATTAATTAATAAGAACCTCATTAGTCATGTTTTGATTTAATTCGGGAACCTCCTCATTAGTCACAGCGATAGAGCGGTAGGTTCTGGCAGTCCCACACAGCTCCATGACAGTCCCACACAGTTTCCGACAGTCCCACACAGCTTCCCGACAGTCTCATACAGCTTCCGACATTCACACGCAGTTCCCTGACAGTCCCACACAGTTACCCGACAGTCACACAAAACTCCCGACAGTCCCACACAGCTCCATGACAGTCCCACACAGTTCCTGGCAGTCCCACACAGCTTCCCGACAGTCCCACACAGCTCCCTGGCTACATGTCTCCCTTCCATATATGGTCTAACTTGTGACATGTTTGCCTTCCATACATGATCTAGCTTGTTACATGTTTGCCTTCCATACACGGACTAGGTTGTTACATATTTGCCTTCCATACATGAACTAGCTTGTTACATGTATGCCTTCCATATATGGTCTAGCTTGTTACATGTTTGCCTTTCATACATGGTCTAGCCTGTTACATGTCTGCCTTCCGTACATGGACTAGGTTGTTACAGCTCCCTGACAGTCCCACACAGTTCCCTGACAGACCCACACAGTTACCCGACAGTCACACAAAACTCCTGACAGTCCCACACAGCTCCACAACAGTATAACACAGCTTCCTGACAGTCCCACACAGTTCCTGGCAGTCCCACACAGCTCCATGACAGTCCCACACAGTTCCCCGACAGTCACACACAGCTTCCCGACAGTCCCACACAGCTCCCTGAAAGTATCACACAATTCCCTGACAGTCCCACACAGCTCCCTGACAGTCACACACAGCTCCCCGGCAGTACCACACAATTCCCTGACAGTCCCACACAGCTATCTGACAGTCCCACACAGCTCCTGACAGTCCCACACAGTTCCCTTACAGTCCCACACAACTCTTGACAGTCAAACACAGCTCCCTGACAGTCCCACACAGTTCCGGTCAGTCCCACACAGCTCCCTGACAGTCCCACACAGCTCCCTGACAGTCACACGCAGTTCCCTGACAGTCCCACACAGTTTCCCGACAGTCACACAAAACTCCTGACAGTCCCACACAGCTCCATAACAGTATTACACAGTTACCCGACAGTCCCACACAACTCCATGACAGTCCCACACAGTTCCCGACAGTCCCACACAGCTTCCCGACAGTCCCACACAGCTCCCTACCACACAATTCCCTGACAGTCCCACACAGTTCCGGTCAGTCCCACACAGCTCCCCGACAGTCTCACACAGCTCCCTGAAAGTACCACACAATTCCCTGACAGTCCCACACAGTTCCCTTACAGTCACACACAGCTCCCTGTCAGTCCCACACAGCTCCCTGACAGTCCCACACAACTCCCTGACAGTCTCACACAGCTCCGCCTGATAGTCCCAAAACTCCCGACAGTCCCACACAGCTCCCTGACAGTCACACACAGCTCCCCGGCAGTACCACACAGTTCCTGGCAGTCCCACACAGCTCCATGACATTTATACAAATTACGTACACATGAAATTGTGGAAAAATTACCCGTCCACTTCCCCAATATAGGTATGGCATTTGCAGTCACTGTTTCCCCTTCCGTCATTTGTAAAACTTAAATGCCATAAGGCATGGGTTGCTATATCGCAGAATACAGGCAGTGAGAGGTGGTTACCCGTGCAAGTAATACCTAATATCCATACAGAGCCACAACAGAAATGTGAATATTTTAACATGAGTTTTTGTTGTGACAATGTACTTTTCTATTTTTTTTCTCACAAAAACTGATGGTAAGACATTCACATTTCTTTTAGTGGTCGGTGCCTTTCTGTTCTTGTTTCTATGATCCTTGGTAGCATAGTTCTGTTGTAGATAATGTGTTTCTGTGATCCTTGTTAGCATGGTTCTGTTGTGGATAATGTGTTTCTGTGATCCTTGGTAGTGTGGTTCTATTGTGAATAATGTTTCTGTGATCCTTGTTAGCATGGTTCTGTTGTGAATAATGTGTTTCTGTGATCCTTGTTAGCATGGTTCTATTGTGGATAATGTATGTTTGTGATCCTTGTTAGCATGGGTACGTTGTGGATAATGTGTTTCTGTGATCCTTGCATGGTAGCATGGTTTTGTTCTATATAATGTGTTTCTGTGATCTTTGGTAGCATGGTTCTGTTGTGGATCATGTGTTTCTGTGATCCTTGGTAGCGTGGTTCTGTTGTGGATAATGTGTTTCTGTGATCCTTGGTAGCGTGGTTCTGTTGTGGATAATGTGTTTCTGTAATCCTTGGTAGCATGGTTCTGTTGTGGATAATGTGTTTCTGTAATCCTTGGTAGCGTGGTTCTGTTGTGGATAATGTGTTTCTGTAATCCTTGGTAGTGTGTTTCTGTTGTGGATAACGCGTTTCTATGATCTTAGGTAGCGCGGTTCTGTTGGGGATAGTGTGTTTCTGCGATCCTTGGTAGCGTGGTTCTGTTGTGGATAATGTGTTTCTGTGATCCTTGGTAGAATGGTTCTGTTGTGGATAATGTGTTTCTGTGATCCTTGGTAGCGTGGTTCTGTTGTATATAATATATTTCTGTAATCCTTGGTAGCATGGTTCTGTTGTAGATAATGTGTTTCTGTGATCCTTGTTAGCATGGTTCTGTTGATGATCATGTGTTTCTGTGATCCTTGTTAGCATGGTTCTGTTGTGGATAATGTGTTTCTGTGATCCTTAGTAGCATGGTTCTATTGTGGATAATGTATGTTTGTGATCCTTGTTAGCATGGGTACGTTGTGGATAATATGTTTCTGTGATCATTGCATGGTAGCATGGTTCTGTTCTATATAATGTGTTTCTGTGATCTTTGGTAGCTTGGTTCTGTTGTGGATAATGTGTTTCTGTGATCCTTGGTAGCATGGTTCTAATGTGGATAATGTGTTTCTGTGATCCTTGGTAGCGTGGTTCTGTGATCTTTGGTAGTGTGGTTCTGTTGTGGATAATGTGTTTCTGTGATCTTAGGTAGTGTGGTTCTGTTGTGGATAGTGTGTTTCTGTGATCTTAGGTAGTGTGGTTCTGTTATGGATAATGTGTTTCTGTGATCCTTGGTAGCATGGTTCTGTTGTGGATAATGTGTTTCTGTGATCCTTGGTAGCATGGTTCTGTTGTGGATAATGTGTTTCTGTGATCCTTGGTAGCATGGTTCTGTTGTGGATAATGTGTTTATGTGATCCTAGGTAACATGGTTCTCTTGTGGATAATGTGTTTCTGTTATCCTTGGTAGCGTGGTTCTGTTGTATATAATATATTTCTGTAATCCTTGGTAGCATGGTTCTGTTGTGGATAATGTGTTTCTGTGATCCTTGCATGGTAGCATGGTTCTGTTGTGGATAATGTGTTTCTGTGATCCTTGCATGGTAGCATGGTTCTGTTGTGGATAATGTGTTTCTGTGATCCTTGCATGGTAGCATGGTTCTGTTGTGGATAATGTGTTTCTGTGATCCTTGCATGGTAGCTTGGTTCTGTTGTGGATAATGTTTTCTGTGATCCTTGCATGGTAGCATGGTTCTGTTGTGGATAATGTGTATCTGTGATCCTTGCATGGTAGCGTGGTTCTGTTGTGGATAATGTTTTCTGTGATCCTTGCATAGTAGCTTGGTTCTGTTGTGGATAATGTGTTTCTGTGATCCTTGCATGGTAGCATGGTTCTGTTGTGGATAATGTGTTTCTGTGATCCTTGCATGGTAGCTTGGTTATGTTGTGGATAATGTTTTCTGTGATCCTTGCATGGTAGCTTGGTTCTGTTGTGGATAATGTGTTTCTGTGATCCTTGCATGGTAGCATGGTTCTGTTGTGGATAATGTGTTCCTGTGATCCTTGCATGGTAGCGTGGTTCTGTTGTGGATAATGTGTTTCTGTGATCCTTGCATGGTAGCATGGTTCTGTTGTGGATAATGTGTTTATGTGATCCTAGGTAGCATGGTTCTCTTGTGGATAATGTGTTTCTGTGATCCTTGGTAGCGTGGTTCTGTTTATAAAATTTCTGTAATCCTTGGTAGCATGGTTCTGTTGTAGATAATGTGTTTCTGTGATCCTTGGTAGCATGGTTCTGTTGTGGATAATGTGTTTCTGTGATCCTTGCATGGTAGCATGGTTCTGTTGTGGATAATGTGTTTCTGTGATCCTTGCATGGTAGCACGGTTCTGTTGTAGATAATATGTTTCTGTGATCCTCGCATGGTAGCGTGGTTCTGTTGTAGATAATATGTTTCTGTGATCCTTGCATGGTAGCATGTTTCTGTTGTAGATAATATTTTTCTGTGATCCTTGCATGGTAGCATGGTTCTGTTGTAGATAATATTTTTCTGTGATCCTTGCATGGTAGCATGGTTCTGTTGTAGATAATATGTTTCTGTGATCCTTGCATGGTAGCATGGTTCTGTTGTGGATAATGTGTTTCTGTGATCCTTGCATGGTAGCATGCTTCTGTTGTGGATAATGTTTTCTGTGATCCTTGCATGGTATCATGGTTCTGTTGTGGATAATGTGTTACTGTGATCCTTGCATGGTAGCGTGGTTCTGTTGTGGTGCAATGCGCTGATGTGGTGAAAAGTGTCTCTCTGCTTGCTAAGATATTTCTCTGCTGTTTGGATATACATGGTGACAACTTTTATACTGCATGGTGGCCAATGTATTGGACAAACGTCGCGGTGCTTGAATGTTTGGTAAATCCTGAATGCATTCTTGTTATTGACTGATTAGAAAACCTTTAGACATCGAGGTGTTAAGCTATGGAACTATATAGCAACAACAGTGGATTGTACCTATGCACTTACAAAGTTTAAATGTCAACTCAAGAGATTTTTGTTAGTAAATAATATTAGTGACTTATATAATTAACATTCATTGTTGCATTCTAATGCGTGTATTTATGATAATACTATTGCTGTGATTTGTGTTGCTGATTTAATTTCTATCTGTTTTTTTTATTTTTTATTATTCTACGTGCACCGTGGAATTCCATATGTATTACATGTATTGAGAGGCTCATGGCTTTATACCCTCATTATACAAACTATAACAGTGTATGTATCAAATGTGCATCAAATATTTAATGTATTGTGTCATAGTTTCTGTAATAAACCATCATCATAATCATTCTTACATTCCTTGCTTAATAAGTGTGAAACGTCTTGTATGTTAATAATAATAATACAATTTATTTCTATAGCGCCCTATCAATCAGATTGCTCTTAGGCGCTTTAAATTGGGGAAGCTGCTCTCACGACACATTGTGTTGGGTTTTGTAATAAATCTGCCAATATTAAGTTTGCCGCTTATCCATTTTATCTTATCTTAGTTGTACACCTTCACTAAATCAATGTTATCACTAAAACAAATTTTGCAGATATCTATATATTGATACTATGACTTGGTGACACAGCAAGTGCACCGATGTCCATTCGCCTCTCTCTGCTCAGTCACATCCTTCAACTGTTGTACCTTTTGGCAATGCTTTAAAACAGATGTTTATTTAAAGTTAATTACTTTTTCCTGTCGACAAATTGAGTGGTCAGACATTCCCTGTGACCGCAGAAATTAAATGGTCATGGGGAGAAGTTGAGTGGTCAGACATTATCTGTGACAGCAGAAATTAAATGGTCATGGGGAGAAGATGAGTGGTCAGACATTCCCTGTGACAGCATAAATTAAATGGTCATGGGGAGAAGATGAGTGGTCAGACATTCTCTGTGACAGCAGAAATTAAATGGTCATGGGGAGAAGTTGAGTGGTCAGACATTCCCTGTGACGGCAGAAATTAAATGGTCATGGGGAGAAGTTGAGTGGTCAGACATTCCCTGTGACAGCATAAATTAAATGGTCATGGGGAGAAGTTGAGTGGTCAGACATTGCCTGTGACAGCAGAAATTAAATGGTCATGGGGAGAAGTTGAGTGGTCAGACATTCCCTGTGACGGCAGAAATTAAATGGTCATGGGGAGAAGTTGAGTGGTCAGACATTCCCTGTGACAGCATAAATTAAATGGTCATGGGGAGAAGTTGAGTGGTCAGACATTGCCTGTGACAGCAGAAATTAAATGGTCATGGGGAGAAGTTGAGTGGTCAGACATTCCCTGTGACAGCAGAAATTAAATGGTCATGGGGAGAAGTTGAGTGGTCAGACATTCCCTGTGACGGTAGAAATTGAATGGTCATGGGGAGAAGTTGGGTGGTCAGACATTCCCTGTGACAGCAGAAATTAAATGGTCATGGGGAGAAGATGAGTGGTCAGACATTCCCTGTGACAGCAGAAATTAAATGGTCATGGGGAGAAGTTGAGTGGTCAGACATTCCCTGTGACAGCAGAAATTAAATGGTCATGGGGAGAAGATGAGTGGTCAGACATTCCCTGTGACAGCAGAAATTAAATGGTCATGGGGAGAAGTTGAGTGGTCAGACATTCCCTGTGACAGCAGAAATTAAATGGTCATGGGGAGAAGTTGAGTGGTCAGACACTCCCTGTGACGGTAGAAATTGAATGGTCATGGGGAGAAGTTGGGTGGTCAGACATTCCCTGTGACAGCAGAAATTAAATGGTCATGGGGAGAAGATGAGTGGTCAGACATTCCCTGTGACAGCAGAAATTAAATGGTCATGGGGAGAAGTTGAGTGGTCAGACATTCCCTGTGACAGCAGATATTAAATGGTCATGGGGAGAAGTTGAGTGGTCAGACATTCCCTGTGACAGCAGAAATTAAATGGTCATGGGGAGAAGTTGAGTGGTCAGACATTCCCTGTGACAGCAGAAATTAAATGGTCATGGGGAGAAGTTGAGTGGTCAGACATTCCATGTGACAGCAGATATTAAATGGTCATGGGGAGAAGTTGAGTGGTCAGACATTGCCTGTGACAGCAGAAATTAAATGGTCATGGGGAGAAGTTGAGTGGTCAGACATTCCCTGTGACAACAGAAATTAAATGGTCATGGGGAGAAGTTGAGTGGTCAGACATTCCCTGTGACAGCATAAATTAAATGGTCATGGGGAGAAGTTGTTATAATATGTATGTCCAACACACTGGTGATCTGAATTTGATCTGCTTTGCCCGAAGAAGTTGTTATAATATGTATGCCCAACACACTGGTGATCTGAACATGATCTGCTTTGCCCGAAGAAGTTGTTATAATATGTATGCCCAACACACTGGTGATCTGAACATGATCTGCTGTGCCCAAAGAAGTTGTTATAATATGTATGTCCAACACACTGGTGATCTGAACATGATCTGCTGTGCCCAAAGAAGTTGTTATAATATGTATGTCCAACACACTGGTGATCTGAACATGATCTGCTGTGCCCAAAGAAGTTGTTATAATATGTATGTCCAACACACTGGTGATCTGAACATGATCTGCTTTGCCCAAAGAAGTTGTTATAATATGTATGCCCAACACACTGGTGATCTGAACATGATCTGCTGTGCCCAAAGAAGTTGTTATAATATGTATGTCCAACACACTGGTGATCTGAACATGATCTGCTTTGCCCAAAGAAGTTGTTATAATATGTATGCCCAACACACTGGTGATCTGAACATGGTCTGCTTTGCCCAAAGAAGTTGTTATAATATGTATGCCCAACACACTGGTGATCTGAACATGATCTGCTTTGCCCGAAAGAAGTTGTTGTAATATGTATGCCCAACACACTGGTGATCTGAACATGATCTGCTGTGCCCAAAGAAGTTGTTATAATATGTATGTCCAACACACTGGTGATCTGAACATGATCTGCTGTGCCCAAAGAAGTTGTTATAATATGTATGTCCAACACACTGGTGATCTGAACATGATCTGCTGTGCCCAAAGAAGTTGTTATAATATGTATGCCCAACATACTGGTGATCAGAACTTGATCTGCTTTGCCTGAAGAAGTTGTTATAATATGTATGTCCAACACACTGGTGATCTGAACATGATCTGCTTTGCCCGAAGAAGTTGTTGTAATATGTATGTCCAACACACTGGTGATCAGAACTTGATCTGCTTTGCCCGAAGAAGTTGTTATATATATGTACATATATACGTTCCAACCCCACCATAAGACCAGTTCATTCAGTGCTATACCATCAATAGTAAATACTTTGTGGCATGGTTCTTGATGGGCACAATCTGATCCCAGATTAGAAATCAAACTGTGTTATAGGGAAGGAGGAGTCAAGGGAACCCCTTGGTCAAAGTGAGTCCACCATCATCATGATCCTGGTATACAATGCAGTCAGATCAAAGATACTAACGTTTAGACTCCCAATAAAATGCGACCCAATGTTGTATATGCCAGCTAGGCCCAAATCCAAAATGGTTAGACACAAAATTGTGTTTTGGGGACTTCTTAAAACTTGGCGTCTTACAAATGCAAATTTTTTGGTAAATGGCTCAGACAGGAAACAATAAATGGGGTATAAAGGAATTATATATTTAGTAGAATGTTGATTTTGGCGTCAATGTATGTGTTGGTCAGCCCTTGCAGTGTAGATGGAGAAGCAATGGGGATTTGGAAGGACAGGATGTCAATGAAGAATGTAGTGGAGATAATTGAAAGAAAACATGGTTCTTTACATGCACAACTCTTTTGACACTACAGAACGACGTGTCAGGGATATCCAGTATATCCCCAAGTCAGTGATGTCACTGAACATTTTCCAACATATTGTTCTAATGCAGACAGGTTTCCTTTGAATGAGATCTCGATATTAAAGTTGCATTCCACGTTAAACTACCATTTTAACTGTTTTGAAGAAAGAATATGAACACTGTTTTACTTATTTTATCATACTTATATAATTGCTACCTAAATGTGTACATACTTTGGCATTTGATGTTATTCGAGAAACAATGCTTTTGTAAAATGACTGGTCAAAATGTCCAGCCAGTGTTATAACAAACTTACGGCATGTGGTAATAGTTTGTTGTTTTGTGCATTTTTATATGTTGTTGAGGAAAGTTATGTGTAGTGTACGAGGCAAGTAGATTCACTGGGAATAAATTTTGTATTTAAAAGATGGACAATCTGAGAATGCAACTTTAAGGACTGTTTTAAGACATTGGCTTATTAAATTATTTGTATGAATGCATTTAGTTTCAGAATCAATTTTCATAAAACAGAATACACACTTAAAATACATATTGAGTATATATTGTTATATGGGAGTGTTTTAAGATGACAATTGCCATTTCCAAGACAAAAACGTGTTAATGAATTAAACATCTGACAACTTAATTAAAATGAGGTTCATTGAAAGTCATTCTGATGGTCAATAATCAAGATGTAATGTAAAATAGTTAATAGTGCAAACCGTGCCACTCACTGTACCCTAAAGCTAAGATTCCGCATATGCGGATACGGAATGCGGCAAAACAATTAATATAGTGCCCAGTGTAAATACGCCAGTGGTCGGGATCTAGAGAAATCCCTTCCTCTTTGCTCTCCGCCTGTACATTCCCCGGTCGTCTACACTGGCAAGTTCCTCTCCGATCACCTTGCTGCTGAGTCTGATAATGCGATTCAGGATATTCCGATTGGTGACACTCAATCCACCATGCCATGCCCGGAAGCCAAAGGTTACAGTACTCTCAAGGTAACAGCCATAGAAGGTCCTCAGAACATGACGGCTCACCCCGAGGGATCTGAGTTTACGCAGAAAATAAAGCTTCTGTTGGCATTTCTTGTTCAAAGTTGTGTTTGCACTGACTATAAGTTTAGAGTCAATTACAGTACCTAGGTACTTGTACTCTGATACGCGCTTGACAGTCTCGCCATTGATGACCAGGTCTTTGGGTGGGGTTGGGTCTCTCCTGAAGTCAATGATGAACTCCGTCTTCTGGGCATTAAGATCCAGGACGTGATCACCACACCACCGGGCAAAGTCTGAGACCACTTCCTCGCACACCGTGTCGGAATTTGACAGGTCAACAATTGCCGTATCGTCAGAGTACTTCACAAAAGTGCACTGCTCATGTTTGCTGCCGCAATCGTCCGTGTACAAAGTGAAACTCACCGGCGAAACCACTGGGCCCTAAGGGGCCTCGGTGGATGTACACAGGGGGCTAGACATGTTTTGGCGCACAGCCTGCTGACGTTCCGTGAGAAAGGAATTCACCCAGAGAACAAGGTGAGGGTTGACGTGCATGTCCGCGAGCATCTTCATCTTGATGTGAGGTCTACGAAGACTATCTTGGCGTACGCCTTGGCCTTCTCGAGATGAGTGTACACATAGTTGAGTAGGGTCAGCACCGTGTCGTCCACGCCCGGTTGCGTCTATACACAAACTGGAGCGGATCACGCTGATCGCCGACCTGCTGCAGGAGTTGTGAGAGCATGAGGCGCTCGAAGCATTTCATTACCACAGAGGTCAGCGCCACCGGCCTGAAGTCGTTCGGAGCAGATGGCCGCGGCTTCTTCGGAACAGGGCAGATGATGGAGGATTTCCATATTCGAGGTATATGGTGCTGCCTGAGGGACCAGTTAAACAGAATGCTGAAAACTGCTCCAAGCTGGGAATGACACTCCTCCGGGACACGGCCGCCGATGTTGTCCGGTCCTGATGCCTTACGGGGATTAATCCGCTGAAGAACCCGGCTGACGTCATCCGGAGTGGTTTCAGATAAGTCATGATCCCCTAACTGGGACTGAAGCTGGTCCGCCACAGCTCGGCGTTCGCACGTGAAGTCGTGACGATCGAAATGACTGAACATAATGTTCTCTGCGAACTTCATGCTCCCCTTCGTTCCTGTGTAGGAGACAGGTGAGTTACGGGGCTGACCACACGCAATAGTTTTAAGTGTCTGCCATGCTGATCTCGTGTTGCCATATTGAAACTGCCGTTCGATTTCGTATCCGTACTCTCTTTTGGCTTCTTTAATTTGTTTCTTTAATACACTTTGAATCATCGTGTCCTCCACACGATCCTGTGCCATGATAGCCCTTTTCTCTTCATTCAAAGTGTTTTTCAGCTCTTTTTACACCCAGGGCTTGTTGCTGGCGAAGATCCCGACTCGCTGCTCCTGATGATTTAAAAAAAAAATTCGACCAGGAAATACAAACAATTACATGTTCTCTGTGTTTACATTATATTCTTCTCGTCATTAACTTTGTTATACTCTACTATGAATTGTAATAAATTAACCACTTAGCGCGTAGTAAAAACTTGCATGCACACGCACACAGCGCGTAGGAAGAACATGCATGCACGCGCACACACTGTGAAGTGGACAGATCTACCGGTACTCGCAACTACATAGAAAAGCGTATGAATAATATCACAAACTTGGTATCTGAATGGCAACACATCTCGGGTGTAACAATGTTTATTTAAAGTGGTGAATGAATTACTTTAATAATTTTGTATCTGAGTAGAAGTAAAAGGAATTGAGTAAAAGTACCTTCTAAGAAACCTACTTGAGTAAAAAGAAAAACATCTTTCCAAAATTACTTTTAGTAGAAGTTAAACAAGAACGGAAAGATTAGAACTGGAAGTGACCTCATGTTGCACTTGCTTCCTGAAGAAAGGTTTGTATGCAAATACGATCTCGAACTGGCACCTGCTTGGATAATATTAATAGTTTTTGGCCTGGCAACGGGATCCTCCCGGTGATTAAGTGCGTTTTACGAAATGTCATTCGTGGACAGAGCACCACCAGGTGACGTAGTTCGGAAAAAAATGTAATGAACATATATCAGAGTAAAAAGTAGCGTTACCTTAGATAAAACTACTTTGCTACAATTAAAAGTAGTTACTAGAATTTGTACTTTGTTAATTGTCAATTACTATAAAAGAACTCAAATATTGTAACAAAGTAGTTTTATTTTGTTACATGACACCACTGTCTACATAGACCCACCAAATTATCACACATCTCAGACGACCTCGGCCAGACAACCAATTACAGTTGGTATATGTACACAACTGTAATCTGCTACACCGCACCAGACAGACAATTACAGTTGGTATATGTACACAACTGTAATATCTTACACCACATCAGACATACAATTACAGCTAATACATTCAAACAACCAATTACAGTCGGTATGTTACTGTAATCTATTACACCGCACCAGACATACAATTACAGTTAGCACATTCAGACAACCAATTACAGTTGATATGTGTACACAACTTTAATCTGCTATACCACACCAGACAGACAATTACGCTCTACACTGGACAAAGTGGAGGGGTGTGACATCCACGAGGATAGCGAGGGGTAAAGTTGGCATTTAAGTCAAATAAGTCATGTTACTGGTTACATCCTCGTACTTTCTCCCTGCAGCTGTCTCTAAAGTGCTGCCAGGTTCTGCTTCAGCTGCTGCGCCACTGCTGGTTGCTGCGCCGCCGCTGGTTCAGTGGTTGTGACTGTGTTGCTCTGCTGTGGCAGGAGGGAATAGTTGCTAGGGAGAGCTCCTCCGCTGCAAACACTGCCTCCACGAGACTCTGCACATTGCGGAAATCATCTCCTGCAACAAACAAACGTTCACCACTCAGTCTGCTGTCAAACAGACGCAGTTATACAACTACCTTAATGAAGACCTGTTCTCAGTTCTTGCACATGACACAGAGAGAGATGAATTTGTTATCAAATACATTTAGCAGCAATATAAAATTGAAGTAACCTCACAAATGTTTTGCCGTGCCATAATGTAATCATTATCCCAACAATAACCATTGTACCAATATTACAGAAAACTAGCCAAGTTATGATCCTCATTGTGGAGGGTGTGTAAACATCTACCAATTCTGAAAGGAAATATTAGCTTGAAAAATAACACGTTTTCATCATCAAACTGTGAAATTCTAGCTATGTCTGAATAAAATTACGTCAAGAGTTCTTTTTTCAACAAATGGGAGTGAGTTACTTCCCAGAATTCACATGTAGAACAGAAAATGAATTGCCTACATATGCCAGACGATTCTCTATGACTCTGTGTAGTAGGTCTCTTGAGAAGCCCATCTCAAGCACCATCTGCACCATGCTGGCGTCCATGCGTGCCCGTACTGCTCGTGGCTCCACCGGGTACCGCCCGACTGCTGCACACACAATTGTACACATCCACGGTTCATGATCCACACATTAACTGCTCTTTTAAATCTTCTACACATACACACTATAAGGGTATTGCAACAAAACTGAAAAATGTAGTTGCTATAAAATGCTGACTTTATAAAAATTGGGCCAAGTGGCCCTGAAGTCCTTTGGACTAATACGTCTATATGTGACCCCGGCTGACCAAATGAGTGATAAGTCGGAAAAATTTTAACTTTGTTTTCTTATCTTTGTAAAGGTTTGGTAGGGTGCTTTACACGGTTTCAAAAAATATGACTGCTACAAAAATTGGCAAAGTTATGGAGCATTGAACATGGTAGGGATCAAAAAGTGAAAATGAAGAAAACGGCTGTTGAAGTTTTACATTATATATGCAAATGGAAATATTACACACACAACATTCAAATGTGGCACACAGTATGTAATATGTATGTTATGTTGCAATGATACACTGGAAGTACAAATGTGCTGCTCCAAAGACTTATCAAGTTATGCCAGATTATGTCTTCATGTGTAAAACTAAGAGGACAGATTATTTGAGAGCAAAAGGTAGACTCACTGTTTGACACAGTTTAAAACCTACAGGCAACTGTCCAGTTTAACAGGGGTATAGTGGCTTAATGCTGTCTGTTGACACAAGCTACTGCCAGTGACCAATTACACATTAGTCACAGTTTCCATCAAACAATAGCAGGCAGAGAATCTTAGCTCCACAGCTGGGTGTAATACACAACCAGAGCCACCACTGATTCATGGTCAAGTAGATTAGCTCAATGCACCAACTAAGACAATACACAACATTGTGAGTGACAGTGTCCAGGGTGAGGCCTAAGCAGTGTCCTCATTGCTGAATAGATCAATTAAACCTGCCAAGTGGGTGACATCCTCACACGTGTTCATTAATCCTTAGTGATTGTTCAGAACACCAGACTGACCACATAACTAAACAAAGCGAATGTAATAGGTGAAGAACAGGCAGTGTTCAAATAGGGGTATTGGTTGGATTGTATTTGTCTCGACGCAAAAGACTTTATTGTGCCTTCATCGATTCTAAGAAAGCATTTGATTTAGTAGACCAGTCCTCCCTGTGGTCTAAGATAATTCCATGCGGTATTAATGGTATTGTGTTGAAAGTTGTATACAACATATACAAAAATGCTAAATCATGTATAAATCAGGGCCAGGCTGTGTCAGCCTTCTTCTCATGTGATGTAGAGGTATGGCAAGGAGAAAACTTGTGTCCTTTGTTATTTGCTATTTACCTGAATCATTTTGAACACTGTTAGTCACAATTATAACGGACTTGACATGGCAGCTGGTGAAATTTACAACAACCTTAGGGATGATGATGTAGAAAATGTATGTTCTACTATATGGTGATGACACTAGAATGATTCAATCAAATACATATTTCTTGCTTGTGTATAGTAAACTCTTCTAATGGTTGACATTTGGTTGTTTCAGGTGTCAACTGTATTGTGAATCTGTAATTATTAGTCTATATTGATACAATTGATTTACACAGTACCATGTCTACACAAGGCATGGCAAGCGTAAATAGAACAGTAGAATGCAATTGATATCAATAAAGTGTAGGATATTTCACTCTATAGTTGTCCAGAATATTAATTTTCTATGTTTGTCACCTACAGGTGACAGAATATTAATTTTCTATGTGTACTAGGGCGTTCTTTGTCCAGTTGTGCAATTTCAGTTTGACCCCGTTCTTTGCAGTTTATTTAAGCGGCGCTTAATTACGGTGCGACACCTTTCTGAGCGCGATGAAAAGGTCCTTGCCACGAGATGACTCGCCTCTGCCGTCTCTTTGTTCGTATTGGAGTGAAAATGTAACGCCAAACTTGGCAAACGAACCTCAATGAAGGGATTTTATCCACGTTAGTGCAGTTGACATTTGACAGTTTGGTGCACTAGAACATTTTGGTGTCCAGAAGTGGGATCCTCGATACTACGAACAAGAGACGGCAGACGCGCGACGACCGGATCGGAAACAATGACCTTCCTGCATGCGTCAAGGGAGAGACGTTTGATGACTGATCAAAATATATATGTCCTTCCTGCACCGTGAACCGTGCACGGCAGAGCCACCACTATGGAGTATGGGGACTCTCCAAATGTTGTCCAACCTGCTGATGGTCTCCAAGATCAGATCACTGCTTTGCAGGACCAACTTGCGCGACTGCAACTCGCATCGAATTCACGACCTGCAACTCAGGTGTTATACGTACCGAGGGAGAGGAAGATCCGTTCTTTTAGTGGGAAAGATGGCGAGTTGACAGTACAAGAGTTTGTGGAGGATATTGAGAGTCTCTTCTGAGCTCGTGAGATGTCCAATGATGAGAAGTGTGATCTAATCGCCTCGCACCTTGAGGGCGATGCAAGACACGAGATACGCTATTGGCCCAAAGAAGACGCAAGGACTCCCAGACGAGTACTCGAAATCCTCTTGGAAGTTTTTGGCGAGAAACGGTCCGTGTCGCAGCTACAGGAGCTGTTCTACTTGAGGAAACAGTTGGAAGGCGAATCCATTCGCAGCTTTGCAGCTGCATTGCAGGGGCTTCTCGAGACGCTGACACGTAAAGATTCGCGTTCCGTCAACGATCCAGACCGCGTCTTGGCTGAACACTTTGCAGAAGGTTTGAAGGATCGCGTCTTGCGCAGAGAAGTGAAGCAGCAGCTTAGGCTTCATCCAGATATGGCTTTTGTCGAACTGCGTGAGGAAGCGATCATATGGTCTGAAGAGGAAGAGCGGCCACCCGCAGTGAGACGTCATGTTGCCGGTAACCGAGAATTAGCCGCAACGTCAACTAATACCACCGAGTCCGCTAGTCACTCGGCACTGTCAACGAATGAAATCAATACGGAAGCCACCAACAGTACCATACAAAAGGTACTTTCGACACTAGAGGACCAAACGCGAGTCTTGGGCGCTTTGTCTGAACGTGTTCGTAAGATGGAAGAAGCCGCGAATAGTACGTCGAAAGGACGACAGTCCGCTGCAGCACAGCGATCCAGGCAGGCACAGCGGTCGTTGCAGTTCACAGAAGATGGTCGTGCCATTTGCTATAAATGTGGGAAAGTTGGACATTTGGGAAGGCAATGCCGTGGCGTGACACACTCCGGTCAACCCTGGCGACAGCCCCAAACGCGTCCACCGAGATGTAGACCGAACATGGATACGTGTTTCAGAAATGTTCGTTCTGATGATCCACAAAGCGAAGACTCTTTAAACTAGATGCACTCACTGCCGCGAGTCGGGTTGTGGAGTTGTTGCGGTTAGGCTCACACACTGTTGCACCAACTGATGCTACAGTAGGGACATGCCCCATAGTAACCGTAAAAATGGGAGATGTTGAAGTTACTTGTCTAGTTGACACAGGTTCCCAAGTGAGTACTGTGACAGAGTCTTTCTTCCGCGAGTATATCGCTCGAAGCAATCGAGAGTTGGAGTCGTGTGGTTGGCTAAAATTGACCGCAGCCAACGGATTAGATATACCATACGTTGGATATGTAGAGTTAGATGTGACGGCTTTGGGACAGACCATTCCCGCAAGAGGTGTTCTGGTTGTCTGTGATTCCACAGACACAGAACAACGTGCATACAAGAGAAGTTGTCAGGGTGTACTGGGAATGAATGTCCTAGGTGCATTTGACATTTCTCTTAGTCATCCAGAAGGATCTTTAAGGCCCGGTAATTACCGAGTAGATGAAGTAGTAGCTTCCATTAAACACGCGAATATGCATAACCGGAAAGGTTTCACACGAGTTGTAGGTTCACAGAGTCTGAGAGTTCCAGCAGAATCTTGCGCTACTATTGTAGAATCGTGTTTGCAGAACCAAGCCGATGGGACAACTGTCGTCGTTGAGCCCATTGTAGGATCCCTCCCTGCCGGAATATCCATGTGCTGCACGGTAACAAAAGTGCACCGAGGAGTTGTACCCGTGCAGGTAGTCAACACGAGTCACGAAGATGTGTGGCTGAAGCCACGAGTGAGAATTGGAGTCTACCAGACAGTTGACAATGTCAACGACGACAATGGAGTGTGTTTCCAGAGAATCTCACAAAATGAATAGTTCGTAACCTTGAAGAAGAGCGTACAATCGCGTTCAGTCGGAACATTCGAGGGACTCACGAGTGTACTTGATGTTGGATCCCAGTGTAACCGCGAACAAGTAGACCGCTTACAAGAGTTGATCTGTCAAAATGCAGATGCTTTTGCACGAACCGATGATGATCTTGGCTATACGGACATGGCGAGACACTCGATCAGGACTGTCACTGATGAACCCGTGAGGCAACAGTTCAGGAGAATACCTCCTACCCAGTATCAAGAGGTGAAAGACCATATCAAGAACTTGTTGAGTCGAGGCATTATCACGGAAAGTCACTCTGCTTGGGCTTCTCCGATTGTTCTTGTTCGCAAGAAAGATGGCAGTTTGCGCATGTGCGTTGACTATCGTCAGCTGAATGCCAAGACACACAAGGATGCTTTCCCGTTACCACGAATTGATGAGTCGTTTGACGCTATGAAGGGTGCGAAATGGTTCACGACCCTTGATTTGGCCTCTGGCTACCACCAGATTGCCATGGACGATAAAGATCAAGACAAGTCAGCCTTTGTCACGCCATGCCCTTTGGGTTGTGCAACGCTCCAGCGACATTTCAGCGTCTCATGCAGCGTTGCTTGTGAGACCAGTATTACCAGACAGTACTGTGTTACTTAGACGACGTGATTGTGTTTTCGGAGACATTCGAAAGTCACATAGAACGCTTAGACATGGTGTTGCAACGATTGCGAAAAATCGGACTCAAGCTGAAGCCCAGCAAGTGTCACTTTTTGCTAAATGAAGTGACATACTTCGGACATCGTGTATCAGCAGACGGTATTTCAACTGACCCTGCGAAGATTGTTGCTGTCCAGAGATGGCCATTACCAAACACTGTCAAACAGCTATGCTCATTTCTTGGATTTGTTTCCTACTACCGGAAATGTGTTCAGGGCTTTAGCAAGATTGCTGGTCCGTTGCATGACTTAGTCACTTGTGTGAACAAAGAGATCAAAGAACATGGAAGGATGAAGGGTTCCTTCAAAGATCGATGGAATCGTGAATGTGATGAAGCTTTCCAGTCACCGAAGGAAGCTTTGTCTACTGCTCCTGTCCTTGGATACGCGGACTACACACGGCCGTTTGTTGTCGAAACCGATGCTAGCCATCTTGGATTTGGTGCTGTCATTTCGCAAGATCAGGACGGACGACGTTTGTTATCGCATACGCTAGTCGACGTTTACGACCCCCTAAGCGTCAATACAGTTCCATGAAGCTCGAAATGCTTGCATTGAAATGGGCCGTTACGACCAAGTTTCGCACATACTTGTATGACGGAGAGTTTGTGATCTACACCGACAACAATCCGTTAAAGTACCTTCAGACTGCCAAGTTGGGAGCAGTTGAACAACGTTGGGCGGCAGAATTAGCACCTTTCAACTTCACGATTGAATATCGTGCAGGACGACTGAATGCCAATGCAGATGCATTACGCCGACAAATACATGAAGATGTATCTGACCTAATTGGCAGTGATGAGGATGACGATGTCCAGCAGATATGTGCTATGCGTGCCTCGTGTACCTTGCCACCGAGAGAGCTTCGCGGGTTGCTAGCTACTGAAGCCGAAGTTCAGCAAATAGAAGCAAGTGCCAGAGGTGTTGAGACACACGAGGTTAACGAGTCGCCCTTGCCACCGACGATGCGGGCGTCGTCCGCATTTCCATCACTATCGCAAGCCGAGATTACAGAGCTGCAGAACAAAGATCCCGACATCGGCAGGTTTCTGTTGTACTGGAGAGCCGGTGAGCGACCGATACACTGCGATTCGGATATCGTGATGAAGTTGGTACGACAATGGCCAAAGTTATCTGAACAGAACGGAATTCTGTATCGTACTGTGATGAATTCACAGAGAGAACTAGTGAGACAATTGGTCTTGCCGAGCGTGTTAAAATCACAACTGTTGGAAGCTGTTCATGATCTAATAGGACACCAAGGTGGTGATCGAACCATTCAACTTGCATAGAGTAGGTGTTACTGGCCAGGAATGCATCGTGAGATAGACACCTACGTCAAGAACTGTTCCAGGTGCACATTAGCAAAGATGCCTCGTCGCAAGATCCATGCACCAATGGGAAATCTCCTGGCGTCGAGACCCTTGGAAGTCGTGGCTATCGATTTCACTCAACTGGAGAAAGCCGCCGATGGCCGAGAAAGCGTGTTAGTGATGACGGACGTCTTTACTAAGTACACATGGGCTGTACCGACGCGTGATCAAACAGCGCGTAGGACTGCCCGTGTCTTAGTTCGAGAGTTGTTTCAACGCTTTGGCGTCCCGCAGCGAATCCATTCCAATAGAGGTAGAAACTTCGAAAGTGCAACCATTCGAGAGCTCTGCAAACTGTATGGAGTGCAGAAATCGCGTACTACTGCATATCACCCAGAGGGGAACGGCCAGTGCGAAAGATTTAACCGCACACTACACGACCTACTGCGAACTCTTTCTCCATCGCAGAAACGAAAGTGGACTGAATACCTTCCAGAGTTATGCACAGCATATAACGCGACGCCCCATGCGTCCACCGGATACTCGCCGTTTTACCTTCTCTTCGGTCGAGATCCGCGACTTCCGATTGATGCTTTGCTGAGCATTACCACAGATGATGATCAAGATGGAAGCATTGATGGCTGGTTAGCTATCCATCAGAGGAGACTGAGAAACGCGTATCGTAATGTGAAGGAGCGTGGCGAGAGGACTGCTGCGGATCGAAATCATCTACATGAGAGGAGGAGGATCAGCGAGCCTCTATCGATTGGCTGCAGAATATACGTCCGTAATCGGCCACCGGGACGCAACAAGATTCAAGACGCCTGGTGTCCCGATATTTACAAAGTTACCGGTGTGTCAGAGCAGCCGTGAAGTCCTTATCACATTGAACGAGCTGACGGCTCAGGGCATCCACATACGGTTTGCCGAGCGAACTTACAGCCTGTAGGTCTTCACGTGATCGTTCCAGACCGCACCTTGACGGACGTCCCAGAAGAACCCGTGACAAGCCGCGATAGCAGCTCAGATGATGAAGAAGAGGAAGGCATTTTCGTTCGTCTCATTCCCGCGGATGAAGAAGGTCCTACTCATTCAGCAGAGATCGCTCCCATGAGCGAAAGGCGCGAAGCCGAGATTGTTGAAGGGGTCGAACCTATTGTGTTACCGCCGGTTGCAGCACCCAGACGATCGAAACGAATAAGAGAACGGATGGCTGCAAAGGAAGGGATTACCAGTTCATATGGTATCCATGCTGGAACACCGATGCCCGCTCCTCGATTACTTCGTAATGCACCTGCTCGGCTGGAGATGAACACTGACCAGGCGACAGTAGTACAGTTGACGTCTTTTATGACGAGTATGTTTGTTGCAATGCGACAAAGTGGAGTCATCCCACATTAACCGAGACGGTTACCTATAAGTTAGGGGGAATGTACTAGGGCGTTCTTTGTCTAGTTGTGCAATTTCAGTTTGACCCCGTTCTTTGCAGTTTCTTTAAGCGGCGCTTAATTACAGTGCGACACCTTTCTGAGCGCGATGAAAAGGTCCTTGCCACGAGATGACTCGCCTCTGCCGTCTCTTTGTTCGTATTGGAGTGAAAATGTAACGCCAAACTTGGCAAACGAACCTCAATAAAGGGATTTTATTCCACGTTAGTGCAGTTGACATTTGACAGTTTGGTGCACTAGAACATATGTTTGTCACCTACAGGTTTCTACAGACAATACATCTTTAACCAATAGACACCACGGCACAGTCACACCATTTTATAATAATTAAATGAACATCAAAATAAACACAACTTGCAATTATAGAAAATCAATAGTTTTGAAGATAAAAAGTGTTAGGCAACTGTTCAGTCTAACAGGGATCAAGTGTGTCTACTCTGCCTGGACACTGTGACCAATTAAAGATTAGTCAAGGTCTCAATGGAACAGTAGCACTAGGCTGCAGAGATTAGTCATAGTGTTGACTTTGTGGCACATTAAACAAAATCTACTGTTGGGGTGTCTACTCTGCCTGGGCGCTGTGACCAATTAAATATTAGTCAAGGTCTCAATGGAACAGTAGCACTAAGGCTGCATAGATTAGTCTTGGTGTTGACTTTGTGGCACAATAAACAATCTACTGTTGGGAGTGGTCTCAAGGGCCCTTCTCAAAACCACATCACTAGATAATGTAAAACTTTTGCACTTTGGGGCCCCTTAGGTGCCCTTAGAATGATTCAATCAAATACAGATTTCTTGTATATAGTGGCAGCACCCTAAGATACATCTATGCAAAATTTGAAGAAAAAAAAAGTTGCTGAACACCTTTTGAAAAAATAGGCCAAACGTTACATTTTTACCAGTTTTGGGGTCCTTAAAATGATTCAATCAAATACAGATTTCTTGTGCATAGTGGAGGTGCTCTAAGATATGTCTATGCAAAATTAGAGAAAAAGTTGCTGAACGGTTTCTGAGATACGGCAGCTAACGGCGGACGGCGGACGGCGGACGGCGGACGCAGAATGATGGCAATAGTCCCTTGGACCTTCGGCCAAAGGACTAAAAATGTATGGGCATCAGAGCTCTGAAGAAGAGGAGTTGTGTAATAGTTTCAAAAAAATAAAAAAAACATTAAACATGTATATATGTAATTATCATTATGGTTATTTGTTCTGTTGACCAATACTTTCAACCATAACCATAACAACCATAAGTGTGTCCAAGACCAGTCCAAGCCCAAGGCCTGCAAAATTGCATAATACATTTTTTCATAATTTGTGACTATAATAAGCTTACTTTGTATTTGGCACTGGCTTCAGAGAGATTTATGATTTATCTATGACCCGGCTGGAACTAAAATTAGTTACTATTGGGATTTGGTTGGGCTGAGCCGGAGCTTCAGCACCATTTACTCCGCTGTCGGATCATTACATCGAAGACGGAGGGGGTGCTGTTGATGCTGCGGTAACTGTTTGGTGACGGGAATAGCGAGGTCATGAATCACGCCGTGATCCCTCCAAGGAGCCTCTATTTGGACAGGAGGCGTCATTGAGCGAGAAAATGGCAGTCTACACTGAAGGTTTTTGTCCGGCATTCAGGAGGCAAGCGCATGCGCCTGCGGGACCGGCAGCTTGCGATGTTAGTGTATTTATTTAGTCACCTCATTTCATCAGAATAATCAACAAGCTGTGATGCGTCATATAAAATGAAAGATATTAAAGTTATCCTTGAAGTTTTTTAGTTATCACAATTCAAAATAATGAAATTTACAAACAAATCACGTAGAAATGTTGCAATTATTTATTGAGCCAACTGAACTTCGTCGTGTTTCATCAGAATATTTATCAGGCTGTACCACTTCTTATATAATTAAATTATTGAGGTTATCGTTGAAAATGTTGAACAATAATAATGTAAACAACTGCATTTTCTGCACGCTTATGGTGAGGCTTGGCGCAACTCCAGAATGACGGACGAACTGCTTGCGTACTTTCCTCGAACAATGTAGATAGCGCGCGCTGCACCGTCTTGTATTGATATACGGTCTTTGTTGCTCCCTAACGCTTTCCAGATGACATCGTGGGCGTCTGATAGTGATATCGAGGACGAATTGGTAACTAATATTGCCTGAGTTGATAAGAAACTCTGCTTAAATTAAAACATAATATGTATAGTTATTGGCACCTAATTGTGAGGTAAATATTGTAGAATCTCATAAGCTATACATGAGAACGAAGATAACTGTCTAATTTGTGTTGAGAATTGGAAAGTATTGCGACCGGAAAATTCGGGTCATGTAAAAAATCGTGTCACTGAAACCCAGTGTTCTGACGCTAATCAACGTTAAAACGGCAAAACAATCATGATTTCTGCCCTCCCCGCCCCCAACCAATATGTTACTAGTGCAACGTTCCCCAAACCCTGACCCGCGGGCAAAATTTGGCCCACTTACGGATGATTTCCAACTGGCCCGCGAGACCCGCGGTAAGAATTGGAAATTGTCAAGAACAACAGAAAATTATCCTGACATTTTCTATCATACAACATGCAGTGTTCTTTGCCGTTAGTAACGCCCGGGCGTTAGCTGAGCGGTGGAGCGGTTCTGGCGAGATATGTGATAGTTTTGAGTTTAGATTTCTCAATTCTGCTTTGCATTCTGACATTCATTTTCGGACATTTGTCTTGAACACGTTGAATATGCTGCTTCAGGTAAGATAATCATAAAAGCTGATTAACAACGTGCACGAAGCAGTAGACGTATCAACACAAAGTTGTCTCCATCAAAATTCATGCCAAGAACGCAACTTTTTACATATTTCAAGTTCACCAGATAATTTTGCGGCGAAGACGATGCGCGCATGGAGGGTGCCAACCCAGTGGCAGTGTTTGTTGCTGCGCTGGACAACCTACAGACCGACCGCCTTCACTCTTCAGTGGTCGATTTGCCGACTTTGCTAAGTCTTTCCAAGTTCGTTTATCGCCCAGCGTGGCGTTGTTGAAGTTATTGCAATCATTTGGAGATGACATTGCTGCTTTGCAGGAGAATCTCTTATACTGCAAAATTACAAGGATATAAAATAAGCATGTTTGACCATGAAAAACAATCTCTTCTTTTATGAGCTATAAAAGTGATGATTTTCAGCATTGCTTGAGACAACGCAGAAAATGGTTGGCACATTTGGGCAACATAATGATTGAGTGATGTCGGAGTTCCCAACGAGGAACCACACCAAAACACCTTTGATATCGTTTGAAGTTTTGAAGTTTTTGTTTTTGTTTTTGCGATTTGCGATCTCTATGTCCTCTCCAACTCCAAGCAGTAGTAGGCCACATGTATTGCAAACTAGGCTGCGTCACCATTTTGCTTAGACACTGTGATAGTATCGCCATCTGGCGTATTAAGTTCCACCAGTTACGATTAAATAGTTCATCACTATATATATAGATGGCTTGGCATTGTTCTAGAAAGGTCTGTTAGCCGGGATGCGGAACTTACTTCCGCCCAGATGGACCACGATGTTGATTAAACAGTTATGTTACAATACACGTTGTCAGATTATTATAGAGTACCGTAGAGTACCATTCCAGACACTGTTCTTACATGGTGTTTAAATAGTTAAATAGTGTGATTTATTTGCTGTTTAGATATCCAAGGTAGCACAAAACACTCTTTAGGAGCATTAATTAATATAAAAGCTTTGACCCGCGAAGAGATAACTGGTCAACATTTGGCACAAGCCTGAAAACGTTTGCGGAACCCTGTACCAGTGTGTATGCAAATCGTATGTTTTATGCTGTTTTAAAACTGTTAACAAAAACTTGAACACATTCTTCCGTAATATAGTCGTATTCTAAATCTCTAACACAAATATGGTAGAAACAAACTGGTAGAAAATTCGTTTTAAGTGAAGTAGCACGAGACGCGGTATCAATGACAGAGGGTGGGTTGTAGATTATCAATGGCTCTAATCTAAAGTACTAATCTAATCATGTATAGTTATATCCCCCATCAAGCACAAGTCAATCACACAATGTCATCATTGTATAATAGGGGTGCAGAGTGTGAACTTTGGGAAGGACAATTTATTGCAATTACAGGAAAGGACTAACACTTTAGGATTATTGACCAGAAAACATGCGTCAAACAGACACGATGTTCAAGACTATCCCTAAAAACTCGTTTATTTAGGTTGGCTTACTTCCCCTTAGGAACTGTGCAATAAGACTTTTTTATGAACGTGTACTTTATTTATTTATCTAATATATTTTAATTCATTGTAATATTATATAGCTATTTATTTAATTATTTTAATGTTTAGAAACCGTGTCATGTATTTTAATTACTTATTTTATCTACTCTTTTTATTTTAATGTAATATATTTACCGGAACATATATATGTATATTCTTAAACTTTTCTTACGATTCCATGTAAGTTTTAAGATGTGTATGCGTGCCAATGAACGCGCTGGTCAAGGATATATAGCGTTATGTTAAGGTAGGTAGTATGGATTCCAAAAGTGATTTTTGACATTTTTTTGAAAAGGACTTTCTTTGCTATTTATGTACTTTCATATCCTTACCTCAATACCTCAATATTAGCTGAAAAAGTAATAAAAAGTGGCAATATTGAGGTTTCTTCGGATGCCTTTGACAGAATTTGGTTATAAAAAATATTTTTCATCGTTTTCTCGGAATACCATTTTTTTTGTGAGTACTTAAAGTTGCTGCGCTCTAGTAGAATAAATACTGGGTATAACTGCAAAACATTTTGCACCGCAGTGCCTAATGAGTATATCTACTGCATGAATTAAAAGAAATCATAATATATTTAATGGTTTCTGAATTATAGGCGTTAATTATGTGAAAAAGTTACACAAAATAGTTTTCGACAGAAAATCTGTTTTCACGTAAACAACACAACATATCTGATTTCTGTGATATTCATGCAGTATATATGCATAACAGTAATCCCTGTGCTAAATTATAAGCTTGTTACTTGAATACGTTTTTGGTTAGAGCGCGGCAAAAAATACCTAATTTTCCCTATTATGGCGGCCATATTGGATACCTAATTTGCATAATATATGTGAAACATAAAAAAAACCTTAACTATGTTGGTATGTATCTGCAAAAATATGGTTGATCTGTGTTGAAAACTAAAGATTTTTGGTGGAATCCATACTACCTACCTACCTTAACGTCTATAATATTATTATAAAACAGTTCGTTCTCTGTTTGTTTGTGCACCCACATCTCCGTTAGTTTTGCATTTATCGAGCTGAAATGTTGCATGTGATCTACCGGGCCCATTGAGATGGTTCATAGATTTTGACATTTTCGAAATTCGTACGGGGGATGGAGAACTTGGGGGGCTCAATATTTTAAAAGGCTATACGTGGAATTCCAGCCGCAGAAATTAATGTTTTTCTATATCATCGTAAAGATAAGTATGCCTTCTACAAATATGTCGCTGGGTCTATACATAAATTTTGAATAGTTTTAAGTTATTGACGTTTGAAAATTCTCAGCGCTTAATATCACCAGGTCTACCTATTATTGGTCATGTCCGCACGCTTACAAGTAGCGCCCTCTTTCGCATTTCATATATTTCCTACAGATTGTCATTTAGCGTTGATATTATCGCCCGTCAAGTTAGTGTATTATAAAAAATGAGTGTCAAACGTTACATTGGATAACTAGGAATACGACATGTCTATATTATAAAACAGTTCGTTCTCTGTTTGTTTGTACACCCACATCTTCAATAGTTTTGCATGTATAGGGCTGAAATTTCAACCTAACATCCGCTATTGCTGGTTACGTCAGTTATACGGGTGAGCGATTGAGATCGATATTTCTGGCAAAAGGTTGTCCTAACAACTAGGCCAGTGATCAGTTACCATTTAATAATGCGGGCAGGCTGGAAAGATTTGGGATGGGTTTGGGGTGTCTGGTACATATAACTGCCTTTTTTTCCCCAGGGCAACGCCGGGTAACTCAGCTAGTTACTAATAATACTAAGTAGTAATAATAGTACTGCTACCAAATTCTATAAAAACCCTAAATATTTTGAATTATCATTAGCCATCATGACACAAAGAACCACAACAACAACAATTCGCGACGTGAATGACAGGTCTGCGCAAACCGCCGTAATTATGTCTGTATGTTGATGCAAAAAGGGTTACGTAAGAAAGAATAGGGGTGTCTAAGAAAAAAAGGGGCGTCCAACTGAAAAAGAGGGAGCCCGTTTGGAAAAGGCTGGTGTCTGGTGTCCCCAGCACGCAGCAGTGACGTCACAGTTAGACGTCAAAGGTCAGACGCTGTATTTCCTCAGTGTAGAGATCAAGCCTTTTGCAGTCTCTGTTCAATAGCGCATTTTCAAAGTCTGAACAATGTTGCGTTTGATGATTTTAATGATGGTAACATCAACGGTGCTTGGGGCTCCGATCGGAGGTACTTATATTCACTACTAGAATGTGTTATTTTTTAGCGAAACGCGGATGCAAAATCTTGAGATTATTTTGTTGCTAGACGTGACATGATTTTTCGCACATATTTGTCTATTTATACTTTTTAGAATTATTTTTGTTTCTGTCTATAAAACAATTCTAAATAGTTACGCGTACATGCATGTAAAGCGCCTGAGAGCAATCTGATTGATTCGGGCGGTATACAAATAAATTGTATTATTATTATTTGGTTATTACAACAACCTGTGATTACACAGCATTGCACGGGGAAAGTGCAGCCAAAATCCTTTCTATACAAGGCTGCGACTGTACCTGGATATATGTACTAATTACGCTATAGCCATACAATGTAGGGAGCCGTCCCAACAATGTGTGCTTTGAAATGTGACCAACCGTCCAATCATGTGTACTGAAATCTGCCCTCAACACTAAATCTGGCGCATACCCAGAATTCAGCACATTTCCACTGAGCCCACCACTAGATCCTACGGCTATTCGATTATTTATTAATTTCATTTTGTGCTCAAGTGCACGATTTGATGACACTGACCTAATTTAACATTGTGACGTTATACACACGTTAAACGCTTCCGATTGCGTGTAATCGAAAAAGAGGCAGAGACGGTGCGCTACAGGAAGGCACGTCAAAACTTCTGCATCTGCATAATGTGACAGTTTTGTTCATGCGCCAGGGATGGCACTTCAAATTTAATGTAGTTATTGTCATATACAGTGTATATGTTGTTTTCGGGGGAGGCAGATGATCATTCACAGACTTAACGATGTCATTGATACTGTGTATAGACTAACTGCACACACTTGTAGACAACATTCACACACCTGTAGACTACCTTCACACACAGGTAGATTGTTGTCACACATGTGATTGGTTAGGTGAAGTAATGAGGTGTCACTCTAGTGTTGTTCCACCCAAGCAATTCCTTCATACTCTGCCACTAATTGCACGATTTCTAGGTTTTAGTCCATTTTTGTAATAGCTTTTTATTACGATTTACTCACTTTATTGACATTACTAAACGTAACTCGACCGACTGATAAGCTGTCACCCGACTTTCATGCACGTTGGCGCGAGTACTTGTTAAACAACTGAGACCTCTGTTTACAGTAGCGTTGCGTGGTGATGCTGCTAGCCCAAGACCGAGACCCGCACCCGGCGACACTCCTAGCGACGTGTTTCCAGCTACGGGGTACCTACTACCGGAGATTCCGATTCCGTCGAGCGTTTACTATATGCGAGACAACGTGGTTCTGACGACGAAAGATAAGACGAAACCATCGGAGAATCCAGGGTCGATCCGAGACAATGCGGTCACGACGAAAGATGAGTTTCTACGACAGAAACTGATGTCGATCCTTCGCGCCATCCGAGACGATGCGGTCCCGACGAAAGTCCAGACACCGTCAGACAACCAGAGGTCCAGTGTAGATACAATCCGAGGTGACGTGGTCCCGACGAAAGACGAGATACGTCTACAACGAGAGAAACTGATGTCTATCGCAAACGCCATCCGAGAGAGTGCGGCCCGAACAAAAGAACGGTTCATCCAGATACTTCGAGAGAGACTGAGTTTGGTCAGTCACGCCAGTCACGCCAACGTGGTCCCGACGAATCACAAGAAACTGTTGGAGATTGCGAAGTCCACGGCTGACGAAACCAGACACACGACCAACATCCCGATGACCACTGGTCCGGCCGGAGACGCCGTCCGTTCTGGTAAGCATTGCAACATACTGTATTGACATCCCCCGTGTTTGGCAATAATCTGACGTATAATTACTTATGCCTGACAGTAAATCACTGTCTTAAGTCGAGGGGTTACTTGTAAAACCTGTCCACTTTAGGGTGAACTGAGTGTCACAACAAAATGTGTCATCAGTGTTTCCCATTGGTAAAATGGTGTGAGGGGTGGTAACGAGAAGGCAAGAGCCGAGGCACAAAGCACACATAACGGATGCGGGGCACGTCACCTCGTAACAGTATAGGTGACTTAATACGATGGTAAGGGATCATCCAGTAAAAGTACGTAATTCTCAGGGGTGGGTGTGGATGTCTCTGGGTATACATTACGGTTACTTGTTCTATCGCTACATAACGGTTAATAAAGACAATGTGTTGTTTCGTCTAGCTATCGGTAATTGTTATAACAGTTGCTAGCAAAGGTGTGAGTCTTTTAGTGTCATTAGTGTAACATTCAATACAAAAAGAGCTCACATGAACTTCACTGTAATATTATGATGTGCGGTTTTATTTGTGTAGTACACTATATATTGTAAAGTGAATTGGTAAAATGACTCTAGCAACAATTTACTATGAAGTATTTTGATATCATTCGTGGTCGTGTTCAGCCACTTTGCACATGCATATGTGGAAACGGATGTGGATTTCCTGGTAAAATACGACTTTAAGTTACCAAGAATAATGCCCGTAGGTGTAGCAGTAGCAGAACGTCATGGAAGACGCTCAAATGTTACACTGTTATCCTAATATTATGTTTGTTTGTTTGTTTGTTAAATTAGGCATTCGCTGCCTTGTAGTGTGGTGTAATGTTTTGACTAAGAAATCAGTGCATTAATATGGTTAAAGCAGAACCATTGTGTGTGGCGTGTGCAAGATGTTCGCGCAGCTGTTTGTTTAGCGTTGAATTACAAAACATTCGTACATCGGTGCACAAAAACTTGCATGCATTGTGCACTGAGGACCTACACATTGGCAATGTTGTTGTTTCTTGCCTTACAGCTGCACTACCATCAACATCTATGTTCTGGCCGGTGTCCGGTGTCGCTGTCTTTTTGTAGCTTGTCCCCTTTGCTTTTTCTACGGTTAGGGTACTTGTTACTGTTAGAAGGTCCCCCGCGACGCCGCCCCCGGAGATACCCCAGGCGCAGAAGGGCAACGATCACGACCACCTCCGCTCCATCCGCCATTATGCGTATTATCTGGGACGGATTCGAGAGCAGTGTCCGAAGCGGCGATCGGTCTTTGCTCGGTGTTTTCCGTGTATCGCTGAGACCCAGAGAACGCGGTATAACAATGGAATAAAGTCTGAGCGTGTTCAGCGACGGAGGAGTAAACGCATTGTCGTGAGGTGGTTGAAGTCGTTTGATGCGCTGCCAGCCGGCCCAGACCGCCCGGACACACCTGTCAAGTTTACGGATTGGAAGTAAGGGCAATGTTATTTTGAGGATTTTTAAGTACATTATTTTTTCTGATTATACTCGTGCTGGCATGCTATATAATGTTTCATCAAAACGAAAAAGAATTTTTATTATTAAAAATTAACTAAACTAAATACAATGAATAGTTTTTGAGATATGACATACACCCATTTCACGAGGAGCCTGTATCTTTAATGCATAGAACAATTAACAAACCGTTATAAATAACAATATACATCCCGACTCGGAGACTTGGTAGATATATGCGGCTCTGCGGTGCCCACAAACCATTAGTGGGCCATCGTCGACACCGAGTGACGGTTGGCTTTCCATCAGCACTGCATCATCCATCGGCGACCTGCGGCTCCTCAAACAACATCTGGGGACGGCGATCGACACCAACGTTTTAACATCCTATCATAAGCCCCTATTTATATTCACATTTCCCTATTTAGTTTTAATAAATTTCCTTACTTAACTATTGATACGTAATATCTGACAAGCAAGTTATGCTAATTTATCAAGTCCTTTTCATATTATTATCAATTAAAGTACGCATATCCTGATACAACAATAAGTGCTAATAGTCCTCGTTTCATTGACGGCGGCACCGTGATTGCCCCTGCCGGTGCACGCAGACGGACGGCAGTCGAACCTCCATCTCACTAACAACCGGACCACCGGTGGTCGTCGGAAGAACAACGGCAGAATGTACCGATGAGGCCGAGTGATTGGCCTATTGTGCAGTTCGTCATTCTGGGCGTGCAACGCATGCTAACACCAAGGACAGGGACTATCACTTGGTGTTACGTAATTGACGTTAATGGAAACGTGCTCCGAGACGGTCATATTGGACGTGCTATGCATTTTGCAGAACGCATATTGATGTCAGTTGTGATGGATTCTTTGTTCTGTTTATTGTAATACAAATCACATGTTTAACTCGTTGGTCTGTTTTAAATGTAACGGTTGGGATCCTTTGAGCCACTTCACATGCTTCAACTAATTTGCACATGCTTTGAAATGGACATATCCCGCCATTCCCAATGTCAAGACCTTAGCGGACACACTGCTTTATATAGTAGACTAACGTTAATGTTAAAAACAGTATTCCGTCCTGGTATATTGCTGAAAACGTGAAACATGGCTTATAGGTTCCCACCTTCCACTAGAGCGGAGTGGTGGACACAGGTCATCACACGAGAATACAAAACGGTCAGCCTAAGTGTGAAGTTTGGCGTAAAGTGTGCGATCTCGATGTGCAGCTCCCGCAGAAAATGTGTTAATGGATAGTGATTTTGCGCGGTGTCGGCAACATGATCACATTCCAAAATTATCTTTATACTAGGATTGTTCATGTACAGAAACGGCATGGATTCGGCATGCTGCAAAATAATTAATATAGTACCCAATGGAAATTAGTAGAAGTGGTTCCATAATTATGTATAGGCGGATGCATATAAACAAAGGAATCGAATACGAAATTTCCAGACGTTGTGTAACTATTAAGATATTCCGCATGTCATTTCCGTACATGTGGAATTATAGTAATACACCGCCGCCTCTCAGTGGAACTGAGATGCTGGTCATCTTGTCGGACCCATTCGGTTTGCAAACAATCCGCCTGAACTAATTAACGACGACAAGCACGTATGACGACTGGGTCTTCTCCCTTACACATCCATAGACATACATTCTGAAATCCTAAATATTCCGTTGTTCTGTAATAAATAGTCATTTAACACAACGCAGGGGATGTTGCAAGCCGTAAGCAATTCACAAATGTCGCATTTTGTAAGTTTTTGACAATCTGATTCAGGCGGAATCAGTTCAGTACGAAACTACGGCTCCGCTTCTGTGCATCGTTCGTCTGCTTAACGCTAAGATGATTGTCTTAGTAAATGACGTGTTGTTTTTAATAAAAGCGAACATAGGAGTTTACGCAAACACGTGACGAAGCTACGCAATTCCGGGGACATCAGAATGCTGCATTTTTTCAACCGCGTCGAATGGCACGCACTGATGAAGTGATTCATTGAAATGGCATAGCCATAAGCTAATCCTACATACACAGTGTAGTTTGAAACGCGAATAGCAAGTAATGCTTATCATTATTCACAATTTACCATAATGGCTAGGCCTACACGGGCCCGTATTCACGAACGACTTACGAATTTCTTAGCGCAATTTTTTATATAAAAATGACGTCAAGAGAGCGTAAGTTTTTTGCAAGTGTTATTCTCGAAACACTTACGATACTAACGTTCACAAATATGGAGTATATTTTATCGTGAAATTACGTCAACGGCAATGCAAGAGGTCGCGTAAGTCGTAACTTTCGTGGTACTGCGTTGAGTTGGCGATTTCTCCGTTATTTAATGTTACAACGTCGCCAAAATGCATTAGTAAATTGTGTGTGATTCAATGACACTGATATGTGTTTGTCAATTTTTATTGACCGCTGTAATTGCATAAATACCGTCTTTGAAAGTCGCCTCCGTTCCTACGCAGCTAATCTAGGCAAAATTCCTTACTAAAAAGTAAACAAGCGGGACCAGCCAATAAACGGGACCGATTAATAATTCACCGCAGTAATTTATAGATTGACTGCATGTTATACGTAGGTATCAACAGTACCGCTTTCGGTTGGGAAATCCCGCTTTTTATTGTCGGTCCCGCTTTCCCGCTTTTCTGTGAAAATGTGCCGCTTTTTGGTACATTTCGCCTCCGAAAAAAATCGACGATAAAATGTATTTATTTATAGTGCGCTGCTAGTTGTATGAAACTATCTGTGGTCACCAACGAATCTTTTTTTCCGCGCGCGGGAACAGGTGACTTCGTTGTCGGCGGTTGACGGAAACTTCATTCAAGATGGCGAAGCGGCTGAGTCGGGCGGAGTGTGTCGAGAATGCGAAGAAGAGACGAACACTGAGCGGTGGAAGCTCAGGTGCGGAAGGTCACCACCAGCTTTCGCTCTGAGCTGGATCGGGATACTTTATGTGCACTGCTCAGTGTAAAGTGGAACAGTGATGACCGCGCAGCCGACTTCCGGTGCACTGCGAAGCTTCTACGCTGTGCCAGGTGGGCGACTACATATACAATCAGGGACACTGCAGGAAATGACTGCACCTATGATAGCTGTTTGATAGTTACTGTATCGCAATATAAGGCCACGAATTGGTCACAATGAATCCCTTTCTTATTTGTTTTTTTTGTATGGCTGGAACGATTTCACATTGAAACTTTTGGGTATAAAAGGCCAGAGCGGTCCCGGCGGCGGCCATATTCGAATTTCTCGGTTGTACGAACTTGTCAAAATTCGGCGTCAATTTTAGTCCATCTCCCTCCCCTCCTACCAGTAATTAGTGTGGGATTCTTTGTTCTTGACATGATTTGTGAATACATGTGTGTGATATGGTATATGTACTTTTTCTGTGACGCTTTTCCCTGCTCTATTATACACGAGGTTTTGCCTGAAGGCGTTTCTCCTCCTTACTGATAATACAGTAACAGTGTACGCAGGGTTTTTAGGGCGGTAAATAAAGTAGGATATATTACACGTGGGGCGGAATGGCTCCACCTCTCTTTAGTATGTTTTAATAAGTAGTAGTTTTAGTTGTCAAAATGTTTGTGAGACATCTTTTTGAGGTTTTTATGTATTATCTACCACTATTTTAATGTAGTGTTTTATAATGTGGGCCTTTATTTAGAATGTATAGGCTAAGTAAATGGCAATGTTTAAGACCTCAAATGGCCCACATTTGTTTGTAAATATTTGCATGTTATAACTCATCCAATAATCTGGTGAGTAATAGATAACTGTCAGAAGGTTATTCTGGCCATATTCTACCATATATGTTGTTGACTTGTTGCACTGCGTAACAACTTTTATTGTGTGATTATTAGTGCTATTTTTATTGCGCAAATGTCGTTTCCTTTAGAATTTGTGGTCGCGCATTTTCCCACTTTTTCGTAAGCTGATGTTGACACTTATGGTTATACAATTATTCATCTATAACTACACTAGAAACCATAGACGCGGGAACAGGGGGGAGCTGCCCCCTGAAATTTCTCTCGGGGACAAACATGGTTCTGCCCTCCCCCATTAAATGTGAGCTTAAATGTTTGTTTTTGTGGCGAGCGTCAATGCCAATGGCGGGGGGAAATGTAAAATTTATGACACGATTAATGTGTATTTTTGTCGACTGTGAAAGGTGTGTGTAATTGGAATCAGGGAGAGAAGCTGGAAAACGTAAATTGACAGCGGCGGCGCGACGTAAAAATAAAATTTCTCAGCAGCACTGCACCCCCCATGAAAAGCTGAAGTTACAGCTTCTCTCTCTCCCCTCGTCTTCCGACGTCATAGTCTAGCCAACCGAGACAGGACAGCCACAAGGAAGATGTGAAGATATGCGGCGGCGAAAATGTGTCAGTGGTGCTGAACCTCCGTTAGCTCCCCCAGTATGAATTTCGTTTCCGCGTGACTGCTAGAAACCACAATTTCTATAAAAAAAATACCACAGTATTACATACATGAATCCGATGGCGTGAAAACATGTATATTCCTAAATAAAAGGACACTATTTATTTATATATACAACATATTTTCAACCTGGATACGCTAATAAAATAAACATTACCATAGGATACGGATAAGCACGACACACAATCCATGCATGCTAGAATAAGAGAAATCACAGAAAAAAGAACAGGCTCAGCTACAGGTTGCCTGAACTCTAAAGAAGGAAAATAATAATGGACAATGAAAAAATACTCGAGAGATGGTTAGAATATATTAGTGAACTGTACGATGATGAAAGGGGTGAAAGTCTATCAATTAAGAAGAACTTTGATGGTCCTCCTATATTGAAGGACGAGGTTCGAAAAGCCATCAGATCAATGAAAAAGCTGCTGGACCAGATAATATTACCATTAAAATGATTGAGTGTTTAGATGAATTTGGTATTGATATAATAACATACTTCTTGAACAAAATATATGACAGCAGAAGAATCCCAACTGATTTATCCAGATCCATTTTTTGTAACAATAGTAAAGAAACCAGGCGCAATTGAATGTGAACTACACCGTACAATTAGTCTCATGAGTCACTTCACCAATATGTTGCTTAAAATTATTATGACCAGGATGAGAAACAAAATAAAGCCGGAAATTGCCGAAGCACAATGTGGATTTGTAGAAGATAAAGGTACAAGTAATGCAATATACATCCTACGAACACTGATTGAGAGAGCACTGGAAGTGCAGAAAGATCTGTATGTATGTTTTATTGATTACACAAAGGCATTTGACAGAGTTGTCATGAAGAGATCATATCAATGCTGGAGAGTTTGAACATTGATGGGAAAGATCTGTACTGGGAACAAACAGCAGCAATACGAATAGAAAATGACATCAGTAAATTTCAAGAAATAAAACGTGGTATAAGACAAGGGTGTGTCCTATCACCCGATCTCTTTTCACTATACAGTGAGATCATCTTACGTACATTACAAGATATGCCAGGTATTCAAGTAGGGGGATACAACATGATTCATTTACGATATGCAGACGACACGGTACTGATTGCTGAGAACGAAATAGATCTACAACAGATGCTAGATACAGTAATAAGGGAAAGTGAGAAAAAAAGGTCTGTCCCTGAACAAAAAGAAAACAGAAATCATGGTCATCTAAAAGAAAAATTACACTCCAACATGCAACATGGTAGCATATGGCACTGTTTTGAAGCAAGTCCGAACAACGGTCGATGCAACGATGAGATCAAGAGACGAATTGTGCGGATAGTTGCAAACGAGTAATACAATAAACGTATTGTGTTTTTTGGTCAATTTCATATATAAATGATGTTGTTCCACCACATCCGCATAAAACGTACAGTAAATTTAAGATATACCAAATTCATTTAAAATTAATATCCCTTGTATTGAATAAATGAATTGGTCCCAATTTTGTTAATATACATTAAATTTGAGATGTGACGAATTTCTGATATAACAAATAAATTGACCACTGCCGAACAATTAATTATATCCACGGTTTACTGTACGAGGTCATTGAGTTTTTCAATTTTCCAAAAAAATTGCATTTTTTAAACAGCATCTAGTATTTGCACGTAGGATACTCGTATAGATTGCCAAACTAGCAATCATAGTCATGGAGAAATATATTGTCTGTTTGTATTTTTAAATAGTCATAAATGGATAATATTTCTGGCCATGACAATTACTTGCAGATCTATACAAAACAATTGCATTTTTTAAACAGCATCTAGTATTTGCACGTAGGATACTCGTATAGATTGCCAAACTAGCAATCATAGTCATGGAGAAATATATTGTCTGTTTGTATTTTTAAATAGTCATAAATGGATAATATTTCTGGCCATGACAATTACTTGCAGATCTATACAAAACAATTATTATTGTCCATGTTTGGCACATCCTATTTTCCAGGTGCCAATAGTCTAATTTCTTTTCTCGTCAAACCGACTTACCGTCAGAAAACATATGTATTTTGAACTTGTAGACATTTTAAATATTTGAATAACTGAAAATCAATATAATATATGTTAGCATACTGCTTTTACCAGTATATCTCAGAGTACAAGGCAATTAGTTTTATATAGTTTCCTAAGCGATTGATCTGCATCATAAAAATCCTTTACATAATTTATTTTGAAAAATAAATACTATTGTTAACAATTTCTGAAAACAATTAATATTAATGAAAAGTACTATAATAATTCTAAATGTCAAAAGAAAACAAGAAACTTGCCTGCATAATAAAATATTAGTACACGAATATAAGACAGCCAATAATTAATATTTCCTAGAATAGCAGTAGTCAAGGTATTTGGTGTAGCAGTTGACGTAATGTGTCCAAGTTTCAGTGTATCCTTGAGACATTGCAAACAGAAGAAACGCACATCCATACATAGGTTTGCAGAACGGTAACGTTAATGGAACCAAATGTTGATGATGATGTCACCACAGCACCACCTCATGGAGCAGCGCAGGCTGTGCATAATTCACAGATTGCTTGGCCACTTCAGATGTGTCTTTTCTGCAGCTAATCGTCATCTTGGTGCTGCAGCATGTCCAGTTGTAATTTCCATATTTTAATTTCAAGATGCAGCAGTCATTCCAATCCGTCAATATCCTTTCTGAAAACACTCATTTAGCACATCATAAATATGTTATGTCATTTGTAAATCGAATTGCACCTTGTGACCTTATTGCATAACATAAAAAAATACTGGCATTGTAACTTCGGCAAAGTGTGTGGTTCAATAAAACTATAATTTAATGAGTGTGCCTACAATCTTGTGTGTATATACTTACTTTGAGCCACAGAGAATATCAGCTTTGGCTTAATTCGTACATAAGAGTTTTTTGTCGGGTCCACCACATATATGCATGTCTAGTCACAAACATATTAAGTTATCTGTGTGATACATGAAAGGAAGGTCATCAATGAATTAATGTATTACCGGGGGAAGGTTTTCAGCATTGAGTGTCTGGAGGGGGGAGGTTGCGTCTGTCGGACCGCAAACAGAAAGCGCCCCTGCTGGTTACCCACTGGTGTGACTGCTGCTTTTTGCATATACGTGGCTTGTGGGGTATATTTGCCGTTCACTTCAAAGTGGCTCCCGGCCATGCCTTCCACAAGGAATTTGCCATTTTCTTGTGGAAATACCGCTGTGTTTTGATCAGCAGACACGAACATGGTTTCCTGATTGATCTGAAATGTTACCAAGCGACAGTTAAAGTTAGGCTGTTACAGAGACATACAATATTATTTAACACTATATTAGGTTTTAACAGACCTGCCTACTCACATTGACATAAATTAACTGTTTACTCTGACCCATTACAAAGTTATTGAGGTGGGAATCTGTCATTTCTGACATTGTTTTTTCTTCAAAAGACAATAGTTTTGGGCGGTAGCTATACACTAAAGTCTATCTGAAAAGGAAAGTAGCTAAATGAACATTAAAAAATATGTTTCTGCCTGAGTTGATTTCTAGTAAAAGAAATTTAACAAACATTTTTAAGTCATAGAGAATTTTTTACTGGAAAAGTGAGAGAAAATCTGTCCCCTTATGTCAGGTCTGTCACACCCTATTTACCAAAAAAAGTAACACAGAGAAAAATATGCTATACAATGCTTGATCCATTTGCAATTCACAAATATAAAATCATTAAACAGTGAGTTGCTGTTAAGGGCATTTTCACGGTACTGAGGAGAGCTGGTTTTCTGAACATAACAAGTATTACCAGCTCACTAAATGACAACAGCATAGCAATGTTTGCCCTCAGTTACATGGGGTACCAGTAAAACACACAACATTGGTATGGTGTATTTCGTTTTTTTTGTAAAGCTCAAAACATGCATAATTTTGGACAAAATGACTATCTCAAAGGAAAAGTCATGTTTTTGTCATTAAAACGTACACACCTAGCACCTGTCTGTGTTCGTTTAATTTTGTATGTGATGAAACCTATGGCTTTTATCTTCAATGTAGAATGTAACTTATCGATGTATTTTTTTCACAAGGCGATTCAAATCAATCAAATTTTGTCCGTCCAAAATGTCCACTCCGACATATTGAAGCCTAGCCTATAAATTATTGCAGGGAATCTACTGAATAAATTTTGATATAGGACCACATTACCTATGCGCATGCAAAAGTTTATTCTTGTGGGTTGGCTACTTTCTGACCAGCTACACTTCAAAAGTGTGTCCGTCCGAAACATGCCCACTCCGAAATCACCATCTTTCATTGATTGTATTAAAAGTAATGGTATGGATCTGAATTTTTAAATACAGTTTTATCAATCAAATTTTTAAATACACTGACTCACTGAATTTACCACACATTGTGTTTAAATCTGAAGAAATGGTAAAAAATAAAATGCATTGTCTAAAATAGTGTCCACTCTGAATATCATGCCACATGAGTTACACAGCTGAATTATATTATGAACATATTTATAACCATGCATATATTATATGGTAGTCAAACTACATAAATTTAGGAGCAACTATACATTATGAGTGCATCTTTCTATGCTGAAGACTTTTTTTGTAAATTTAACCACATTGTATAATATTGGCGACATGGTTAATAGTAACTTAATAATGTGTTGCCACCAAATCACTTATTCAAATTTTGGCTTTTAGTGCACACTCAACTTATTGTAAATGCTTTCTGCAAGCATACCACACATATACATTTCATGTTTCAGTATTGGGAAAGACCAGGATTCTAACTATCCAAAAAATATCCACTCAAAAATAAAACACTACCATTCTTTTTTGTACCCACATCCAAAAACAAGAACCACAAAGACCATTTTTATGATTGTTGTTGACAGATATGATGTCACTGGTCACATGTCTACCAAGTATTGTTGTTTATTTGTTGATATTTAATTAAGGAAGTGTAGAAATACAACTTCTGATTATTTCTCCCTAAAAACGGAAAGAATGTGGGGTTATTTTTTCTTTGCATTGCTGACAAAAAATAATGCTAGGAAATGGTTGTTTGCTATGCTATGTTCATTTCAAATATATTTTGATGATATTTAATATTCAGTTGTTTTACCCAAATTGTGGATTTTGTTAGATTTTGTATACCTTCCCAGCATTAACATGTCATATACAAATGCTAAACTTGTCATTCTTCCCAAATGTTAATGGATTTCGGAACCTTAGATATAGTACTACACACTGAAATAGGATTAAAAAAAAAAAATGTTATCATAAATATATTTGACCCTCCTCAGACACTGCTCCCCTCATTATTATGAAACTGCCCTTAAAGCAAAGTGTTAATCAATTTCATCCCTCAAAACGTCATGTCTGTCACACTGTGAATGGCAGACAGTATCTTTGTTACCATGGAAATGGGGGTCTGAGTGGAAAAAGGTAAATAGTTTTCATACTCAGACACAATCTATACAGACAGAAAAAAAGTTGCATTATTGGCATAAAATTAAAAAATAATCCTATCTACTTACCATATGTGGCATTAAACAACATACAAACAGATGCCTACTTGCAGAAAGTTTCCACCATTGTAATTTGTATTGTTCCAAAGTTCATCATTTTGCCAACAATTGACTGGCAATCTACTAATAATAGGCCGCATTACAGTTGTTTTGTTAATGTAATGTTATCATGCAGATGGCACCACATATCTATTTTGACTATATATCTTATTTACCTGTTCACCATTTTCTTTGCCCATGGGCCATATTGACTCGTGTCAAATATGCCATTTGTCGGATGTATTGTTCACGAGTATGGCTGTCCTACTAATTTACAATTGTCACAGAACAATTACGTAAACAAGTTTTGAGACGTTTTGGTATCCAGTGCACAAGGTGGCAGCACTAGCGCATCACAAATAGTAAAATTCGATTATGCATGGTGATAGAATAGGGTTTATGTTGAGTTTTCACCAAGACATGGTCCTTACTTTAGGACCAGTGGCTATCCTTAAGGCCAATAATGGCTTGCCTTTTCTAACCCTGTCGTAAACCATGCACAGCCTACTACGTCTACAGTGAGTGGTGACTTCTTACGTTACGACGTAACAACTAACAAATCAGAATTCAGATTCACAAGTTGAAGTTAGCAAATTGTACATTCTTTAATTAAGCACACGTAGTTTTTGCAGACATTTTAAACTCTTACGATTTACCTGGAGAATTCTGCTGATCTTAGCCGTTTCTAAATCATCCTCTTTCGTAGAAATTCGTTTACTACCCCGATACAAAATAAACGTTGCCATCTTTAGGACTTTATATCATCCAAAACACCGATGAGCGTCCGATAAAATGGCGCCAAACATCTCGGCCGCTTAGCGCATCCAAAAATAAACGTCAAAACGAGTGGCGCTGCAGTCGTATTTCGTTTTTTTCGTTCTGGTGCAGTGAAAAAAAAACCGTTTTGTTTTATCGTTATTTCGTTTTTCTAACATGTATTACAAATACCGCGAATAGTAGATTGTATTCGTTTTTCATATATAAAAAGAAAAACGAATACTGTTTTTTTTTCGTTCGCCAATTTCAAAACGAAAAAGGAAAAGACGGTACATACACGGACCCCTGAATTATTAAGCTCCAGCCAATGTTACCGGTAGGGGGCTTTACCCTAGATTCGGGTAGAGACGATGATTGGCTCCCAGGCCAACTGTGAAATAACAAATTAAATAAGGATACACTTTTATCAGATAATACTATACTACAACAACTATTCAACATTAAACTTATATTGAAACATGTCACACACACAAGAAAACCGACACTATACTTGTTTTCGTAGTTTAGTACCTTTTAATCACATGCATATTCATTAGGTGGCAACTCTCATGTCTGTCAACAAGTGGGCAGTCAAAACGCGACTCTGAGCCAGACTATCGTTCTGGCGAAGTTACGTAGCCAGGCGAAAGTCGGTTAAGCTAGACTACGTCCGTCTCGTCTCTGACGATCACTGCTGTGTGGAGACCCACGGTCCGCACTGTCTTTACACGCACCTGGTTGCCAACACGCCTCGGCAACACGTCACAGTCTCCACCCACCGACTCTTCCAAATAGGTTTAGCTGCAACACTTCCAGAGTCCTCTCTGTTTATATCAATTTGTGCTGTGAGTATAACCTCGTTACTCGCCTGCCACAGTTCAGTGTCCCCTGTCTTCCTCTAGACAATAGTGAGTCCATGACAGGTTACACATTTACCCCCTGTGTGGGATCTTTTGCTTCCCCTGGCGTAGACACCATATAGAAGGGATCAACGGCTTTTAGTGTCTCTTCCGAAAGACACAGGGGAAGTGAGGTGAACGAAACTGCCTAAGTTTTGAAAAGGCGGCAGGTGCAGGAATCGAACCACTGTCCACTCAGTCGACAGTCCGGCGCTCTACCGCGCGACCACCGCTCCCCACTAAGGGGTCAGCACACTGTTGGACTTCCTGCTTGATTACAGACGAAAAAAAGTGCATTATATTTTTGAGAAATGATTTTTTACAATGTTCACTTGCTCTGACATAAGTGCATTTGAGTAGTCAGATTTCTAGATGTGATTGTAGCAGCTGTTGACAGTAAAATGGTGTCTTTTTAGCTGATTTTACTAAGCGGAAGGGTATCTGGCAGCAATTTGGCTAGTTGACACTTTAGCCGGATTACTGCCTGCATGCATTTGTAAATATTGACGGGTGTCATACATGCAGGCATTTTGCAAGAGCTAGAGATATTAGATTTTGACTAAAATCGACCAGCATGTCAATGAGATGATAATAACAGCAGGTGGGAAGTTTAAGAAACTTTATAGGTCACGTTTTATTATAATCACACACAACATTAACATGGTCGTCAATGGGAAAACTGACAGTGTGCTGAGCCCCTAACCAAAGAACATGGCCGTACTATATTTTGACGGTCATGCTGGGCATTAAAATGGAAGCTGATCAAGTTAAAATTGATATGCATTATTGATTACACATAATTTGTTAATGCATATATGTAGTAGATGTTAGTTGAATATGGACAATCTATTAATCATTACAATAGATACATTATGAAATATTAAAACAGGCCATATCGCATAGCGACCCATACATTGTTGATGTCACAAAAGCCACTCGTGCGTTCCCAACTCACAAAATCGATGGTGATAGTTAGTGATTAGCACTATATATTCGCAGCGCTATAATGCCGCTAAGCTTTTATGAATCCACGTGTCGGCCCGTAGCGTGGATACTTGTTTTGAAAGACCCTCTACTCCAGTTGACACCTCCACCAGCAACCACCCGAGGAACCGACAAATCTCCAAATGGCACAAACACACATAAATACACAGAGGCACACACATACGCACACATACACATGCAAACACATACAGACATACATAAACGCACACATTGACACACGGATGCACCAAACGGTGTACACCTGAACCGGTGGCGTGTTCAGAGCAATGCTTTATTACTTGCACAATGAGCTGCCCAGAGCTCCGTAATTTAATGACTTGTTCCGATGGGGGTATTTATTGGAGATTTATTTTCCATATTGACGGAGGGGGTGGTTTTGGAGATTATTCCGGTTACAAACGCACCGTGTGTTTTGTACGATTTCATATACAAGATCGAAGCGTTAGATGAAGAACAAGAAAGATGCCTTTGATTAGAAAACGACCTGCCTTGGTGAGTGTACATTGAAATTACAACTGGCTTAATTTGTCGATCAATAAACTTTTGTAGTCATATGTAGTTATCGCTGGCAGCACACCAACCGTCATTAGTAAGGAGTCAAGGGCACTAGTCGAAAAAGAAGCCTTGGACTCTATAATATCTGAGGTCAAATGTGACCAGGTTAGTGGCATTGATTTTGTGTTTTCGCATGTAACGCATTTTCTGTGGTCATTAACCCAACAGTTTCAGCTTACAGAGGCATTGCATCGTCACCAGTACTCTGAATGGCGCACTCGTGATGGAAAGCTTTGGATACTATATGAGATCAATGTGGCCTGGATAGCTCCGTTGCGTTTGTGTTCTCGCTCGTAACGCGTTCCGAGTAAAGTCCACAATGGAAAAGCACCTAAATAATGTCAAAGAATATTGCGGTTTATATACGTTGCACAAAAACAGTGTTAATAAATTGTTAATACAAGCGGCAACGGTTGGATACCTGTGCGTTTTTTATAAGCAGCTGCTGCCGCGACCAATACAGCTAGAAGTGCTGTATTTGCTTACATGATGTTGTACTCTTTGTGAAAGATATTGAGCGGGATCCGACAGACAAATGATGAATTAACCTTCGAGATGGTAGCCGAGGAATGCATCGCAGTGGTACCTCAGGTAGAATGGTACCTCAGGTAGAATGGTACCTCAGGTAGAATGGTAGCAACACAACACTTGGTTCGTTGAACGCAATGAAATGATGCGTTATTCCAACAGGGCGTGTGAGTAAATACATTGCAAGTTGCGTTACGGTACCTATCAGTATACCTTAGTAGCACCAACCGACAGGACACGTGGAACGATTGGAAGAGAATGGCAAATGAAGAGAGCGGATGCTCTCAGGGTGGAGGGTGGAAGAAATCGGGGAATACAACTTCTCAGATGAGGTTAGGCAAGATATGGCGGAATGGGGAGGGGAAGGAAGAATGACAACACAAACATACCCCCACTATCTCGATCTCACACGCACAGACACACACACACACACACACACACACACACACACACACACACACACACACACACACACACACACACACACACACACACACACACACACACACACACACACACACACACACACACACACACATACACACACACGCACGCACGCACGCAAACACGCACACACGCACACACACACACACACACACTACCACCACCACCACACACATATCATTGCCAAATATCAAGATTGAGAATTCAATGTTCTAATTACTAAGCCACGGCGCCCCACATTTGTTTTTCAGTGTTTACCATAAGACACATGAAAGAGATATGCAGAACTTCTGTAATTAGCATGTCCAGCACCATCAGACTGCGTCAACGAGTAAGAATGCGGGTTGGGTTGCAAAACCAGAAGTGTTCATTCATTTTAAGCAACTGATTGTTGCCCTACAAGAGAGGGGGTGCATTTGTGGTTGGTCTACGTCCCAGCTGCTCGCGCGGGGGCTTTTTAAACTTCAAGCATTATCACTGCGACGTATCCGAGAATGACGACGGACGTAGAGCTAGACATAATTACACAATGCGAGTCTATTTTGACCAGCATATCAATCTCTTGACACCGAGCTAGCACGACATATGCCTTATTGAAAACACTCCTTGATAACAAGTCTTCTTTTGTTGTGCCAAATATATGCAGGTAAGTTCTTATATAACGCTGTATCCAGTCCTCAGGACTGCTCAAAACGCTTTCCACTCCACCCCGTAACAAACACAATACCGACTTATCTGGGAAACATACAACAACGCAGCCATTACTACGCAAAGACTGTTGTATCAGTGTATATAGCAATGTACTCATTTATACAGCTGAGTCAACTGAAGCAATGAAGAATGAACGAAATTGTCCAATATTCGAAACTTCAACTTCTATTATAATAAATTGTGAAGAAGGAAAATAAAAAATATATTCTATTTATAATAGCGTGATACCACGAGCTAAAGCTGTGTTCTCATTGCCTTACACCACGCCATGCTACAAAGTATAAGTTGATGTATATGTACTTGTTTGTCGTAAACAATATCGCCAGCCAAGTTCAAGGAAAGACCGACTCAGAGCAGTTGCATCACTGCGTGTGGGGGGAGGTGTGTGTGTGTGTGTGTGTGTGTGTGTGTGTGTGTGTGTGTGTGTGTGTGTGTGTGTGTGTGTGTGTGTGTGTGTGTGTGTGTGTGTGTGTGTGTGTGTGTGTGTGTGTGTGTGTGTGTGTTACGTACGTGTGTGTATGCCTGTGTGTGTGTGCATGCGTGCGCGTACATGCGAGTGTATGTGCATATGTGTGCGTGTGATTGTGAATGCCTGTGTGCGCGCGCGTGTGCATGTGTGTGCATACGTATGTGTGAATGCGAGTTTGCGTGCCTGTGTGAAAGCGTTCACGAATGCGAGTACGCACGTGTAAGCGTGTGTCCCCCTACGTCCACATTCGTGATCGTGTTACATTGAACCAGCCACCCTGTGGTTATTGTGCCTAATGCGGCATACACAACACGGACACTACACACGAGCCCACATAGCCCGCTCCCACGCACCTCACGTCTATACACCTCCACACGCAGGTGCGTCGCAGATGACTCCATCGCACTGCCTTCTCGGGGTAATATTTATTAGCTGGGTATAATCTTACATCGATGCACGTGGGGTGTGGCAGGAGTTTCAACCTGCAAATTCCCGTCGTTTTGAGAGTTCATCTCCCCTCCATCTGTAAGAGTACACCTCGCACCTGTTTTGAGGTCAACCACCCATCTTCCAATTCCTGTCACCAATAGACGTAATACTGCCCTCTCGGTGTAATATGACTTTGTTTAGTTCAGATTTATACACACTGTATATAGGCGTGGCATTGCCTTCGCACTATAACATTTCTTTGTTTGGTCTCGTTTGAAATCAGTGGATAGAGCATTGCCTTCTTGGTACATTATTTATTTTTTGCCAAATACAGTTTTACATCAGTTAAAGTAGCATTGCCTTGTAACAAAAATATTGATTTGTTTAATCCTCTTTGACATCTATGGATGTAACAATGCCTTCTCTCTATGTTATTTAGTGTTGCCTAGTGCAGTTTGAAATCATTGCACATAGCATTGTCTTCTCGCTATAATATATCTTTCTGCCTGGATCTCACCATTATGTTTCTTTGCCTGTTGCAGATTGTCAGCCGTGGATGTGACAGACTTCTCTCGCAGTAATAGTTATTTTACTAGTCAAGTTTGGCATTAATGGGCGTGGCATTTTATATAATAACATTTCCTTGCTTGATCCATTTTTATATCAATGTGCGTTACACTGCCTTCTCACTATAACATTCCGCTGCTTGGTCCAGTCCAAAAATAATGGGCGTGGGATCATTTCATTTGACACCCATGCATCATAATATTATACACACCCAGCGAACGCGAGTTCGTCAGCTTTGCATAACAATCTATCGTTGCGTTGCATTGTTCAACGTGCGAACTTTGCTTCGCGAGCAAGTCCCTTAGTGGGTATTTTATGAGTCATCACCTTGATGTTACATCGTTTCCTCCGACACGCGCTGGTTTCGCCTTTCCTTGTATATAGAGTATCGTCTATTGGACCGGTTTTAGCCAAGAAACTTGTAAATTAGATGACATGTGTCAACGGAATCTGAATCCTCGCCAGATTCTCTCTTTGATATTGTTTGTGTCAGGCCTCATCGATTTTTTTCTGGGTAAACCACGAAGGCTACATGTGCAGCTGACGGCTCAATTTGCGTTTCCTCGAATGACAATGTCCTGATTTATGATTTAATGTTTGCTTTGTTCGTGCGACCTCAAAACGACGAATAATTGTAAATAAATTATAATAATAGTAGCAATAGTTTTAGAGCAGACTTAATCGTTCTTCAACGTTTTCGTTGCATGTTTGATGTCGGAGAACGCGGACAAATGAGGATACACGTAGGATGCCTTCGAAGTTGGTTTTCTTTATTACAGTATTAGTATTATTCTGTATAACTTCACTATGTTGATAGTATTAATAAATATGTATAACACAATATTCTTTCGACTACGAGTTTGAAGTAAATACAGTATGGAATATGCACCACATTATAAGCGAACCATAAGTGCACGAAGATAGACAACACGAATATATGAGTGTCGTAAAGACTGTTATCTAGCATTAAACGCAACGTATTCACGATGTCGTAAGATTTCGAACAGCGCTAATAGTTCGCGGCGAAGACTATAGTTTCTCCAGATGTTTGATTGATCGCTTCCCGGTAAACAAAAGCTAGTTAGGAAAGGTCAAAGGTTCGCTTGCGTCAGCATCATTGTAAATCCACATCGATCAGCCGCGCAGAATCTGACAAGTTTGCCGATAATCTCGAATAACTTAACTTCATAAGCAGAAATAATTGTAATTTACGAGCAATTTACGAAAAATGTCAACAGCGTCGAGTTTTGCGTGACTCAGCGAGGCCGGCACGGCAAGCGCAAACACGTGCTGGGCGTTGCACGATTGCACATTTAATTAATAATTCAGACAACTTCAATGATTTCGACGGTAACTCGAAGTTATACGGGTATTGGTGGCGCCGCTCGCAGGGACGTGTTTGCGAGCGAAACATCTGGAATTTAAGCGGCAGGTGAACGGAAAATATAATATTTCTGCACTGTATAACGTAGCTAGAATCATATTTATGTTTTATTTGACCAATGTATCCGTCCGACAGCTAGATAATTGAGTCGATAATTTGGCGCGAGGTGGTTACAGCTAGAAACTTCACGTAGTTGACTTGTATTCACAGACTACATTTTGAGGGCAATTTATTCAAGTCCCTTTTGCATTGATTCACTCAGCTATATGTGGGGAGTAATCTACCATAGTTCACTCAAATGTACAACTACCTACACCATCCGTGCAAATGATATTTTGCACAGGTAACGCAGTGGGCTTGGAGGTGTGTGGAACTTGAACAAACAGTGTTGTGTGAAAGTCATCATCATCGTCGTCGTCGTCGTCGTCATCATCATTATTCTGCTCGAGTAATACTAAAACAACATGGTTGTTTATACAGTCGTCGCTCTCACAACCAGTGTGTGTTGATACAGGATGTTTTCATGCCGCATCTAACACAGTGCACGTCCTATTTTAGATCAAATTCCGTGAGTCCGCCACATTTACCTTTTAGCCTGGTCGATTTGGCGCCGTAAGGGAAGGTGTAAAGCACCAGAGAGACAACGAACTCCGGTGCGAGCAGCTATTATTGTCGTGGCGCCTGCTAAATCGAACACTTGCTATTTCCTTGTGTTCGCGGTCGCCGTACTGAAAACTGCATCGATCAACTCATCCAAGTACTACTGTAAAAGAAAAGGACTTAGGGTTAACCATTAGTGCTGATATGAAGATTTCAGAGCAGTGCGGAATTGCAGCTTCAAAGGGAAATCAAATCCTTGGATTAATTAGGCGAAACATAACGTATAAGGAAAAAGAGCTAATAATACCGCTGTACAAAACAATAGTTAGGCCTCATTTAGAATATTGTATTCAAGCGTGGATGCCATATCGCAGGAAGGACATAGATATGCTAGAAAGAGTGCAGAGGAGAGCAACTAAAATGATACCAAATCTGAGGGATCTTAGTTACGAAATACGCCTAAAGACCAGGAGATTGAGAGGAGATCAGATAGAAGTGTTTAAAATATTGAAGGGTTATGAAAATATTGATAGAAATATGTTTTTCTCAGTTAAGAAAGATAGAAGGACTAGAGGACATGAACTTGCATTAGCAAAGGAGCAGAGTAAATTGGATATAAGAAAGTTTTCATTTTCACAAAGGATTGTAAATGAATGGAACAGATTACCTGCTGATTGTGTGGGTGCTAGTAGCGTGAATATGTTTAAAAATAAAATCGACACATACCTCAGACGGGCGGGATACACATAGATAAAAGGGTCGGACTCTCGATAAGCCAAAGGGCTTCCTTGTCCACCTGCCACCTAGAGTTAATTCTCTGGGTGGCAATCTTGTTAAATCTTGTTAAATTATCATTCCACTTCTGGCTTGCGCTCTTTAGCGGTTCCGCATCGCTGCATTCACCCGGTGGCGTCTCCGTCAGTTGCGTCCCGCTCGGGTGTGTTTTCTGATTGAACATTTGCTGGGAAGCAACGCATGTCATGATTTGACGTAGGCAGACATGTCCCTGTTTGGAAAGGTATTTAACTTGTACCTGTTAAATGGTGGGTTGTCGGGTGGGTTGGTATTCTCAAACAAAAAGACCATGACTCGTGTACACCTGTTGACGTGTTCTTGCTTGCGTCCTTTGAATAAAAAGAAAAAGTAAATTCTAACATAGCGCGATGCCCAGTTCTAGGGACTGCACAGAACACTTTACACTTTTCTCCCTGTAAATATTCACTCGAACACCAACTCGACTTCTCTGGGAATCGTTCACCTTCGCTGCAAATACTGAGCGAAGATTAATAATTCACAAAATACCCACCAACGTATATGGCCAGGCAGTCTTTCATAAAACTTATTGTACTGGAACAATCAGGAATGAACTAACTTGCCCAAGTTTCAAAACGGGAAATATAGGATTCTAACTCGGAATCTCTCGATTGAGATCCGATGCTCTAAAAACTGTGTTCCCACGCTGTACGGATGAGATCAGTTGCAGGTTATGGACAGTAAAAGGCCACCACACGCAGTTGAAAATGTGTAACATGTCGTGGAATCACGCACTCTAATCGGAAAATAGGATCCGTAAACACTCCTCCATCCGGCTGTAGCACCTTAAATAAAAACTTCAAAAATATATATGCCAATACATTACACTCGTGCCTTTTATATTTGTTAGTTTTCTCGGGTCACACAATTGAACAGTGCCAAGTAAAACATCCAGCAAGGTTAGCAATGACCTGGGTCGTTCGCGCTCCCACAACCGCAGGAAGCCAGCTACTCGTGAAACTTTAATGACTGCACGGAAGCCCCCGGGGCCACTGGATGGGCAACAGTGAGTGGAACCACAGCGTGCCTGCTGCGCTTATCGACTCAGTCAGGGGACAACCTACGACAAACGACTGCCTTTGTTATGTTACGGAGGTATTCCAGGCCATTAGTCCACGAATGCTAACAGCGTCAACCGGCATGGTGTTGCCATCAGACTAGCTGCGATCCCAATATTAATCCGTTGCACTGGCGATCTAGTGAGCCGTGCAACGGCCGTTTCCCAGCAACTGTATATGCAGAAACAACACACTATGACAACTAAGCCTATCTTCCAAAGAGCAAAATGACAAGACATGACCCTGTGTTTGAGAAAGCATATACCACTGGGCTGCGATTAATCATACATGTATTACATGGAACCAGCTAAGTCTTAAGTCAGCTAGTTCCGGCACAAACCTATCTATAATTATATAACAATCGTAAACCACTGAAAACAACGGGAACACCAGGATTGTGGGTTGAAAAAGCTCGGCATGTATTTTATTATGTAATGCCACAGAAAGCGTGTGATTAAAACATGCATACATTATCTAATAACCACACATAAAATATATCTCCCAAACACACCCAAACTTGGGCTGCGTTAAAGCGGCTGTCTTCGCCGTCGCAATTAACCCAATTGCGCAAGAGTGAGTATTTGTCATCAATCCGTGCTGTCAACGCTACATATACGGTGAATTTGTACCAACGACATGCCAGTTACAACTGTTTGCTTCTCAAATGGAAAGTCGTCAACAACAGATATACATATAGTTTCGTTTATGCAGCTGCACCCTACTGCGCCAATCACGTGAAGAACACAACGTTAGTATACAGTTGAGTAGTCAATAGAAATAGATGCACGCATACACACGCGCGCGCTTGCGCGTACACACACACACCTACGGACACACGTACACAAGCATATACGTTAGCGCCCTGCCAACGTAATTCCCAACACACACAAAAACGCATTCGTGTGTGCTACATAAAAGGTGCTGCAGCCTACTGCACTAACCACGCGAAGGCTTGAAGAACACAACGTTAGTAAACATTTGATAAGTCAACAGAAATAGACGTACGCACGTACATATACACACTCTGCAGTTATATCACATTCTTCAGACACGCACAACACGCGCACACGCAAACAAGCACACACACGCGTGAACACAAACGCACTCGTGCACATACACGCACGCACGCACGCACGTACGCACGTACGCACACACATACATACACACAGCGTGATCATACACATACACACACACACAAACACACACACACACACACACACACACACACACACACACACACACACACACACACATGTCAGCGCCCTACTAACTAAATGCCCCCCAAAATGCGCATTGCTATAACGTATCACCACGGGCCCAACAACAAACGTTAATTATTGCTCGAATTAGCTTCGAACACAACACCTTTGTACCTTATGATGAGGCATTCGTGGGTTTTGATTCCTATCACCTGACGGGTGTATGACAAAGGTCGCCAACACCCTGGTGATGTAGGATAGCAGTCGTCGTCGTTGTAGTGGTGGTGATAGTGGTAGTGATGGTGGTAATTGTAGTAGTATTAGTCGTAGACGTGGTTTCCAGAATTGCTGTTACCACAGCAGATAATATAACCAGATTCATCCCTGTGATATTGTCATTAAACCATCATCAATATTATCATAGTATCATCACCAACATTGTCGTCGGAACAAAAATGTCGTGTACGTGTATTCTTGATCAGCTATTTGAAGAATAAACGATAGGCCTACATAACAAACAGTATCAGTATATTTCCATAGGTATTCCCTTTAACATATTACCAATCCACTTCTAAACTATCGTACACATCGTAATTGAATGTCCAACTGTACGATCCATGCCGTTTTATAACACTTCCATGTGCCACATGTCACAGACCGGACAATGTACCACATTTCATTTGTGTTATTGGCGTCAGTACATTCTTAGGTGGGGCCATACATTTTCACCCTCCCCCCATTGAACCGATGCCGTTTTGTTACATTTTTCAAGGGATAAAGGAAAAGCTGGCTAAATTTAAATCACCATATTTTTGTTGCTCTTTCAATAATAACATTTAAGATTTTGATCGGTGTCAGTACAAATTTGGAGGTTCTTAATAATTGTTCACTTCAACTGAAATGATCAATGCAGTTTTACTGAATTTGTTTCATGGGATATGTACCAAACCAGAACAAACCACCACGTTTTTGTTATTTCCCTGAACAATACGCATTCACTTTTGAATCGAAGTCAGCACATTTTGGGTGCGTCTATGGTACCGAATTATCAGAGTTTAAGACAGCATACCTGCCCGAAGTTGACGAAAGCCAGCATCACGAGAAAAGCTTCTTTGTAATAAACACAACCCGTTCGATCGAAGAGCTGAGCAAGAAAACAGTTTGGTGACGTTACCTAGATTGTATCCATATCAAATTGACAAAATTAGAGCGAGAGAGACAGAGAGACAGGGAGAGAGAGACAGAGTGAGTGAGAGAGAGAGAGAGAGAGAGAGAGAGAGAGAGAGAGAGAGAGAGAGAGAGAGAGAGAGAGAGAGAGAGAGAGAGAGAGAGAGAGAATGAGAGAGGGAGAGAGAGAGAGGGGGGGGGAGAGAGACAGAGAGACAGGGAGAGAGAAGGGGTGAGAGAGAGAGAGACAGGGAGACACAGACAGAGAGAGAGAGAGAGAGAGAGAGAGAGAGAGAGAGAGAGAGAGAGAGAGAGAGAGAGAGAGAGAGAGAGAGAGAGAGAGAGAGAGAGAGAGAGAGAGAGAAGGGGGAGAGAGAGAGAGAGAGAGAGAGAGACAGGGAGACAGAGAGAGAGAGAGAGAGAGAGAGGGGGGGGGGAGAGAAAGAGAGAGAGAGAGAGAGAGAGAGAGAGAGAGAGAGAGAGAGAGAGAGAGAGAGGGAGAGAGACAGAGAGACAGGGAGAGAGAGAAGGGGGAGAGAGAGACAGGGAGACACAGAGAGAGAGAGAGAAAGAGAGAGAGAGAGAGAGAGAGAGAAAGAGAGAGAGAAGGGGGGAGAGAGAGACAGGGAGACAGAGAGATAGAGAGAGGGGGGGAGGGAGGGAGGGAGGGAGGGAGGGAGGGAGGGAGGGAGGGAGGGAGGGAGGGAGGGAGGGAGGGAGGGAGGGAGGGAGGGAGGGAGGGAGGGAGGGAGGGGGAGGGAGGGAGGGAGAGAAACACAGATGTCATATTTTTTTTAACGGAAACATATGTACCTGCCCTTGTTTTCACTATT